>ML682134.1:1849734-1947905 GCA_007922195.1 Podocnemis expansa
GGCTCTGACGGCACCAAGACAATCCTGGTACCTGAATTTTGGTAACATTCTCACTGGGCTATCAGTGTTAGGGATTTGTTACCATGAGGGTGGGGTGGGGGCAAAAGGTCATATACCAGCTGATTAACTGCCCCAACCAATCAACATCAAGGATTCTTCAAAAGGCTGTAGCAGCATTGTAAAGCCCTGCGTTTGACTCTCTGTACAATCAAAGTTGCGGATTCCCTGTCCCAGGGGTGAAAAATGGTTGTAAACCATGCTGTTAAGTGTACACGCAGTCAATAATCAGGACCTTTCCTGGAGTCCTCCATTATAGGCAGGGTTGCATTAATCTCTTTGGAGGCCCTGGGGTGCCACCTCCCCCATAGGCCCCCCAACTGCAGTCCTCCCTGCTGTGGGAGGGGCCTGGGGCCAGAGGGTGCTCCCACCCTGGACCTGCTCTGGCCAGTCTGCTCCTGGGGGCGGGTTTGGGTGGCCAGCTGGCATGTCGTCCCTCGCCCATGGAGCAAAGAAGCCCTGGCCTGCCCTGCCCCACCTCTGGGGCCAGGACAGAGCACAGAGCCAACCTGACCTTCTCTAGCCCAGGGCCCTGCCCCTTTGCTCCCCACCATAGTTCCAGCGGGGATGTGGGGTGGTGAATTGTTGAAAGGATTTTAAGGGCTGGAGCCTGGGGCCCCCTTGTTGGCCAAGGGTGGGAGCTTAAGCTCATAAAGCCCCTTTGGTAATCTGGTCCTGATTATAGGAATGGGCAGCTGTGACTGTGATTTTGGACTGCTCCATTATAGTGTGTGGGGGGGAATTTTCTATCATGATAGCTGTTGCAGTTTATCAGGTGTGGGCGGAGCTTGGGGGTGAGCCCTGTGGCAGAATAGTGCAGCTAAGGCCACCTGGCTCTTGTGGAGTCCCTGCAGGGCAGAAGCCCCTAGTTCAGGCGTGGCCAAACTGACTCGCCAGCTGTATGCGACTCTTCCAAGAAAAATTGCGGCTCCCCAAAGAGCACAGCAGGGAAGGGTGGCATGGTGCGAGACAGGGGCGAGAAGTGTGCAATGGTAGGGGACCACAGAGAGGCGGTGGCATGGTAAGACCTGGCAGGGCAGTGTGGGGTGGTCACTGCCGGCAGGGAAAGGCAGCGTGGTGAGAGCCGGCAGGAAAAAGCAGCGTGGTCAGGGACTGGAGGAAGGGGCAGTATGATCAGAGCCGGCAGGGAAAAGAAGCGTGATCAGGGCCAGGTGGTAAGATCACAGAGAAGCCAGGGATGGTCACTGCCAGCAGGGAAAGGCAGCATGGTGAGAGACTGCAGGGAAGGGCAGCATAGTCAGGGACTGCAGGGAAGGGGCAGCATGGTCAGGGTCGGGGTGGGCAGAAGTGTGGCATGGTCCGGGAGAGCAGAGAAGGAGCAGCCTGGTAAGAGACTGCAGGAAACTGGCAACGGGTGGGGGAGGGAAGCGCAGCATGGTTGGAGAAGCCTGGGCATGTTTAGATTTTCTCATAGGGCCTAATGCAGCTTACTCGTTACAATAAAATCGTGTTTTACAAGTCCTAAACATGATGTGGAATACTGATAAATGAAAATACAAAGGAGAAAAGTTTAAAACTGAATGTAGATTACTTTCAGTTTTTGGCACAATTTACTTCTGTGAAGCATTGTATTCCACAATGACATTCAAAACATTGTGCAATACTTAGAGATCAGCATCTGAGAGAGCTTTTACCTACTGCATTGACAAGTTACTGCCCAGATTTTAAAAATCTTGTAGAACTGCAGTGTTCTACATCTAGTTTTCATGGTAACCTTAAGTAATGATTAGAATCTGACATTAGTAGGATCAATATTTGTCCTGTTTTACGATAAAGTACGCAATGAATTTTAAGCTTAGTAATTTTGGAGGAGGTAAAAATATATGGTTATGTGCTTCAGTGCGGCTCTCAAAGGTTTAATAATCGACTTGTGCAGCTCTTGAGTTCCATAAGTTTGGCCACCCCTGCCCTAGTTCTACCACTGAGCTGCAGGGCAGAAGCTCTGAGCTCCCCCAGCCTTGGTAGGTAGAGACTGAGGGTGCCAGAGGGGTTCTGCAAGCCAGATTTTTATTGTAAAAGAGCCACAAGATACAGTTTGGTCCCCTCTGTTATTTTGTGGGGGATCTGCTTTTTGGTGGTTTGTTCCATTATGGGGAGGGATGGGCGGTCATGGGGGGTGTTCATCAGCTCAGTGTCTCACCGCCCCACCTTCCTCTCCCCCCCACTACTCACTCTTCACTGCCATCTACAAGCGCTGTGTGCTGGAGGATTGGAAGGAGTTTGCTGTCCAGAGCCCTGATTGCTTGCAGGTGAGTGGAGGGGTGGTTCCACTTTCCATACCTCCAACTAACCCTGAGGAGTGAACCTCACTGCTGTTCTGGGGAGACATTCTAGCTCCCACTTCCTCCTCATTGCCCTAAGGGGGTCCTTTGATCTATGGGGAGCCATCCTAGCTTCCCTATTTTCTTCTTATTACTCTAGAGCAGGGGTTCTTTATCTTTGTAGGGTCATGACACAGCAGAGAGGTTTCCCAGCCTTGAGCGACATACCAAGGCTCCCCCACAGCAGCCCTGGTTTCTGTTGATGATTGTCCCCCTTCCCTAGGCTCTTGATTCTCTCCCCCACAGCCTGGCGTCTGAGTCTCTTGCCTCCCCACTGCATTTTGTTCAGCCACACTCAGTCTCTGAAGTCAAAGGGGCTTACCCCACAGACTCCATTCAATGGAACCCAGCCCCTACCAAAGTGGGCCAAGAGGAATCTCATGAGGTTCAACAAGGACAAGTGCAAAATCCTGCACTTGGGACGAAAAAACCCCATGTACTGCTACAGGCTGGGGAGTGATCAGCTAAATAGCAGCACTGAAGAAAAGGACCTGGGAGTCATGGTGGATGGGAAGCTGGATATGAGTCAGCAGTGTGCTCTTGCTGCCAGAAAGGCCAATGGCATACTGGGCTGCATCAGAAGAAGTGTTGCCAGCAGATCGAGGGATGTGATCATTCCCCTCTATTCTGCACTAGTGAGGCCACATCTGGAATACTGTGTCCAGTTTTGGGCTCCCCGCTACAAAAAGGACATGGACAAATTAGAGAGAGTCCAGAGGAGGGCAACAAAAATGATCAAAGGGCTGGAGCACAAGCCCTATGAAGAAAGACTGAAGGAACTAGGCTTATTTAGCCTGCAGAAGAGAAGATTGAGGGGGGATTTGATAGCAACCTTCAACTACTCGAAGGGTTGCTCCAAGGAGGATGGAGCTCGACTGTTCTCGGTAGTAACAGAGGGCAGAACGAGAAGCAATGGTTTCAAGTTACAGCTGGGGCGGTCCAGGCTGGATATTAGGAGAAACTTCCTTACTAGGCAAGTGGTGAAGCATTGGAATAAGCTGTCTAGGGAGGTGGTGGAATCTCCATCTCTGGAGGTGTTCAAGGCCCAGCTGGACAAAACCCTGACTGGGATGATCTAATGGGAGTGGTCCTGCTTTTTTTTGGCAGGGGGTTGGACTAAATGACCTCGAGGGGTCCCTTCCAACCCTATGATTCTATGATAGCTGGGGACCAAGTGCCCTTTTACATTTCTCACCCTGGGCCATGTGCAGCAGGGTGGGAGCAGCATGCCTGTGAGCTGGGCTGCCAGTGTTGCATCCTAGTGCTGGGAGCACTGGGCAGTCCATCATGCCCAGTAACACCCCTGATGCTATCGTGGCTCTCCAGCAGCAAGGGACAGGCTTTTGATGGCAGGCTGCTAGTCTGTGTCACATGCTTTTGTGTCACAACACAGCAGTTGAGAACCATGGTTTTAGAGGGGTGTTTCTGCTCCCTTGAAAATTCCCACTGCTCCAAGGATTCTCTTGCCACCTGGGGAGCCCTGGAGTCCCCACACTCTTATGTTACTGCTCAAGAAAGCAATCCCAACCTCCTCCCCACCGATCTTACCCATAGGGGGGTCTCTTTCTCTCAGAATGTTACCCTCACCCCAGTGTCTCTCACCAGCATGTGGCAAGGAGTTTGGACACCAGCCCCTCAGACTTCAAGCAACTGGAGAAGATCCTGGAGTTCCTGCCTCGGGTGCGCTACATCTGCTTGGACATGGCCAAGTTCCTGCGGGATGTGCGCTGGCCTTTTCTGTACATCTGATCATGGGATGTGCTGCCTCCCCGCACTAGTACCACCATCATGGTGCATAGCCCGGTCAATCAGAGCATCGTGATATGTATCCCACTCTATCAGTATCAACATTGTGGTACATACCTCCTATCAATGACAGGATCATGGTGCAACACCCCCCCACCAGCATGTTACATATTGCCTGTCACAGTAGCATGGTACATACCCACCGTTAATCATAACATTATGGTCTATAGCATCTCCCTGCTCCCTCTCCCCCCATGGATGCTACTGTAATGGAGTGCACCACCCCTGCCAATGATGACATCATGGTGTGTCCCACCCTCTCCACCATTATCACCGTCATGGCAGACACCCCCACACCCCACTTCTGGTTTGTACAACCCCTCCTCCCCTTCTCATCATTGAACATTCCACTGTCTCCCTGCATCCCTGGGGTGTGGGGGCTCCCCACTCTCCCTACAGCCCAGGAACATGGTGATGTGGAGATGACGTCCAGTACTGACATCATCAAAGTGGGCATTGGATCAGATGACTGGATTAAGGGTGGGGCTGAAACTTGAGTTTGGGACTGGAGCATCTCAGTGTGATTGGGGTGGGGGGGTGGGAATATACCTAGGGGCCTGGACAGTCTTGGAGTGATGGGGGGACATAAACACACCAGAAGGGCTGCACCATCTCAGTGGGTTGGGGGTTACACAAGAAAAGCTGGGTATGCACACAACAGAAACTGGACCATCTCACACTGCTAGGGGAATACACACCTGGGTGAGGGACTGGCTCATCTTGACATGATGGGTAAATACATACTCACATGGGGGGTTGACCCATCTTGGCAAAATGGAGGGAGACACGCCAGGGGACTGGGATGCCCTCACCCTTTGACATCTGTCTCTACTGTCCCAAGGCTCACTCTGTACCACCTGGCAGAAGATGGGGAGGGCAGTCAGGTACCCCCCCCCCAGCTGAGTACTGTCCTGGAGCATGTTGATGCTGCCCAGTCTCAACAGACACATTATCTCAGTGAGCTAGCACACTGGGGGATAGGGACATGGGGTTAGAGCAGAGGTATTAATGTGATGTTACCCTCCCAGAATCTCATCTGGTGTGCTGCTGTGCCTCTCTGATCACCACTGCTTGGACCCCAACTTTACTCTGTTTCGCCAGGTGGCCACCCACTGGTAGGTCAGTCCACACCAGCTTCCTGTGTGTAATTTCTTCCCAGGCAGTGAGTGTGTGCTCCCCAGCTACTTACGGGATGGTCCCCCAGCTCCAGATGGCACCTGGAACTTCTGTCCTGCAGGGATCAGAGCCCTTCTCCAACCACTGTAGGCTCATAGCCACCAGTTCATCCGTTTATCAAAGAAATGAGAATGCCCCAGCCTGCTCATTCACACCCTCTAAAGTTCACGAAGTTTTAGATAAAAGACACTAGTTTATTGATTGGAACCTAATTTTAAGTATGTAGCAAATCAATGCACAATCATTAAATAAATCTGTCAGATGTTAATCACTATCAGCTTAAGATGCCTTCTGTCCTAACATTACTGTCCAGGATTATTCACCAAATGTGGCTGTAAAATGGTTTAGCAGCATATTCCTAGGCAGGGCCCAATTCTTCTTGCTGATAAAAATATTCCAAGATGGAGTTTCTGTGGCCAAAAACCCCTTCTAATTCGAAGTGTCTGTATTCATTTCCAACCCCTCCCTCTCCTTCACTGCTGTATAATTCTCTTTGTCCCACCTGTGCCTGGGGTCTCAGTTTGTATTGTTTTTGTCATGCACCTCTCCAGCCTCCATGGTGAGAGACAGCCCTGTTTACCTCCCACCTGAGCCATATGAAATACTTGGGAATAAGCTTTACATTTGTTCACATACATGATGCTGCAGAAAGTATACCCTAATAATGAAGCTGAACAGTTTATGAACATTCATAAAGGGACACTGAATGGCATATTTTGTATAACCCCCCCAATTCCTTGGCAGGAGAAAAATCACAGATCATAGTCCAGCTTGCATCAGTAACAGTGCCCCAGTTTCCCTTCCTGATCTCTCTTCCACAGGATGGTAGCTTGAGTTGCCCAGGAGACATGGCAAGGCAATTAGTAAGTGCTTGCTCCCCCACTCCCTGTGCTATGAGCTGGCTAGCCCATTACCTCACTACCTCCACCCCCCCTTGTTGGAGGTGTGCAAGGGCAGAATTTGTCATGCAGGGGGGGTTGCTGGTAGGCCACAAGGAGTCAGCAGGGAGCTGATGAGGGTGGGGGGGAAAAATACGAACTCTTCTACGGCATGAGCTGAGGTGACCATGAGGAAATATAAAGTATGCCAGGGAGTAGTAGAGTACAGGTACTGGAAGGCCTTCCCCACAAGGGGTGCCAGGGGAGGAGTGCAGTAGGGGCCCTGACAGTGGGGGGGGGGTTCCCAGTTGTCCTCCCACCTTTGTACCCTGAGGCTCTCAACACTTTCCCTGCGGAGCATTGGTGGGGATGATGCCATACAGCACCAAGCTTTCCTCTGCAGAATGACAGGGGCTGGAGATGCTGTACTGGGGCACCCTAGGGCTGTCCTCTCCTGGGGTGCCGCTGGGCTCTCACCCTCTCCTTGCAGGGCATCAGAAGGGTAGGCACTGTAGGTACCAAACTAGAGGCCCATAGGGCACATGCTGCAGGACCCTCTGGGCAGGCTCTGCTCCACCTGTACCTACATGTGTCCTGAGAAGCAACTGCAGCTGAGCCCCTGGGTCACTTTCATCTGTGTCAGCCCCCAGAACCTCCCTATTTACATGGCAGGGGATATGCGCCTGCAGTCCAGTCTCCAGTGAGTTGGGGATCCCTCAGAGAGCCTCTGGCCCAGTCCTGAAGCAACTTTCTGACCTTAATCCCCTCTTTGGGGAGCTGATGTCCAGCTCAGCTGGCCCCTTAGTTTAAGCACCCCCATACTCCTCTTTGTGGGGTGTGGAGAGACAGCCCTGCCCCAGGGCCATGATCACTAGTATAGCCCAGACTCCCATTGTTCAATTCATCCCCCAACCTGAGAGTGTAAGGGGATATGGGTCATGCACAAATAACCAACACGATCACCTGTCCATCTGCTTTATTTGGCACCTGTAATAAAAGGGTCTATAGGACGCCTCTTGGAGGCTGGTGTGTCTGTGCTTTGAGGTGCAGGGGCTGCACCTCCTAGAGGTGGTAGGCGGGTGGGGTCCCGGGAGCGCAGGAACCAGGGCACCTGTAGAGATAAGGAGAATGGATCAGTGGGTGGCATGGGAACCACCTAACCTCCAGCCCCCTGTGGTAACACTCACCCTCCGGGGTTGTCCAAGTGATTGTGGAAAGTGGGGATCAGAGTGTTGTGCTGAGTACGCTGGTAGCTGGCCTGGGGACAACAGTGGGGAAGTAGTGGGGCTTAGCAGGCTCCCAGTCTGGCCCAGGTGACCCCAGAACCCCCTCCATCTGACCCCTAAGCCCCATTCTGAGAGCCTGTCTCTGCCTGAGTATCCCCATAAACTTTGTGTGACCCAAGCACCACTCTGAAGAACTGGCCTCCCAAGCGATCTGAGCCCACACACACCTGAACCCCTTTGGCCCAAGCCTCTAGTCTGCAAGAACCTCCAGATGTGGTTACCTCTCCCCTGATTGGCAGCCACTGACTGGCAGCCACTCACCTTCCTGTAGGGGCAGTCGCTGTCCTCAGTGTCTGAATCCCACACGATGTCCCTGCTAGTTGCTGGAGGGAGGGGATGGGTTACACACAGGGTCCCAGACACCTTGTTCCACCCGCTGTCCTAGGCCTTGCAGGGGTGTAGCAGGATGAGGACACATGCACCCTTCCTCAGTGGGGTTGGGACACACCCAGACTCCTGTGTTTCTCTCTCTCTCCAAGTGGCTGGTACATACCTATGTCCTGGTCCCTGGGTGACTGGCAATGCAGGCCATGGTCAGGGGGCGTCCTGGGTGGAGAGATGGGGGTGAGCAGGGGTTAAAGTAAGGGGGAACATACCACAACACTGTTCCAGGGCCCACTTTTTTTAGGGGGCAGCGATCCAGGGCCCCTAAAAATAGAACAGAGAGGGTGGAATGCTGCATTCCAGTGCATTCTCTCTACCCCCGTGCAGTTTTAAAAGCTCCCAGCCTGCTAGAAGACTGTCTTCTGGCTGGGTAGGTGTTGCAGCTGCCACACACAGCCAGAAGCTGTGGCCCCTACCTGGCCTGAAGACACAGTCTTCTGGCTGGCAAGTAGCTTCCCCCAGGCTCGGAGTTTTTAGAACTCCCACCTTGAGCATGCAGCCAGGTAAATGGGGGGGGGGTGTCTGTGCCCTGAATGTTTTTTTGGGGGGCAGCAATGCCACAAGGGGTGGATGGGTGGTGTTGGTGTTGGGTTTGGTTGGTTGGGGACAGTCAGGCAGCTGGCAGGGATAGGGCACGGGGAAGAAGGGGATGGGCTGACTCTGGAGAGCCTGCAAGTGGGTTAGGGTGAGTAGAAGGGGTCGGGACGGGGGAGACAGATGATTAGGAAGGCTGGAGTGTGGACTTGCAGGCAGGGAGCTTTAGGAATGCAGCTAGGGACTGAGAAGGACATGAGAAAAAAAGAGATCTGATGTGAGCAACTAGCAAACAAAACTGGGGTGATGTGGATTTGAGGCTGTACCTCATGTGTGAAGAAAGAGCTGGTGGGGCTCAAAAATGACTACTTGGGTTCAGGCCTGCACAATACAAGGAGGCGGCCCAGAGATTAGGAGGGTTCTGGGGCCCATCAAATTATATTTTAGCCACTTGGGGCGAGACAGAGAAGGGACTAGGAGTAGAGATGTGAGAGATGGACTCACTCTTCCTGCACAGGTGCTGTCCCCTCCTTGCTCTGCCTTAGGTGGGACCCTGGCATCCTTGGCACTGACTGCCCTGCCCCTGCTTGGCACTGGGCCCTCTGATTAGTCCCTGGTGGTTGGACTATGGAGACTGGGGTGGGGGAGAGAGGAAGTGGAGCCTGGGATGAGTCCTGCCCCTCAGGCCAGCCCCACCCCCAGGCACTCTCACCCACTCACATGCCTTGCCCCTAGGTGCTCCCACCCACATGCCCTGCCCCTCAGGGCCAGCACCTTGCATCCACACACATGCCTCTGCCTTCAAGGCCCCAGCTACCTGGGTGTAGGCGGTGGCCCATGTCGACAATGTACTGAACCAGGATGCTGAGCTCTGGAAGGGCCTGTAGGGGCCCAGTGGCTGGGTACTCACTCCAGGCAGCCTCCTGCAGCTGGAGAGAAGGGGATTAGAGTGTGGAATCCAATCCCAGCCCCCCAGTTCCTCCCACCCCACACACCCCTGTACCTGCTCTAGCTCAGGTGGGGGCAAGATGCTCTCCAGGCGCCGCAAATACTCATAGAACAGTGCCTCCAAACCCCCCAGGAAAAGCTCCCCGTACTCAGCCTCCAGCTGCTCCTGTAGTGACAACCCGGATGTTAGCTCCTTGACTCTGTGCACCCCCAGCCCGCAGGTGCCCCCCACTGCCCCACGCACCTCTACGTAGGCCTCCCGCTGCCGCCGGTCGCTCAGCAGCCCCAGCACCAGCTCTCGGAAGGTATCCTGGGCTTCTCCCACCAGGCGCAGGTCCTGGTCAGTCTGGGGCAGAGGAAGAGGGTGAGTGCAATGGGGGCAGCGCTGACCCTCCGCCAAGATGCAGCCACCTCTGGGATGGACTGTGGCACCCAGGGTTCACACAGAGCCGATTCCCCGCCTTTGGGACTCACAGCCAGGGGGTGGCGCTGCCGCTCGCTCTCAGGGAAGTAGGTGTCCACAGCGTCGTAGATCTTCCCGTCCGGCTGCTCCTCCCGCACCATGGCCATCACAACCTGGGAGGGAGCAAAGCATGCTAGGCCGGCGGGGCGCAAAGGGGGCGCCCCGAACCCCCAACTTTCCACTTACCGCAGCCTGCAGGCCCAGGCGCAGCCGGGCGTAGTGGCGGTAGCGCACAGCATCGGGGGCCGCCTGCCCCACGGCCTCCAGCAGCCCCAGCACCCGCGGGAATTCGCGCACCTGCCGCGTCCGCACCACGTGCCAAGCGGCCGCCGCCACCAGGCGCAGGGCAGTGCTGGGGTCCCGGCCCAGGGGGTCGGAGGCGCTGTCCCCCGCCGGTCGCCTGAGGGAACCGGGGGGTTAGTGGGGACCCCGGAACCCTCCTCTGCCAGCCCCGCCCCTCTTCTAGTCCCACCCCGCCCCCGACAGCGCGTCTCGAAGCCCGCCTCCTCTAGCCCGGGCCCGCCATTCACCCGTTCTGCGCCGTGTCACTTCCGGCCATGCCGGCCTCGGCTCGCGCTCTTCGGCCCCGCCAGCGGCTCTTCCTCGACCTGCCGCTCCCGCCTGTGGTGCCTACCGCGCGCGTCACGTCACTTCCGGTCGGGGGCGGCCAGGCCTGCGACTGGTACCGCGCATGTTCAGACGGAGGCGGAGCCGCGTCTGCCGCAGCCAATCGCACAGGCTCCCTTCCCTGAGGCCCCGCCCCCCGCCTCTTAGACCACGCCCCTCCCACTCCTGCGTTCCAATCCCCGCGTCAGTCACGCTCCGGCAACCAGCGGGCCCCTCCGGCTCCGGGGACGCCCCGCTCCACGTCTTTCGGGGAGCCCCACGCCTTCTCTGAACAGTTCACTCCCACCCCCCAAAGAGAGAGGCGGACACGGACCTTGAGGCGTCAGGCCCTTTATTTTAAACAATGACCAAAGTCCCCCGAGGGGCCCCCTGCGGCTCTGTTGGCATCGGGGTGCGCAGTGGGGCTGGTCCGGCGCAGAGACTGCAGCTGATGCACGGTGTGTGTGGGGCCACTCCGGTCTGGACTGCAGCCCCCAGGGACCTGTCCCCCCACTCGGCTGGGGGCCCAGGCATCTGGGAGCAGCTGTTGCCTCTAGGTGGGGGGGGGAGTATGGGCAACGCAGCAGGGAGCAGCTGGGGAAACATGGTGGGGGGCAGCTGGATGGAGATGGAGCTGTAGGTGGACAGGAAGGATGGACGGATGGAGGGAGGTAGCAGGATCAGACTCGGCTTAGAGGTTTTTTGGCATGGGGGAGGGACTGACACCCAGCCAGTTACGCAGCCCCCCCTTCCCATGGAATGGAGCACCCATAACCCCCTGCTGGTCTCAAACGGGGCCGCCTCTCCGGCGGGCAGGGGAGCTGTGAGTATTGGGCTGGCGGGCTGGGGAGCCCCGTGCCGGGGAGCCCCGTGCCGGGGAGCCGCGGGCCGGGGAGCCCCGTGCCGGGGAGCCGCGGGCCGGGGAGCCGCGGGCCGGGGCGCCGCGGGCCGGCTGAGCCCCTGTGGCTGGGGCCACATCCACAGTCACCACCCCATGGACCTGGGAGAGCTGGGGGCTGTCCAGGCTGGCCACCAGCTGGCGCCGCCCAGCCCGGAGTGGCACAATGGTCTGTCGGAAAGAGATCGTCTGGTAGCCGCCGATGTCCCTGTGGGGAAAGAGAAGGGGTCAGGATGCCTGGGTTCCATCCCTGGCTCTGTGAGATGAATGGGGGCTACTGACTAGATGTGGGGCTTGGAAGCTAGGGCTCCTTGACCTCCCTCCTTGGCTGTGGAACGGAAGAAGGCTCTAATGGTTAAAGCAGAGGGACTAGGAGCCAGGATTCCTGGGTTCCCTCCCTGCTTGTCAGAGGGGAGTGGGGGCTAGTGGCTAGAATAGGGGGCTTGGAAGCTAGCACTCCTGGGTTCTCTCCATGGTTGTGGGAGGGGAGCAAGCAGGCTGGGAGCCTGGGTGCAGTCTCTGGCTCTGGGAGGGGAGTGGGAGTTAGTGGTTAGAGTGGGAAGGCTTGGGTTCTGTCCTCAGCCCTGAGGGGGAAGGGGTGCTGGAGGGAGGAGGAAGGAATGGGGGGTTACTCACCCTATGTTGGTGGCTTTGGGGCTGGACACTCCTGAGCCCTCCATGTGGAAGACGGCTCCCTTCAGTGTCTTGGGCAGCGGGTTCTTGAAGACAACTTGTACCTGGGTCTCCTGCCCGACCACAGCTGGACCCATTACCTGAGAGAGTGAGAGAGAGGTGAGAACCCAGGCATCCGGTCCAGTTTTTCCCCTTTCCCAGGAAACCCCAGTCTTCCTTGTCCAATCCCTTTAGAGAGAAGGTCCTGGCATCCATCTACCCTTTCAGTAAGAAAACCCCAGGTGTTAGGGCCACCTCACCCTTACTGTGAGCATCAGGCACCCCACCCTGCAACGAGAAAACCCAGGCATCCAGGCCACCCTACAGCAGTGGTGCAGTGAGGGTGTCCCAGGGGCCAAGCCCCCACATTTATGCTCTCTCATGCACCCTGTGCCCTGCACCTTACTCACACCTCCTCCCAGTGCTTCCCTGCAGCCCAGCACCCAGGGGCTTGCACCTCCTGCCCCTCCTGTCACTACACCACTGCCCCGTAGTGAGAGAACCTAGGCATCCAGGCTACCCCCTCAGTGAATGAACATCAAGCCCCTGTGGCACGACAGTCCAGGTGTCTGGGCCCCCCTTACCGTTAGCGTGAGGTCTGGCGTGCGCAGGCGGAAGCTGTGCTGCTTTGCGAGGACCTGCCCAGTCTCAGCCACCTTCCCTGAGATGCTGAGCATGAGGGCAGCCTGGTCCACGAGGTGGGGCTGGTACTCGGAGTATGACACTACCATACGCACGGACTGGGCTGGAGGAGCAAGAAGGGGGTCAGAGAGCCTGGAGTTGGGGCAGGGGTTCCCGACTGGGCCTGAAGGCTAGGGTGTCAAGGGCTCATTGAGGGGCTAGAACTGAGATGATGGATGGATTGGGAGCAGGGATCAGGGGTTGGGTTTGAGGGCTTGAGGCATGAAGTGGTGGGAGAGGGTTTGGGAGGGATCTGGGGGTGCCACTCCCTGTTGGAAGTGACTCTGGGTTACCTCATCACTTGATGAGCTGGGAACTGGAATTTGGAGGGATCAGGGAGGTGAGGAATGATGGTTGGGGAGTTCAGGGTGGTGTTTGGTGGCTGGCGAACTGGGGTTCTGGGAGGTTTGCAGGCCAGGTGTGGATGGGTGAGGGTTTGGGAACTGGGGGGTATTGGGGTTCAGGGATATTTAAGGTGGTGGGAAGCTGGGGGATTTGGACTCCAGGGGGATGCTTACCTCCACCGGGTGGTATCTCCACCTGATAGTTCTCTTGTTTGAAGGTGCTGCCTGTCACACCTGTGTAGAACATGGGGGCCAGGTGCAGGCTGAGGGCAACACTGCGGCGGCTGCTACCTCGGTTGCTCAGGGCCACCTGGACACTGACGTCCTGGCCTGTGATGGCTTCAGAGGCCTCCACACTCAGTGTCACATCCTCACCCCACTCCTTGTTCTTGTAGATGTGTGCCTTGGTGCCATGCCGTGCCGCCGTCTCCACAGCCTGCCGCTCTTTGTCTGAGCCTGGGGGGGGACACAAGACGGGAATGGAGGGACCTTAGCTGGGCCTCTCACCAAAAAACAGTTGCCATGTGCAAAGAATGTGTGATTGTGTACAAACAGGAGGCTGTACAAGAGGGAAGTATACAAACATGGCAAAGCAAGCATAAATGGTTGTGCCAATACGGTAAAGCACGTGTGCAAACAAGAATGGGAGAGTGTAGATGTGCAAATGTAGGAAAATGGGCACGCAAACAAGAGGGTGCATGTAGACTTTGCAATGAGTGCAATGGTGTGCATACGCAGAAAAGCATGCAAACATGAGTGTACGTGAGGATGCAAAGGAAAGAAATTGTGCGGACATAAGTGTGCAACAATTAGAGTGAGTGCAAGTGCAGAAAATAGCATGCAATGTATGTAATTGTGAGTGTGCAAACAGGAGATCATGTGTGATCATGAATGTGAGTGCAGACAAAATGATCAAGCAAACAAATCTGGGGGTGCACACATGATCGTGCAAATGCAATGTACAAACAATGCACAAGTGAGTATGGCAAAGCAGTGTTGTGAGAATCTCAACATGAATATGTGAGTGCACAAGCATGCACGTGCAAACAAGGCAAAATAAGCATACAGAGATGACCATGTGGTTGTGCCTGCACATGCAAAAACACAAAACGCAAACATGCAAGCACACATGGGTGTGGATAGAAGGAAGTGTCTGACAAAGTGGGATTTTCTCCCATGAAAACTCATGCAATAAATATATTTATTAGTCAGTTAAGTGCCACAGTATTCCCTGTTTGTTTGTTCAAATAAAGACATGGAGCTGCACACCTGAGCACACAGAAAAGTGAGCATGCAAAGATGGGGGGGCATGTGTGAGAGTGCAAATGCAACACAGCACATGTGCAAACATGACTGGGGTGCTGGCATGCATGTGCAATGCCAGCCCTCCAAAACTGCTCTATCAGCTTAGTGAATCTCCTCCATCCATTATACAAAAGTTTGGCTGTGCTGGGTGCTCTGGGGGACTGTGTTTTTCCTCACACACTGCTCTCACCTGCCGAGTTGCATCCCACACGCCTGGCTCTAGCCCAGCGCAGCCCTTGGCACAAGCAGAGGGGAAATACCGCAGTCAAGTCATGCTCATTCTGGATCTTATGACATGCTAAGCTGTTGCCCAGGCTGCCTGCACAGGGAACTGGAATGACTGGATGGGGTGTGTCGTAGCAATGTGGGAAGAGCTTTGTAGTGTTGTGGCGGGTGAACGTCCTGACTGTGCATGCAATGGCTTCCCAGAAACCATGGTTGGAACTGGATGCCATGGTAGATGAGTGTGCAAAGGTGAAGCAACTGTGCAAAGGAATGCACAAAACTGAGCATGCAAAGAGAGAAGTGAGTGTGCAAACAGTAAGGTGTAAGGAATGCAAACACAATTATGAGTAAGCAAGAGTGATGATGAAAATGGATGAGTGCACATGCAAATGTGGATGGGTGAGTGCACAAGAACAAGTGTGCAAACAAAAGCTGCAAGCATGTGTGTATGCAAAGAGAATGCAGAAGACATGCAAACATGAATGTGGAAACATGGGAGTGTGCAAACAGGAATGTGAGCAAACAAGGAGCAAGAGTCCTTAAGTGTGTGTGAAAGTGCAAGAATTAATGTGCCCAGTAAGTGTGTGTGTGTGTGTGTGTAAGACTGTGCAAAAGTGAATGAGACCCCGCAGGAGTGAATGCTGCCCATGCACAAGGGGTGTGCAATAGCAAGTGCACTTTCCAAAGAGAGAGTGCATATGGGAAGGGCGGGAGTGCAAGCAGGAGCCTGACAGATGAATGTGCCAAAGAATGTAAAGACACAGGAGTGTGTGTAGTGGTACTTTCCAAAGTGCTAGATGGTGAGTGCAAAAGAAGGCAGGTGTGTAACTCAGAGTGCAAGAGTGAGCATCCACATTCAGAAGACAGTGTGGAAATGTGTGCAAGAGCAAGTGTGCATGTGCAGAAGACTATATGGGGAAGCATGCAAGAATGAGTGCATGTGCACAAGAGGGTGTGGGGAAGTGTGCAAGAGTGAGTAGGGAAATGTGCAAGAGCGAATGTGGGGAAGCATGCAAGAGTCAGTGTGCATGTGCAGAAGAGGGCGTGGGAGAGTGTGCAAAAGTGAGCATGCACATGCAGCAGAGGAGATGGTGCAGCAGGTGAGAGCGAAACTGCAAATATAGCTGAGGTGGTACTAGAGAGCATACGGTGGGGGGTGAAAGCAAGAAAGAGGGACCGTGGTGTGAGGGGGCAGGGCAAGGATACCCTCAGGGTGCTTGTAGAGGTCGGTGACATCGTGGCGTTCATGTGAGCCCACGGCCTTGGTGCTGATCAGGTGCCCGATGGCCTTTTCCTCCACGTAGACAATCTTGAAGGTGCCGTCAGCCTGGCGTTGCCAATACACCTTGTCGCTGTTCACCTGGGGGGAAGGGGCCTGATCAGTGCCCCACAGACTGATCCCACCCCCCATGGAAAGCCTTCTCCCCTTCCGCATAACTGTGCCCCCATTGAGAGCATCTGCCCCTTCACAGCCTGCAGACTCTGCTCCTTCCCAGCTTTCCAGAGAGACCCTGCCCCCTCCAGAGAGACTACCTCTACAACCCCCAAATAGGTCCCCCCTGAGAATCCCACCCCCTCCACTTCCCCAGTTCCCATCCCCTTTCTATAGATTCCCTGCCTCCCTCAGACTCCAGAACCCCTAAATACCCCACCCCCATCACCCCACGATCTCACCCTGGGACCCCACTGCTTCCACACCCAGAGCTCCACCAGGAAGAGAACCAGCCCCCTTTAACCCCCCGTGCGACCCCATTCCGCCATCACTCCCTCATGAAGACACCCTACACCTTCAACCCCCCTGACCCCTCCAGAGACCCCCCCCCATAGCTGCCCACAGAGACCTGCCCCCAAAGCCCTCCAACTCCCTTCACAGATCCCTCCCCACTTCTCACTGTTCAGCGGGGGGACCATCACAGTTCCTGCCATACTTCTTGTTCCCCAAGACCCCAGAGACCCTCCAAATAGTGATTTTCAGCTTCTGAGGGAGCAGACTTTTCTGGCCCCTCCCCATACCTCAGCAAAGATGAAGGGAGCATCATATTTCAGGTACACTTGTCCATTCTTAATGGCCTCCACTGAGCAGGGGCCGCAGCAGAAGATACCTGGAGGGAGGATGCAGATGGGAAGGGGTGGGAGTGGGAGAAGGATACACATGGTCAGACACATCAAACAGCCCCCATAGTGCTTGGGCCCTAAAAGCCTTGCTACCATAATCCTGGGGAACTCCCTGCCACTGGATCCCACCTGCCAAATTAGGGGTCTCAACCCTCGTGCTTCCCTCAAACCTAACTCCCATCCTCCTGCTCCCTTTCTCCCTCTGATTCCTGGCCTCTCTGACTCCCACCCATTTCTGCCCTAGCCCCTCCTGCAGCTCACCACTGCTTGTCTCTTGAGGGGTGGCATCTACCACTTGCCAACCATCGTACCCCGAGGGCAGGTCAGGCCGGGTCATCCAGCAATCGTTCCACACGTGGAAATTCCTGGGGGACAGAAAGGGGGCACTGGTTACATTAGAAACCCTCTTTCTCCCTTCCAGGAGGGGCTAGAGCAGCTGAGAGTTCCCCCTCTCCCACAGGGCCCCCCTGATTGCCGCCCCCTCACCAGACTGAGTCGGCATTGAGCCGCTCTAGCGGCTTCATGTTTTCATCAAAGTAGATGTCCATGGTGAGGCTGACGTCCGTGTCATGGGCCGAGTTGTAGTTGGTGATCGTGCGGGTTGCTATCCCAAAACACCGCAGAACTGAGGGGAAGCAGAATATGAGGGAGGAGGTCAGGGGCTGCTGGGAGTGGTAGCATGGGCCCCCAAACCCTGTGTGGCCTCCCGCCCACTTGCAGTGCTATGTCTCTCTTTCCTCTTTATTCTTTCTTCTGTTTGTTGATCCCTCCTTTTTCACTGATTCATTCACTGACTGATTCATTGACGATTGATTGTTTCATTCATTCCCTTCCCACCATCACTTCGTTGCCTCTATCCCTTCCTCCGGTCCTTCAGTCTCCACCTCAATCCTTCCATCCCCTGTATTGTTTCTTTCCCCATTCCCTCTTGCCCTCCACTCTTTCATTGCTTCATTTCTTCCTGCCCTTGCTCTTCCATTTTCTTTCCCCCTCTTTTAATATCATTTGTGTCCTTTCATTCACTCTTTTTCTGCAGTGCTCTCATTCATTCCCCCATTCCTTCCTTTTTTACTTCATTGCCTCTCTTGTTTCATTCCATCACTCTCCATTTCCCTCCCCCACTCCTTCTTGCCATCTATTCTTGCATTAATCCTTTTCTCTTGCCTTCTTTCGGCCCTTCTTTCTTTTCATTCATTCCCCTTTCCTTTCCTCTATTCTCCTTTCCTTTCACTGCTTCTTTCCTTCCATTCTTTCCTTCCCTGCCTTTATGTCTCTCCCCTATCGGTACATCAACTGTTTCAGTCCTTCACTCCACTATTTCACTCTTTTCTTCCCCCATTCCTCCTTGCTGACTATTTTTCATTCATCCTTTCCAGTCATTCCCTTTCATTCCCCTGCCTTTCTTCATTCTTTTTGTTTCTTCCTTTCTCTGCTTTCCCTCCTTTCTTTCATTCTCTCATTGACCCACTGTCTCTTCCCTTTAGTCTTTCCTCCTCTCTGTTTCATCTTGCTTTCTAGTCTTGTATTTCCTCCATTCCCCCTGGCAGCCCTGGACCTTCTTTTAATTCATTTGTTCTTTCATTTATTCCAGTTTTCCCCCCAATTGGCCCCCAGCGGCGCCTCCTAGTGGCCAGTCAGCGTGGTGGGTCCCTGGCATATTCCCCCAGTGTCCTGTCCCATGACCAGCCAGCTCTGGCACATCCCTCCCCAGCTGTGCCTCTAGTGGCCAGCAGGGTCCGGTGCAACCTTCCAGCAGTGCCCCTAGGGGCTGATGGGAGGCAGTGGGTCCCCTCCCCGGACATTACCAGTGGTGACAACGCCAGCGAAGACCCAGCATTGGCCATAGAGGACAGGGTAGCTGGTGCGGTGGTATTGCAGTAGGATGTCCACGCTGCCCACCCAGGCTGACGGGTTGGTGCCCCGCGAGTAGTCGCCCGTCCAGTTGCCCACCAGCACCCCGTTGTCGTCCAGGGAGTTCACCTGCCCCATGCCGGGGAAGGAGAGAGAGCAGTGAGGGGTGTGTGTCAAGAAAGAACAGGGGATGGATGGATGGACGGAAGAAGGAAGGAGTACAGAGCCAGACAAACACACGCAAGGAAGGACAGAAGGATGAAGGTACATGGGCGGGGGTGGGGAGAGCAGAGGACCCCCGCCGCACCACCGCCCACTCACCATGGCGGAGACGACGCGGGAGATGTTGATGGGGTCCCCACGCCCTGCATGGGGCATCCCACGCCGGTCCAGGATGTACAGGCAGGCGTCCAGCACCCCCCGGTCAAACTGGTGGTGGAGAAAGACAGGGGTCAGCACCGAATGACTCCCACTTAGGCTGGGAACCCTCTGCCTGCCCCCCATCCTCCTGCCTTGGCCCCACCTGCCCATAGTTCCAGGTGCGCTCCCCAATCTGGCTCTCAGTGCCGTAGAAGATGCGCCCACTCTCACTGAGGACATACTCCTCCAGCCAGTCGTCCCTGGGCAGGTAGACCGCATCCTCTGTGGGGAGAGAGGGAGGGCCTGTCAGCTCCATGCTGGCTTCATGGCCCAGCACCCTACCCCAAGACCCCAACCATGGTTCCATGCCCTTGCCCCCTCACCAGGAGTGTTGCTGGCACCTGGCACATGGCGTGCCCCGAATCCTGGTGCCAATGCCCCGGGTCCTGCGGGGCCCCTGCCTCTCCTGGTCTCCGGCTGGATCTGGCTGGAGATCTGAGCCCTGGCTGCCCATGGCAGCTGCGGCTGCTTCCGGCCCCTTCCAAGGCCGGGTGGTCCTGTGGCCGCGGCTGCTGGTCCCGGCCCTTTCCCCGGCCAGGGGTGTGGCCTATGGTCAGGGGGCGGGGCCTGGCCTGGTGCCCCAGGTCCTTCCCCGGGGCAGCAACGCCCCTGCCCTTCACCCTCCTGTGCCAGGTATGCTGTGTTCTTTAGGGAGGGAGAGCTCATCAGCCCTATGTGGCCGTGTGGTACTGCTCCTTGCCCCATAGCTCCACCTATAACTCTGCCCCCTGACCCTCCCACACCAGGTACACTGCAACCTCAGAGAGGTGGGAATGAAGAGCCCATCTATCCCCGGTGGTCCTGCGCCCTGCTCCATACCCTGTCCTCTCTCTATGGCTCCACAAAGTGGCTCACAGCCCCCCACTCTGCCCCACAGCCCTGCCCACCCCCAACGTTCCTGCACCAAGTACACCACATTCTCTGGGCAAGGAGAACCTGTCAGTGCCATCGCAACCCTGTCCCCAAACCCTCCCACTCTAGGTACACTGGTTGCTTCCCGTGCTGTAAACTTCCCCCTGACAGTGCCCTGGCACTCACCACGGCACCAGGGGTTGAAGAGGATGTAGATCTCATTGCCGGGTTCGAAGGGCATCTGGTACTCGCCTGCCTGGCTTCGGGTCTTCACACTGAAGCGGTACTTGCCGATGACAGCGGTGGGGGCGGTGGTGACCCGCAGGGTCAGGCTGTCGTTGCTGGAGTCAGTCACCTCAGCTGACCAACCCAGCCCGGGCAATGGGGCCCCCACTGGCACCAGGATGTGCGTAGCCTTGGACACCTGGGGTGTTGGGCCTGGGGGGCAGAGACTGGGAGTGACTTCCCCATGGAGTAACCTCCGTTCTCTGACACCCCAGCCTCCAGCCAGCCCCTTGCAGGAGAAACTACCTATCCCCCAACACCTGTCCATCCCTCCATCCCCCCTGCATTCTGTTCACCTGCCCCCCATTGTTTAGGGCAGTGGTTTGCAACCACTGTGTCAGGACCCACTACTGTGTTGCCACACAGTGTAAGTGTACTGTGGACAGCTGGGCAGATGGCTGGATTTGGCCTGGGGAGGCGCTTGGGCAGGCCACTGTGTCCCGTAGGGTCACGATATGCCACTGAGTGTGTTGTGACCTGCAAAAGGTTGCGAACCACTGCTCTAGGGACAGACCAGTCACCCCACATGCCTCCCCCTACAGGCCAGAACTCAGAGGTGGGACTGTGGGAGGAAGCTGGATTCCAGATGCCCAGATGTATCTGATATCACAAAACTTAGAGTTAGCGGGGCACTGCTGGGGAGTAGCCTGCAGCCTGGGCATGACTCTGGCCAGGGGCACTAGTGAGGAGAAGCTCAAAGCACCAGAGTATCCGACTGTCCCAGCCCAGTGATCTCAGCTCCAGTGGCAGGTCTGGGCAGGAGGGGCCCCTCCCAAACCTGTTAGTCCCGCGTGTGGGGAGCCAGGGTGGTGCCCAGTGGGGTGTGGTTGCCCTGCTTCCCCTCCACACCCTGCTGCCTCCCACAGCCTCGCACTCAGCCAGCCAGGGACTGTGGTGTGGTGAGCTGCCCCCCAGCAGTGTCTGCAGACTAGAGGAGTGGGGCACCGGGCACTGTGAGTTTCCTCCTGAACAGTGACCCCAGCCTGGGAGAGTAGGGTGCCAGATGCTGTGTGCGTCCCACATGCCACAGTGCCCCAAGATGGCAGTAGCACCACATGGTCTCCAGTCTGGCCAAACTGTGGGGTTATGCTGAGGGAGAGGGGAACACCTGACGTGGCCAGTGGAACTGGGGAGGTACCAAGGAGGCAGGCAGAAGCTAATCATGGGGTGGGTTCATGTCCCCAGGGTGTGGGGCTGGGGGAAATTACAGAGCTGGCTAGGCCAGAAGCCAAGGGAAGAGGCCCTGCCCAGGCAACCCGAATCTAGCACTGGGAAGGGGGTCTGTATCTCTCCCCGGTCCCCCCTACTGAGCCAGCACAGGCTTGGCCTCTCCCAGGAGAAGGTGCCATGGGGAGCATGGCAGGAGGTCCAGGGAAGGTGAGGGTGGGTTCTGTCCCCCCAGCAGCGGATGCTATAGGGGGTGAGGCAGGATCCTGAGCAACAGGTTAGCTCATGAGGGGCACAGCTCCCCCAGAGCTGATGCTATGGGGCTGTGGTGGGGTGTCCAACAGTGGGCCTTAGAGTGAGCAGGTGGTATCCCCAGCAGAAGGTGGGGTGCTGTGGGGGTGCTCTAGAGAGTGGGTTAGATACCCAGTTAATGAGAGGGCCTTATGGCCCAGCAAGGGATGCTATGAGGCAGTGAGAGGCGCTGTGGGGCAGCAGGAGGTGCTATAGAGAGTGGGTTGGATCTCCAGGAGCAATGGTCTCTGTGGGGCAGCGTGGGGTGCTATATGGAGCAGTTAGGATCCCCACAAGGTGGGAACACTGTGGGGCAGGGGCTTACCGATGAGCAGTTCCAGGCAGACGCGGTGCTGCTCGGGGTCATACGGCTGGCGCAGCTTCAGGCACAGGTCGAAAGGCTGCCCCCGGCGTACAATCAGCTCATTGTACTCGAATTCATCTGTGTGGTGGGCACGCCGGTTCGGGCCGCTCCGCTGGCTCATCAGGTCTACACCTGTCACCACCAACATCCCCTCTGCGGGCACAGAGCAGGTCAGCGGGGATTCCCCAGAGCCAGAGAGGGGAACACCAGTGGGAGAGGGGCCGTTACTGGGGATCCCTTGAACCCAGAGAGGGGAACCCAAAAAAGGGGACCAACTAGACTCACAGCAGGACCCTGCGTGAGAATGAGGGTGGGGATAAGTGAGGGGGGCAGGACCAGGCCCCTAGTTCTGCAGAGGGAAGTGAGGGAGGGTCCAGATGCCTGGAAGCTGGGGAGAGTGGCACTGGGTACTGTCTGGCAGGAGGGGAGCCGGGGGTCCCATGGGGATGGCAGGGTTCCCAGGAGGAATCATGGTGCCTTAAGGGAACATGGAAGGTCCCCAGGATTGGCTGAGGTGGGGAGCAGTCTCCTTGCATCACCTCCCCTCCCTGCAACCCCCAACCGCTACCCAGGGCCCCCCAGAGACAAGCTCTATGGTGACTCAGCAGAGCTGGGGAATCTCCCCTCACCCCGGATGACTGGTTGGGCGGGCCGTGATCCCGGCACCTCCCCTGGTGCTGGCCCCCAGTCCGTGTCATCCCTGCGACCCCGGCAGCATCTGCAGCAACTGCACAATTTGCTGAAGAACGACCGTTTCCTCCTCTCTGGTGGGGACTCGGGGGGGGCCAGGCTGGCGCAATCGGTAGCTGGCGCTGGCCCACCGCCCCACATCTGTCCGAGTATCAGGCTCTGGCATCCTGCCTGTGGGGAGGAGAGAGACAGCCAGTGAGCACCCTTCCTGGTGGTGTTACGTGTGGCAGTTCAGGTGCTGGGCCTCACACCAGAGGTGGCTGCATCTCAGTCTCAGGCTGACACTTCTTGGCACTGATTTGTGTGAGGGTGGCCTGCCAGATAGGCAGCAGGAACCAAGTGATGGGGAAATCAACCTCAGAACAGTGAGGCAGTGGTGGAAAAACTAGGTCAAAGCGTCATTTCCCTCTCCTGGGCTCAGAGACACTGGGGCAGGTTCTGCCTCAGTCAGCTCTGCTGGGGAGGGAAAGCCAGGAATCTGGGCACCCTGCTGTCCATACTCTAACGACTAGATCTTACCCCACACTCCAAGGAGCCAGGTCTCCTGCCTTGACCCTGAGTGGGTGCGGTGAATCAGTTCCCTTTCCCTGGCGCCTGCCCCACCCCCACCACCCCCAGCCCCAGCTGGAGGGAATCCAGATGCAAAACAGCTGCTGGGAGTGTTCAGAGCTGGGACTGTACATGGGGGTGGGAGGATGGATAGACTGACAGAGATGTTGAGTGGGGATGGATGGACAGACAGAGGACTGCATAGTGATTGGAATGGACAGACAGAAAGGGCTGTTTAAATAGACTAATAAAGAGGAACATGTATAGGACTGAATGGATGAATGGACAGACAGACATAGGGTTATGTATGGGGTTGGCTGTACAGAAGGAGGGATATGGGTCCAGCTGGACCAACACATGGAAGAACATGTATAGATGGATGGACATACAGACAGAAAGGTGTGTGAGGAGAGACAGACAGAGATGCCCATGTATGGATGGAGAGGTGTGGCACGAGTGCCATGGTAGTTCTCAGGGGTTCTGCCACGCTTCAGGCTGGGGGACAAGCACAAGGAGGGGATGGAGCCAGCCAGGATGCAGTCCCAGGGGCAGGCATTGGGGGTGCTGTGATGCAGGAGTGTTGTTGAGGTCCTGGGAAAGCCAAGGCAGGTGCAGCAGCAGGGCAAGGGTACAATGAAGGAGTAGGAAGGGTCCCCATGGCTCCTCCCCTGAGAATGCTCTATAGCAGTGGAAGGCCTGGGGACCTCACAGCAGGGGTGGGACTTCAATCCCACTTGCTCCCACAATTGAACCCAGGGGGCTTTGCTTCCAGCCCCCTTGCTCTAACCATTAGACCTCACAGCCCCCTCAGCTGGGATAGAACCCAGGCGTCCTGTCCCAGCCCCTGAAGCTGTGCTTTCAAGTTCCAGAGGAGTAGCCGTATTAGTCTAGTTCACCAAAAGTCCTGTGGCAATTTTAGACTCACAATGCTTTGATCACTAGCCCCCACTCCCCTTCCACAGCTGTTACAGAACCCAGGACTCGTGGCTCCCAGCCGCCCAGTCTAACCACTAGGTCTCACTCCCTTCCCAAGCTGGGGAGAGAACCCAGGAGTCCTGGCTACCAGCCCATCTAGATCCTTTTCAGGCACCGGACGCCCCATGGGTGACTGAGGGACCCTAGGGCTCTGGGGTGGGGGTGAGTCCATCCGCGCCCACCTCACCCCCAGACTGAGAATCCCCGACACTCAACCCGCAGCTCTCCCAGCCCCCCAAATTCCACTCTGCCTCTCCCCAGTCCCTCACCTTCCCAGCCCCACTTGTCCCCCTGCTCCAAATTCCGCTGCGTCTCTCCAGTCCGCCCCCCCGTGGCCCCCAAGTCCCCCCCACTTACTGGCCGAGCTCGCTCCGCTGGGCTCGGCGCTCGGGTCTGACTCCGGCGCCGGGCGCTGCGCTCTTGGAGTGGGAGCGGGGGGGGCGGGGACGGGGTGTGGGGCGGGGCGAGACGTGGGGGGTCAGGCAGGGTCTGAACTCAGCGACCCACGAGTCACCCGGGAGTGGCCGGCTGACATCAGCGCCCCCCCCCCGCCCGCTTCCCGTAGCCGTGCCCGGCTCCTGTCCCCCCAAATCTGAACCCTCCTTCCTCCCTGCTCCACCTCCAGGGACTCCCATTCCCGGGGCTGTGCTGTGAGGGGTCTCCAGTCCCCTACAGACTGGGGGGGGGGTGATCAGGGATCCAAGCCTGAGGGTCACCCCAGCAAACCCCCATTTCCCTGCCCTGAATGGCTCCCTGAGGCCACATTTCCTCCCTCTCCCAACAGACACCCCACCCCTCATGGCCAAGAGCCGCCTCGGCAGGAACCCAAGTGACAGGTCTCCTGGTTCGCAGACCCCCCCTCCCCTCCAAGAGCCAGGAGAGAACTCAGGCGTCCCGACTCCCTGGGTGGGGGCAGCTGGGGGTTGGGACTGGCCCAGGGAAGAGTGGGATGGAAAGGGGGCTGCCTCAGCATGGGTAGAAGAGATAAGGGGGGGCACTGGGGCAACTTGAGCAGCCACCCTCTCCACCCCCAGAGTTTGACATCAGGACCCCAAACCTCCAGCATAGTTGCAAAGGAGGAAACAGACAAAACCAGCCTAACCTCTCCCCCTTGGCACTATTGGGGAGCAGGTTTCTCCTTGGAGGGCACAGAATGGGACATATGACTTCTCCCAGCAATCCTTGTCTGCGGCTGCCACTAACCCAGTCCTGGATCCCCTCAGCACTGACGGTGCCCCCTGCTATTCCGGTCTCACAGGTTGAGTAATTCCCCAGTCAGAGAAATCCAGGTGGGGCTAGGGTGTTGGCTGCTGCCTCCAAGTTTTCCCTCGCCCCTGACTCTGCCCGCTCCTGAGGCACCTGTCCAGCTTTGTGGTACTGGCTAGAAATCATGCCCCCTACCCGAAGCCAGCTAGTGCCCCTCACTTCCTTCCCCCAGCCCCTTGCTCAGCTGGCTCTGGACTCACCCCACAGATAGCTCCACTAGTCCCTCAAAACCACCCCTGCCAGCCCAGCTCTCCCTCGACCCCCTGTTGGAGCCACAGGAATTTGGGAGGAGGCAATGAAGTGCCTGTCACTCGTATCTGGCTCCCATCCCAGGGTTCTTGGTAGCAGATCCATACAAGGCTGGGACCATGGGAGAGCCCCAGGCTGGGTGGTGGCCTTATCACACCCAACCAGATCTGCTGGGAAACACCTCGATGTTGCAAGCCCCATGCTTGCGTCGGGGTGTCACTGTTCTCACAAAGGCGATGGAGCAACAGGAGCTGCGGCGGATGTCGAGGTTTCCGCATGGCCACAGTAGAGCAACTCACGAGGAATTTGGTTCTGTACTAGCAGAGCCCCACCCTGGGGTGATATGTCAGAGCAAATTCCATCTACCCAGGGTGCTGGCCAAGGGCCCAGGGCAGGTCTAACAGGGGCTGCAGGTGGGGAATGTGGTACATAGGCAGATCGGGGGGGAGGGCACACGGTAGGGGGCTGGAAGTAAGGGGCACCAGAGAGCTGACTGGCTCGATTTGGGTGTGCATGTTGGGAATCCAGGGCACCATAGTGCTGATTGGCTGGACTGCAGGCCTGGGGGTCAGGAGAGGCCCTGGCAGAACTGATTGGCTGGATGGAGCGGTTACAGGGTGAGAGTGAGGGGCATCAGCTGAGCCAAGTGGCTGGGACTGGCAATGAGGGGCACTGACAGGGCCAATTGTCTGGATTTGGAGGCTGTGGGTTAGGAGAAAAGAGCCCTGGCAGCGCTGATTTGCCAGACTGGGGGGGGGGTGGTGGGAGAAAGGGTACCACTACAGCTGAGTGGCTGGACTGGGGAGCTGTCAGTCAGGAGTGAGGGGCACACAGAGACTCAGTTCACACCAAGATAATTTTAACCTTTTATTTTCTGGGTCCAATAAATTATTGGGGGCAGGGCTGATCTCACCTGGCCAATTAGGCTAGGGTGACCTCCACCTGGGGCAATAGGGTAGCCAGCTCTGATTGGGCAGTGGGGAGGCAGCCCAGGGGGTTGCCCTGCAGGGTCAGGAGGCGGAGCCTGGGGAAGGAGGCCAAAGGTCGGAGGTTGGCTGGTCGCTGGATGCCTGGGGAAGGAGCAGGGGAGTCAAGGAAGGTGCAGTGGCTTAAGAGACCCCTCCCCCCCACCCAGCAGCCCCTCCCCCAGCTGGCAGGATACGATTGTTGCAGAGTAAGAGCTCCTCAAGGCGGGGGAGTGGTGGGAGCCCCTCCAGGGTCTCTATCTGGTTCCTGTCCAGCTCCAGTACCTGGGGACAGACAGAATCAGTGACCATCAACTCCCAGGACGCTTGGGTTCCTTGACTTGGTCTGGGAGCAAAAGGAGCTAGTGGTTAGATGGTGGGAGAGGGGTAGGACACCTGGGTCCTGAGTCTCACCTGGAGGCAACGCAGGGCAGCCATGGTGGGGGGGGAGGCGGCGCAGCCGGTTGTCAGCCAGGTTCAGGTGGGTGATGTGCAGCAGCTGCTCCAGGTGGCACAGGATGGTCAGGCCCTGGGGGCAGAGGAGGCAGAGAGCTAGAGGGAAGGGTATCTGTGGCACAGCTCCACCCACTCTGCCATAGCCCTGCCCCCTTCCTGGCTCCACCCCCTCCTTGGCTTCCTAGCCCCACCCCCATCTGCTCTACCATTAGCCACACCCTCTGCCCCACCATATCCCAGTCCTGCCCACTCCCCATTCTGCAGGTATCCTGGTCCCACCCAGCCTCGTCCCACTATTCTAGCCCCACCCCTCAGAGTTCATGTTTTCTCAGCTTCACCCACAAGCCCCCTCCTGGATCCACCCCCACAGGTGCCCTACTCCTGGGTTTCGTTCTACGGCTTTTACCCGGCCGGACAGGTCCATCACCCTGGCCTCTGCATACTCCATCCGTAGGATGCCATTCTCCACCAGGAACCGGCTGCGCAGGTCATCCAGATAGGCCGAGCGCATGGGATCCACAGCCTGGGGGTGGCAGACAGACGGGGGCTGGGAAAGCCAGTTCTGAACCCTCCTCCCCTCCTTGGAGTCTCCTCCCATTCCTATCCCTCACCTTCAAGGTACTGAAGTAATGGAGGGTCTCACGCTCATACACCAGAGGGTCCAGGGCCCGCATGAGGAGGATGATGGTGAGGAGACACCCTGTGGGGGGACAGAAAACCCGGGAGTCCTGACACCCAGCCCCACCCCTGCTCTGACCATTAGATTCTCTTCACTCCCAGAGACAGGGAATGAACCCAGGCATCTTGGCTCCCAGCCACCCCTCCCCTCCCAGAGCTGGACAGAACACAGGCATTCTGGTGCCCATCCCCATCCCTGCTCTGACCAGTAGCCCCTCTCCCCTTCCTGAGCCACGAGAGAACCCAAGCATCTGAGAGGCACCTACACTTGTTCTCTGGCTCCAGAGCCTGCAGCTCCTTACAGGATTCTAGCTCTGACTGCAGCAGGGTTGACTTCTCCACAGACAGCTCGCACCTGAACAGGTGTGGGGGACAAGAGGTTGGTGACCCGGCCAGCACTGTGCTCAAATGATGAAGGTGGGGGAGGTGGGTGGGTTGGTGGGTGCAGAGTTTAAAATTCCTCAATGGGTGGGGCTAGTCTGAAATTGGCATTCTGGGGGTGTGGCTACACCAGAGGGTGGAACCAATCTGTATGTGCAAGAAGGAGCTGGGATTTATCTAAGACGCGTCGGCAACCCCCAACCTATGTGCCAAATTTGGCAAACAGGCCAGTTCTTAGTGGCATGCAGCACTGCTCAGCTTCCCCACTGGCCCTGCCCCCAAGTGTGGCCTGGGGGTTGGGGCCACAAGGGCCAGAGTGGCGTGGTGTGGGGGTCCAGCACGGCTCAGCGGGCAATTGGCCCGACAGTGGAGTGGAGGGGGGCAGCTCAGCCCCCTCCACCATGAGATACTTCAGCCATGCCCTCCCCCCCGACATCCTGGGTCTGCCTGCCCCCAGGGACCCTAGCCTCCGCCCTCCCAACCCGAAGTCCCTGGCTCCCCCTCCATTCAGCCCTGCCCCCAGAACCTGCTGAGGGTGTGGTGGGTGGGGGTGGCACAGGGGCCCGCAAAGGTTTCTGACCCTGATCTTAGAGGCAGTGTTAGTCTTGAGATGGCATGGAAGGCGTGGAGCCTGTCTGGAATACATGGAGTAGTGGAACCTGTGTCATCCACATATCAAGGCTACTTTAAGACAGTGATTTTCAAAGTTAGGGTGAGGACCTAGTACTGGGTCACGGACCCTCAAGAGCTGGGTCACGGTGCCCCCTACTGCCACTGCCAAAAGACTGGAATGCATTGCTCAAAGATGTAATTGTTGGGTTGCAGGGATAAATGATTTTTTTTCAACTGGGTCCTGAGGAAAAAAGTTTGAAAACCACTGCTTTAAGATGAGATGGTCGGGGTCATCCTGGAGGCATGGGACCTACTAGGGACTGGTGGCTACTGAGAAAGGAGTGGTGTTTGTGGGAAATAGGCAGGGCTCCCCTGCAGAGGTGCATGTGTGTGTGCGTGGGGGGGTGTGCTGGGGAGTGTCTCTTACCTGAACACCTGCTCCTCGGTGACTGAGTCCCGACACCAGCATTCCCGACAACCTGGGGGGCAGAGCAAGAAGGTCAGTGGGTAAAGGGGGATTTGGGTGGGGAGGTGGGAGAGGGCTGGTTACCTTGGAAGAGGATGCAGTCCTTCTGGGATTCCCCATTTGCCCAATGCACCCGGAAGGTGTGTTGGGGCCAGTGATCATTCAGGGCTGACGCTGGCAGATCACAGAGCTGGGGAGGCCGGGGTCAAGGAAAAACATTCTAGATGCTAGCACTGGGATCTCTGGGCAGTGAGGAGTCCAGGATCCCAGCCTCCCTGCTCTAACCCTCCAGAGCCCACTCCCCACACCCAGGCTCCCAGCTTGTTCCCCTGTTCTAACGCACTGGACCCTGCTCCCTTCCCAGAGAACCCAGGAGTCCCTGATCCCAGCCTGTTTCCCTCCTCTAACCCACCACTAGACCCCATGTCCCACACAGAGAGCCCAAGTGTCCAGGATCCCAGCCCCTATCCCCTTACTTTAACTCACTAGACCCCACTCCCTAACTAGAGAACTCTGGAGTCCAGGCTCCCCCCCCCCCCACTAGACTCTGCTGCCCTGCTGGTGTGGGGGGGATGTAACCCAAGCATCTGGGAAGATACCCATATGTGGCCAGGGCGGTTTCTTCCATCAGGTGTGCGCCAAACCACCACTAGGGGGACCTCATCTGCAAAGAGGATCAGGTCATTGGATCCTGGCGTCACCTGCTAGGAGATACACTCATGATCTCTTGGTCAGTGCCACTCCCCCAGTCCCCACCTCCAGCCTGGATCACTGACGACTCACCCCCACAGGCTGGGAGAAGGCCACGACCAGGGACGCTTCGTCTCTGCTGACATAGATGCACAGGAGTGTTGGCTCTGGCTCGGCTGCAGAGAGAGAGGTCCCCACCCATGGTGCAATGAGACTGGGAGCCCGAGTCTTGGCCACAGCGGGCACGAATTGCCATGCGCCCCACAGCAGGTGGGTGCGGATGGGGAATGGCTGGGGGGATGCTGTTCATCAGCCCTGAAAAGTTTTGGGGTCCCACAGGGACCAGCTCTTCTGGGCACTGGAGTAATCCTGCAGGGCCCATGGGGACCACCAAGGTGCCTTCTAGGGCGAGAATTGTCCGGGAGCTAGCATAGCTCTGAATGCTTAGCTCTGCTCCAGTGCGGCTTTGCCCTGATCTCAGACAGTTTAGGAGGTGGGGTTTGGAAGGGAATCAATGCTGCATTCCCCCAGTGTTCCCTCTAAGGTCCAAAGGCAACTGAGCAGCATATGTTGCTCCCTGCGCACTGCGCCCCCGCCCCCACCCCCACATGGGCCCGATCCGGGGCCCCTGCGGGCCCCCTCCCCCCCCCCCCCCCAGTTGGCCCGATCCCGTCTTCTCTCCAACCCTCCACCTCCTTTCATGGCTGGCTGCCCCTGCCCTGTCCCCAATCGCTCCCCCCGGCCTCCTTACCTGGCTGCCAGAGCAGTGGGGCCTGGCCCCTGGCCACTCCTCCGGCCAAAGGAGCTCTCACTGAGCATGCGCAGAGGCTTTCCGCGTGCTCAGTGAGAACTTACTCCGAGCTGGGAGTTTTAAAAACTCCCAGCTTGGAGCAGCTCTGAGCCAGCCGGAAGACTCTGTCTCCTGGCTAGCTAGGGACTGCAGCTGGTGGCCATGCATGGCTGGTGGTGCTCCCTGTGCCGGGCAGCGCTGGGGGCTGCGTAGCTGCTCCACTTAGAGACAACAATGATTCCCACCCCAAGATGCCCTGGGCGACTAGGCCATAGCGCAGTGGTTGTCAAACCATGGGTCATGACACTGCCTCTACAGCTGAGGGGGGAGGGCAAGGGGGAAGGAAGTAATGGTGGGAGCCACAGGAAGTTTAAAAGGACGCTGACCATCCCACTGCTGCCTGCAGCCCAGGGCAGTCAGTGTCCTTTGAAATTTCCATCAGCTGCTTCCACCCATGGGTAGAGTGGCTGGCATCCTTTTAAACTATCCCTGGCCTGGGTGGAAGCAGCCCTATGTTTCTTTTGGCCTGGTGCCTAGGGACCACATCTCCACCCCCTCAGCCATGGCCACTGCCAAATTTTCAGGCAGTGCCCCCCCCCTTATTTTTTTTCCAGTGGAGGGGTTGCTGCATGGCTAAAGGGTCCAGAGCTGGGTCCCAAGAAAGAAAATTTGACAACCATTGCCCTGTCGGGTCTCTGGGTGCTGTGCTCTGTAAGGATCTTTCTTCCACCCTCTCACCCCTGGGGAGTGCACCAGGAACAGCCGCTGGTAAAACCCAGTACAGGCTAGGGAATACCTCGGACTGCTATGCTGCCATGCCTCCACCCCCAGGGGTCACTGGATGCTCCTGAGGATCTGCACTACCTGTAGGTGCCCTGTGGATCTACCAAATGCTTTGTTGGCACCTGACAATTTTCCTTTCTTACCCTGCAGGCCAGGCTCCTGTGACACTGGCACAGGGAGACAGATGCTCAGGCCTGCCTGGACAGTTTCCTGGGACTGCATATGGAACCCAGCTATCCCTGGCACTTGTCTGAATGTGACACCAAATTGCCTCTCTGGGATCTCAGCATGGCGCCGCTTGCCTTACCTCTGCCCAGCAGCCAGCGGTGGTAGAACCAGGCGCTTTGGTCGTTGGGGTCAGTGAAGAAAGCGTTCTGTACCAGTTGCAGCTCTAGGGGATGGGGGGAAGGAAGACATGAACTGGTGTGTGAGATCTTTCCCCTCCTGGTGGCGCCAGCTCCCAGCCGGCCCTGGGGCAATGACCTGACCAGCTCAAGCACGTGGTCTTTCCCTTCTCAGGGCACCAGTACCAGGACACTTACTGGGCCCTGCCCCTGAGCCAACCACACGAGGGAGCCAGGGCTGGATCTGGCAGCCTGTGGTGCTATCCCAACTGGATCAGCCCTCCCAGGAACGTCACTATGACCAGGTTCAGAGTTCTCCAGATAGCTGGGGGCTTTTTCTAGGAATGACTTGATCCCTGGACCAGGCCTCTGGCTGTCAGGGAACCCAGGCATCCTGCCTCCCAGCACACACCCCTTCCCCCCAGAGCACAGGAGAGAACTGAGGGATCCTGTTTTTATCCCCCAACCCCACCCCGTAAGCACTAAATTCTATTTGCCTTCCAGAGCCTGGGATAGAACCTAGGATTCCTGCCTCCCAGCCACCCCTCTGCTGTAACCACTAGATCAGTGGTTTTTAAACTTAGGATTGGGACCCAGTACTGGGTAATAGACCCTCAGGCACTGGGTCACGGCAGCCCCTGCTGCCCCCACCAAAAGACTGGAATGCATTGCTAAAAAAATGTAATTATAGGGTTGTGAGCATAAATGATGTTTTTCAACTGGGTCCTGGGAAAAAAAAGTTTGAAAACCACTAATATAGACCCCACTCTCATCTCAGAGCTGGGACAGAACCCAGGCATCCTTGCTCCCAGCCCCCACTCTCAGCCCCACGGTGAGGTGGAACAGGCCAGTGCCCACCTGCAAGCAGCACGGCCTCAGTAGGGCGTCCTGGCTGCTGAGGGTCAGGGTACAAGTGGGGCAGCAGGCGGCTGCGGTAGTGCCAGGATGAATAGTTGGAGAAGTTGCGAGTGATGAGGCTGTCAGTGAAGCGCAGCTCATCTTCGGCTTGCACATGGGCCTGCAGTGCCACAAAGCGCCGATAGTCCCAGCAGTGAACTGTAGGGGGTGCCAGAGAGAAGGGGGTCAGAGGGCTGAGGCTCCGCTACCCACCAGGGAGCAGGCTTTGGGGGGGGGGGGGTCCACAGGTCAAGGCTACAGGGTTGCAGGGTGGATTTGAGGTTGGGGATCTTCAGGGGTGGATACAAGGCATTTTTGGGGGTGGATCTGGGCATCAGAGCTCAGGACAGTTTTTTGGATACATCTAGGGTGCAAGATCCAGAGAAGTGGTTTTGGGGATTGACCCAGGTTAGAGTTTGGGAGGGTGGTTTGGAGGTGGACCCAGGGTCAGAGGTGAGGGGGGTTGGGGTGCAGCTCACAGTTGCGCTCATCGCTCTCCAGGAACTTGGCACACAGCTCCAGCTCCCGGGCCCAGTCAGGGTGTGGGATATGCCCCATCACCCAGCAGCGGTGGTGCCAGGTGCCATACGATTTGGGATTCACCCGTAGACAGGACTCCAGGAAAGAGAGCTCCCCTTGGCACAATGCCTGCATCTCCTCTGGGGACCTGCCATACAGAGTGGTGTTCAGAGTCAGGAATCCAACCGCTGGGACACGCCCCCACCCCCCACCAACCCTCAAGATTGACCACAAACTCCACCGTTCACCCCCCCCCCCAAGACCTGGCTGGTGGTGGTGGTGGTGGGGGGGAATGTGGTCCCCCAACCCTTTCAAACAACCCCCCAGGGACCAGCTACTGGGAGTCAGAATTGGAGATCCCCATATCTCCTAAATGACCCCCTGGGGCTGGGGAGCAGAAATGGTGCTCCTCCCAAACCCCCAGACTTCCCCTCTCCTTCTCCAGGCTCCTTGCGGTTCCTCATCCCACCTGCTTTCTCTGTTCCCTAGGTCCCCTTCCCCTCTACAACCCCCCATACACCCATGTCCCCACTCTCACCCCTCCTCCTCCAGGTGGAGGAAGATCTCCCGGCGGAAGTTCCAGAGGGTGGCAAAGTCAGGATTCACCCCCAAGATCTGATTACTCAGCTCCAGTGCCTCTTTGTCCAGCTGCCCCGCCTGCCTCTGGGGAGGGGAAAGGTCAAGGTTCAAAGGTCATGCCAGCCCCCCTTACCCAGTGTGTGAGCGAACTGTCAGAGGCTCATGTTAATATCACCGATACTGAGGGCAGAAAGGTCACAGGTTGCCAACACAGCTCAGGTCAGGGGTAAAAGAGCAAGTGTTTTGCTAGTCCACACCAATGTTTGACAGAGGGGCAGGAGGCAAAGCTCAGCTAATTACAGCAACCTCTGTTCAGGGGTCAAAGGTCAAGAAGCCAAAGAGTGTAATGTTGCATGACCACACCAGCCAGTGGAGGAAGGTCAAGGGTCAAAGATGACTTGCACCATTGACCTCAGCTGTCTCCAGCAAGCCAAAGGGAACAGAACAGGGTCAAAGATCACTCTGGATGAGTCAAAGGCAATGGAGCACCCAGCCACTGCAGCACAGAGGGGAAAGGCTGGGGCTCAAGGGTCACACACTCACCTGTCTCCAACTGCAGTGAGGTGAGTGGTCACAGGTTGCTGTGACCCCAAGGGTAAGAGGTCAGGGTGTGAAACATCCTTGATGATTGTCTCCTCCCCAGTGGGGCTGAGAGCCAAAATACCCCATAAACAAAAGTAGGGGAGGTCAGAGGTCAAAGGTCACTCTGACCAGGTTGGATGAAGACAATGAGAAAACTGTGTCAAAGATCATGAAGCAACATGTCATGGATGAAAGGCCAAGGTTCAAAGGTCAGGATGCTTGCCAACCAGCAATGATGGTTAAGGCCAGTGTAGAAGAATCATTTTTATGCAGCCAATCCATACAAGGTGTTGAGTAAGGTGAGGAGTCAAAAGTCAGCAACCACACGGCAAGTAACAAGTGTGAAGACCAGGAGCCAAAGATCAGCAACTACCAACTGAGCCACAATGTTTGTCTGGTTCCAGGTGAAAGGTCAGCATGCACTCTAGTGATCCAAGATGAGCATAAATGCCAGGTGTCAAAGGTCACATGGCATGCCACCAAATCATGCTGAGTTGAAGGGTCAAATATCAGAAGGCTTCCCATTTCCCCCCACTCTTCAGGGTGCGCAGCTCACCTTCTCAAAGATGGCTGTTGTGGCAGCTTTGTACTGGTGCAGCTTCTTCTCCCGCTCCAGGCGCTTGGCCTCTGCCTGCTCCTCTGTTGTCTTCACCTTCAGGCGGCCGTGCTGAGGGGGCAGCAGTAACATGGGGGGGGCTGTCATGCCCGCCTGTCACACCTCCCACCCAGACCTAGGGGGGCATTTCTCAGGGGCGGGACACTGCAGGGCAACAATGATCCCCCCAGGGTGGCCGCCCCTTTTCCCCTCTATCAGGCACAAGTGGTGGGGTCCCCAAGGCTGTGTGTGGAAGGAGGAATCCAGCCACCTCAGGTCACTAGTAGGGGAGCCCTCAGTCCCCCCCCAGGAGCAAATGTTTGAAGCCAGGGCAGCTGTCACGACCCCACTCACCATGGTGACAGCCTCACGGGTCCAGAGGCTGCAAATCAGATCCTTGGTGCCGCCCTAGTGGAGACAACGTGAGGGAGAGATGAGGGATGGGGGGCTTGGTCCCTGATCCATGCCACAGGGCCCATCCCCGACCTGTGGAACCCAGGAATCCGAGGGCCTATCCCGAGGGGGCCACGTGCATCAGGAGGGACCCAAGGGCGCGGGGCCCCAGGGGGATCTGCAGGGGATTCACGTGGTCTCGTACAGGCACGTTATCGGGCGGCCAGACCATTCCATGCACCCTCCCCCTTTCTGCCGCCACTTGCCTGCTACACCCCGCCCCACGGCAGCGCACCCGGGACAGCCCCTTGGATCCGAAGTCCTGAGGCTTCCCCCATCCGGGGCCGGGGACCCGACCCCCCGCGAGGACTCTGGCTGGGCTGCGATGAGGCCGTACCAACCTGCGGAAGGCCACGGGGGCTGCCGCAAAGACGCCCCCAGGGGCGATACCAAAACGTAGGTTCCGGGGTGCGGTCACCTGAGCAAGACGGAACTGTCCCCTGAACTGTGGGGCTGGCCTCCCGCGGAGGATACCAACAGCCGCACACAAGGGGGGACGGTCCAGCTGGGATTTTACCATCTCTCTTCTTTCCTTGAGGAAAGCATAGAGACGAGGGCGCCACCCAGGATAGAACGTCGCCATTCTTAAAGGGGAAGCTCCGTTCTTAAAGGAGCACGCTCACAGTAAATGTTGGCGGGAAGAAATGTTTTAAAACTTTCTTGGGGAATTCAGCGTCCAGACTAGCGGGTTCGAGCCTCAGCACCAGGAGGGGGAAGGCGAGCGGTGGGGGGCTGGGAGTCAGCACTCCGCCATTCTTTCCTAACTCGCTCTGTGAAGGGAACGGGGGGCTAACGATTAGAGCAGGGGGCTGGGTGCCAGAACTCCTGGGGTCTAAGGAGGCCTGCGTCGTGCGACGATTTACGAGCATCCGTCACAGTCCACAGACCGCGTGTGGACCACCTGGGCCGGCGGTGGATGGTTTCCGGTTACCCTTCTCCTGCTGTAATTGACCCCTGTTTAATAAAGAGTGCCATGCAGTGATCACTGGGACAGGGACCTGCCGGCACAAGGAGAGCACGACCAGGCTGAGCGACAAGCCCCGCCCCCGACTGAGATCCGGGGTGCCATCAGGGTTAGGGCTCCCCACCACGCTGGAGGGCGGAGGGGAAACTCGAGGCCAGGCAGCTCTCAGGTACAGGGCACAGAAGCAAGGCGCCACGTCCTGTTGCCGGCCAGTTGCCCCAAGGTGGGGTGTGAGCTGGGGAAGTGCCCCACAGTGCTGGGACTGAGCAGTCGGGGGTGCGGGTGCGGGTGGGGTGGGCAGGATTTTACAGGGTTGCAAACTTGACATTTTAGTTTTTACTGACATGATGCTCTGAAAGTGAATTTTTTTCATTGACAGGGTAATCTTTTTACTGACATCACTAAAAATATCATGAACAATACTATAATGGCTCAAAACCACGCACTCGCTTGCAATATTCCGTGCAAAGGAATTAGGAATGACGCAATCGATTGACTTGCAGTTAATTGGGTAACCGGATTCTTTGAGTGCATGATGGAATAGAAATGATAAAGTCATGACCAGCATAATTTTCTGATACACGCAGTGATTCCGATGTGCAATCTGTATCAAAGCACATGTTATTTTGACGCAATTAATTTTATTTACGGATTTACTGCATTTTAGACTTTTTAAAAAACGGATTCTAAGAAAATTCACTGACAGGTGGCAACCCTGCGGTCTCTCCTCTGTCGTGGGACGGGAGTGGCCGCTGGTGTTTTGGGGAGGGGAGGGAGAGGGAGGCTGGGAGCCAGGACTCCCGGGCTCCAGTCCGAGGCCAACGGGAGACCGGGGAAAGGGGCTTGCTCTGCAGGGGTCGGCTCTCCGGGGGCTGAACTGGGCGCCCGGCCAGAAGCGGCTCCTTGGTACCAGCCGGCGCCTCGGACGCCTGGGTTCCCCCGGTAGCGGCCTGCGGGCTGTGCGGGGAAGGGAAGGGAAGGGAAGGGGAGGGGAGGGGAGTGGAGGGCAAGACTCTCCCTCCCCAGCGCCGGCCGAAGCCACCACTAGGTGGCGCCACGCGGGGCATGATGGGATGGGGTCAGCGCTCGCGGTCATGGGGCGGGCGCGAGGCATGCTGGGATAGCTGAGCCGCACGCGCGCTCCCGGCAGGGCTATGGCGGACGCGGAGCCGCATCCCCACCGAGGCGGCGGCGATGGGCGAAGGCGGCAGCTGAGCGACACGGGGCCCCGCCTGGACCCGGCCGCGGCGGGCTATTTCCGCCGGGCCGCCCAGACCCTCCGCGCCGGGCTGGGGCCGGCCAGCGAGCGGGGTGAGTGAAGGGCTGGGCCGTGCTTTGGCAAGGTCTGTCTCTCGTTCCTCTCCTCCCCCCGCCTGCTTCTGCTTCGGCTGGGCTGCACTAGGTGCCCGTGGTGGAGGGAGCTGGGAGCGCGTGGTTCTGTGTGTTTCTATTTTTCCCCTCTTTTTTTCCCCAGGTCTGTTCGTCACCAATGTGCTGGCAGAGGCGGAGGGGTGGGCTCTGGCCCTGGCCCTGGATCCCTCGGGCTCCTTGTTGCTCCAGGCCCTGCTCCCTGAGGCTTCACCTGCTCAGCTGGCTCGGCTCCTGGCCCCCCTGATGCCAGCCCTGCACCAGGCTGCCAGTCACCCTTGCGGGGCCCATGTGTTGGAGGCTGCCTTGTTTCGTGTGCCCCCCCTGCTTTGTGAGAAGGATGCAGGGCCACTGGAAGACCTGGTGTTGCAGCTGGGAGAGGCAGTGAAGGCAGACTTGGGGTCCTTCACCAGGGACTCCCATGCCAGCTTTGTGATCAGGACACTGCTGCAGGTGCTGGGGGGAGCCTGGGTTGGCTCCGATGCAAGTCGGGGGCTGCCGGGGGCAGGTAAGTACAGGTCGGAGTTGGAGGGGGGCATGGGGTAAAAGGGGTAAGGATGGGGGCAGAGACTGGCAGAAGTTAAGGAGAGAAGAGAGAGAGCGACCAGAGGGGGTAGATTGCTATGTAGGAGGGGATAAGGGATTTAATAGCAGGGAGATGGCCATGAATTGAGTTGGTATTTATGGGGGGGATTGCAGGGTTCCTGGTGCTGTATGTCTTACTTCTCTTTTCCCAGGCCTGTTTGTGTTGGGGGTGGGTCTGTGGGGCAGGAGGGTAAGACTAGACTGGGGTGGGATGGCAGGATGTCCCACAGAGAAGAACCGAGCATGAAGAAACGTAGAAAGAATGGAGGGATTGATCCCTAGTTCCCAGCCTGTCATTGATTCGGACCTGTGAATATCCAGTGGCTGTGATTTCTGCAGATTAACACCCTGCTGTGGAGTCTTTTCTTCATCCTACTTTCCCCATCTTATCCCTTCAGGGCCTTCCATTGTCCGCCACCGGAAAGGGGCCAGGAGCCAGGGTCCATCAGAGTTTGAGGTCCCTGCCTCATTCTTGGCCCTTCTGCAGGAGATTGTTGCTGCCCTCCAGGAGTGCCTTGCAGGTGAGCTGACCTCCAGTACCCCCCCCCCCCCCCCAGGGGCTGGCCTCATGCCACATGATGCCTCAGGAACCCATTTAGCTCATTCTGCTCCCTTTGTCTCCTTCCAGAGTTGATCACACACAAAGTGGCCAGCCTTTGCCTGCAGGTGGCACTAGAAGTCCTGCACCGGAAGCTGCCCAAGGCCTGCATCGAACTGTGCCAAGCTGTGATTGGCTACCTGAGCTCACGGAATTCTGGTGCCAGCAGCAGGTGAGCTTCCTGTTTGCCTGTGTGCTGAGGGCTCTGATTGGCAGTGGGGTCTGTTTGGTTGGGGAGGTGAGGATTTGCTGGGGGGTGGTTATAGGTGGGTTTGGGGGTGCAGTGGCTGCTGATTGGCTGCAGGGTGGGGAGGTGTGGTTATATTAGCTATCCCAGTCTCCCCTTCTTCCCACATGAGTAGCAGGGAGTTTCTGGTTGGTTGGGTGCTGGGTAAAGGAAGATATGATTGGCTGTGAGTTGGACCCATTCTGATTGGCTGTTGGGCAACAAGGCCGCATTTTGCTTGGTTATTTGGATTGTGGTTGGTGGGTGCCAGTCTTGATCTGCCTTCTGAGTCTGTGTGGAAGAGTGGGATTCAGATTTGCTGAGGTGTGGCAAGCTGCTCTCTGGTCAGGGAGCAAGTCTGTTGAATTGTGATCGGCTGCAAGAGGGAGAAGGGCTGGGAGACTGTTTTCTGATTAGTAGCTAGGTTGTAAATGGTTAGACTATAGCTACAGATTTTTTGATTGGGCAGGAGGAGGGCAAGTGGCCTGTGATTGGGAGATAGATTGGTCCTGAATGGTGATTGTGCCTATTTGGGCTGTGATTGGCTGAGGAGATGAGCTGGTGTTTTCCCTGTCCAGCCTCCAGCAGCTGAGCCAAGCGGCTTGTGATTGACTGTGGATTTTGTGGATATGCTGTGATTGGATGGGGCTGCGTTCTCATTGGTTGATCCTCGTTGCTCTCCACAGCCCCTTGCTGGTGTTTTTGAAGGATCCTACCTGCAGCCGGGTGCTGGACAAGGTGTTGGAGGTATCAGAGCCACGCACGCTGAAGGCCCTTTACCGCCAGCATTTCCGAGGCCAGCTACGGGCGCTGGCAGGCCACGGGGTGGCCAACTTCACCCTCCAGCACCTCATTGGGGCTGTGCCTCCCAAACTGGTCAGTGAGTGGCTGGGCTGGGAGGGGGATGAAGGTGCAGCTGGTGGGAGGCATGGAAGACAGCAGGGCATCTGTGGGGGCAATCTGGAGTGGTGGGGTCTTTGGGAAAGAGGGGTGAAGGAGGTGAATGGGGGGCCATGTGGAGAGAGGTTGACAATGTTCCCTCTAAGCTGCGCTGGCGCGCTGTGGTGCAGCCCGCCACAGCCGCCAGCGCAGCGAAAGCTGCCAGCAGCGCACTGCTGGCAGCCTCCACAGAACTCCTCTGGGGCTGGGAGTTTTGAAAACTCCCGCCCAGAGAAGCTCCAACGGAGCATGCCCAGAAAATCTGGGCATGCTCCGTAGAGCTCCTCTGGCCCGGGAGTTATGGCTGGGCCCTCTGGCTCCAGTCCAGCTCCAAGGTAAGTGGGGGGGGCTGTCAGGAGCAGCGAGGGGGCAAGCGGGGGGCTGTCAGGAGCGGGGGGGGGCTGTCAGGAGCAGCGAGGGGGCGAGCGGGGGGGGGGCGGGCGGCCCGGCGGGGGGGCAGAGCAGGAGCGGCGGGGCCCGGGCGGCCGGGGGGGGGGGGGGGGGCGCCCCGGCGGCCCCCGGGGGGGGGGGGGAGCGTAATGAGCAACTGGAGTTGCTCAGCTGCCCTCTCCCCTTAGAGGGAACATTGGAGGTTGATCCTCCTGGTTGGGGTTTGGTCACACCTGTTGATGCCCCCTTTGTTCTCTCCCAGCTGGGGAAGGTGCTGGTGGAGCTGGGCCCAGGGCTGGAGGAGGTGCTGGCCCAGGGACACCCGGGTGTGGCTACTGCACTGCTGGGAGCTTGCCGGCGGCATGGGGCTGGCCAGCAGGAGGTGCTGCAGCTACTCATGGAGGTGGGTGGTCCCTTTACCCCCAACTCAGTCCCACTTCCTCTTTGTCTCCTCTTGCCCAGCTCTCACCTGGGGCTTTTCCTTCTTGCCCTCAGGCCTTCCACTGCTGGGAACCCCCTGCCCGGCAGGTGTCCTGTGCCCCCCTCTTTGCCTCTCTTCTATCCTACGAGCTGTACTACAAGGGGCAGGAGGAACAGGTGAGTATGGGGTCAGTAGGGGGAAGCTGAGCCGGACAAAACTGGGACAGTGGCAGGAGACAGGACAGTCATCAAAGGGCAGAGGGAATGTGGGGGGCTAACAGGAGGGGTTGAGTCCCTTATGGAGTGGTGACGGGCTAGGGTTTCCTCCTCCCTTATTTTTCCTCTGTGTTTTATAGCCTGCCCTGGCCTCAGTTTCCCTCCATGGTTCCCTGTTGCTTCAGCATTTGCTGCACTTTGCTGACCCCTCCCTTGTGCTGCGCAGCCTGGCTGCCCTCCCACCCCGTGACCTGGTCACACTGGCCTGCAGCCCAGCTGGCAGCCATGTCTACGATGCTCTCCTGGCCAGCCCCACTGTGGCCCGCAAGCCTCGGCGCAAGGTGCTGCGCGGGCTCCAGGTGAGTGCCAGGGCTGAGAGCGCTACTGTGGGGAAGCTTGCAGCACCTGGGCCACATGTCTGACTCCCCTTTTCCCTTTGTTTGCAGGGTCACTATGTGTCTCTGGCTTGCAACAAACATGGGAGCAGAGTCCTGGATGCCATCTGGAGCCAGGCCACTTTGCCGGCCAAGAGAGAGATTGCCCAGGAGCTGGGTAAGAGCCTTCTTCCTCTCTCATCTCCCCAGTTCCAACCCTGGCTCCTCCTCCTCCAGAGCTGGGAGTGAACCGCGTTGTCCTGGCTGAATCCTGATTCATGTCAGTCCATCTAATTCCTGGATTGGATTGTCACTTTCTGTCCTAAACTGGAGTGTTCCTGTGTGCTGTTAAAAGCACCCACTCTCCACTCCAGAGGTGGATGTATCTTAGTACCAGGTAAAGGAACCCTGTATTAATAGCCAGACCTCCCTAGAGGTGGATGCTTCTCAGTCCTGGGTGAGGGGGCTCTGTGTAGAGACCCTCCACCATCCCAGAGGTGGCTGCATCTCTCATCCTTCTCCATCTGTTTCCCCAGCCGAGCAGGAGCAGCAGCTGCGTGATGACCCCTTTGGGCACCACCTGGTCAGGAATTTTGCCCTGACCCATTTTCTGAAGCGGCGGCGAGACTGGGACCGGCACCAGGAGGCAGCGAGCAAACGCAGGCAGCTATTTGCAGAGATCCTGGAGGACTGAGTTCTGTGGGGCAGAACTGAGATCGTTAAGTCCTTCAGGGACTAGGAAAGACTCTCTTTCCAACCATGGCAATCCTGGAGAACTGAATAGGCTGTGGAGAACTGTATACCAGAATGGGCACTGTGAAGTTTGTATGCCCCTGTTGGTACTTAACCATAGGGATCTTGGGAGGTTGCATACCAAAAAGGACACTGGTGGTCTCTGTGTTCCTGTTGGTGTCTAACTGCAGAGATCTTGGAGGACATTACAAGGGGGCTGTGTTGGGGTCCTTCTTCTTGCCCCTTGTTTGTTCTGAACCATAGAGATCTGGGAGGATGCACCGCCCACCAGGGGCTGCTCTGGACTCTTTCTTGTCAGCCCTACTATGCAGCAGTTGTTCGATGCCCAGTTTTCTATAAAGGTTTCTATTTTTTCTCTTTGCCCTGCTGTGTGTTGGGGGGCAGTTAGCCTGCGGATGCCCCCCACCAGTCTCCTTAGTACTCCCTCTCTGGCTCCTTTTGCTTGGACAGGGAAGAGGGGTCAGAAGTGGTCTTAAATAGCCTTTTATTGGGATTGTAGCAGCTTTTCAGGGGACTGGGCTCACTGGTAGAGAGATGGGGGGCTGGCTCCAGGGCCTCAATCTTCATAGGGGCTGAGTCGGGTGCGCTTGTGCCAGCTCTCTGTCCCATCCAGAAGTCGTCGGATGTAGCCTGAGGCACCCAGTAGCAGCTGTCCTGTTGCTTGCAGCAGGGCCGAGGCTACTTTCAGCACTTCCCTGGGGAGAGAAAGGAGCGAGAAGTAAAGAAGGGCCGAGCTTGGCTGGCGCCAGCGGGGTGCTGGCTGTGTGGGATGCGCACCCACCTCAGGACTTTCTTGGGACCTAGGCACGTGAAGTCACAGCTGAGTGAGTAGAGCCCGTAGAAGGTGGCCTTCACACTGAGGCTGCCGAAGAGATCACGGGGCCCCAGCTTGTAGACATCAAAGGTGAAGCGGGCAATGTCCTGGCCCTGGCGTGGCTTCTCCCGGCTCCGTCCATAGGCGCTAGCTCCTCTCTATGGCACAGCGGGGTCAAGGGGTTAAAGTGGGCCCCTTCCCAGGACATCCGTAGCTGTTTGCAAGGTGGGGCCCAGCTCAGCTTGGGGGACTGAGTTCAGGGGTGTGGGAGGGCTACTGAGGTCAGCACCCCCTGGGTCTGGCCACACCAGTAGCCCCAGTCCTTGGGGAAGAAATGTCAGTCCTTGGCTTAGTGATGTTAGCCCCTCCCCAACCTCTGGCACCAGCCCTTTGGGCTAGTGATGTCACAGCCTTGAGCCCCTTCAGCAGTGACCTCACCCTTTAAGGGTGGTGATGTCAGAGACCTGCCCCCCTGACCTGGCCTTTCCCCTTCCACACCCAAGTCCACCCTCTTCCTTTGATCCCTCTTCAGTTCATTTTCACCTGGGAGGGTCCCCCCTGGCCCAGGGTGAATGGGGTGTACCTCCCCCATTGCTGCTTTCCATGGTGCCGCTGCCTCAAGATTCTGGGGTGGGGAGAGCCTCAGATGGGGGCATTGGATGGGTGTGAGAAGTGTGTGGGGGGTGGTATATTGCAGTGATGCCTCCCCTTGCAGGGGGTTTTGGGGCTGGGGGCAGGGTGTGAGAGAGTTTCAGAAAACTAGAGCTTTACCCAGGAGGAAAAAGGGAAGGCAGACTGAGGTGGTAGGGGCAGGGATGTATGTGGGTGGGGTCTCCAGGAGGGGAGTATGAGGGCATGTCTGCTGTGTAAGCATCTGAGTATGTGTGGTGTCCTGTGGGCAAAATACTGGGCTATCTCTCCTCTGGGGAGCAGGGTACATGTGGGGTTTCCTTGGTGGAATATGAGGGGAGCTCCCTGTTGGGGACAGGGCAGTGTGGGTCTCCCTAGGGAGACTATAGGGGGCATTTTCCTTGTGGGGGGCAAGGTGTATGTGTGTGATCCCCTGGGTGTGTCCCTGGTGTGGGGAGCAGGATGTGTGTGCAGTCTCTTGGGGCATCTCCTTGGGGGAGGGCAGTGGTGTGTGTGGGGGTTCCTCTGTGGGGCATAGAGAATGTCTTTCCTGTGGGAGTTGCTGGTTGGTGCATGGGGGGGGTCACTCACCCGTGGGGGGCTCCAGCTTTGCCCAGGGCCCAGCAGCATGAGGGCTGTGTCAGGGTCCAGTGCCTGGAAAAAGGCCTCACTCTCCACTGCCGTCCCATCCTCCTCCAGCACAAGTCTTGCCAACCCTACTACCAGCAGTGCCTCTGTTGCCTGTGGGGCAGAGCAGTGAGGAAGGGGCATGTGCCTTGGTCGTGCCCGTCCCCCCTTACCTAGGAGAGCTGTGATGAGGATAGTGGGGTGATGGGTGGTTGGGGGAACTGGGCAGGAGAAGAGATGGGAAGCCAGGGGATCAGTGGGGTGGAGGGAAGATGGATTTGAGGGCAGTTGGGGGAGTGAGGAGGAGGAGGAGGTGGGGAGCAGGGATCCAGCAGGGTGAGTGAAGCAGGGGTGGTGGGGCGAGGGCAGGGGCACCAGCAGGGTGGAGTAATTGGGGGAGCAGGCGCTGCGCGGAGCACAGGGGGAGGTAGGCGGGGAGGGGTCCCGGGATCTCACCTTGGCCAGCAGCTCCTGCAGCGTCCCGGCCACCAGCCCCGTGCGGGCCCCCCGCCGGTGGTCGCAGAGGCGGAAGGGGCGCTGGGGGGGGGCGGCGCGGGGCCAGCACCCGACGGGTCAGCTCGGAACCGGCGCTGGACACCGACCTGCGGGGGGAGGGGCGAGTGGGGCGCTCAGGGCGGGGCGAACCATTGTTCTAGGAGGGGCGGGGGGCTCCACTGGGCTTGGTGCCGCGGGGGGGGGGGGGGCCGGGGGCCCCCCCCGAGGGGGGGAAAAAACTTTTTCCAGAGGGGGGGGGGCCCGGGCACCGGGGGGGTTTGCTGGAGGTGGGCGAAACTATTCCCTTGGTTGTGGGGATCATTCTGTTAGGGGCGCAGCAGCGGAGACGCCACGTCGGGGAAGGGGGGGATGTCGGTGTGGGATGCCCCATTCCCCCGGGGGGGAGGGGCCCCTCCATGGGTTGGGGAGCCTCCCACCAGCCGGCCCAGTTTCGGGCTCTGAGCCCACTCACTGCAGCAGGGAGGAGGGGGCGAGGGCGCTGACGTAGTCCATGGTGCTGGTGGGGTGCGGGTGCGGGAGCGGGGCGTCGGTCTGTCCCGCGGTGGGAGCCTGTGTCCTTTCCTCCGTCTGCCGCCAGCCAGCCCGGACTCTGGACTCCACGACTCCCGGGTGACACATGGGGGAGGGGGCCGGAGAGTGACACGGCGGGGGTGGGAGGGACAAACTCCAAGGTCCCTCGAGGCAGGGTGGGAGTGGGGACAGGGCGTGATGTCACTGGTGCCTGGGAGACATTAAACCCCACCGCATCCCCATCTCCTATAGAAGGGAAACTGAGGCACAGCTGGGCATGGATTACAGGACTCTTGGTTCCCAGCCCTCTGGGCTCTAACCACTAGACCCCACCTGCCTACTAGATTCAGGGAAGAAGAACCCAGGTGTCCTGGCTCCCAGCCCACCCACTCTGTGGGGTGCAAACAGAGCCCTACGCCCTGAATACTTCCTGGGTGGGACAGACTAAGGGTGCCCACATATGCTCCCCCCCCATTGATCCACAGTGGAAACCTGAGTTCATTGAAAAGACATTTTTATTGATGGCCTCCCAGGCCAGCTGGACTGACCCAAACAGTTTCTGGTTCTCCAGCTCCTTCCCCCTTACAAGGGCCTTGTGAAGGGCAGCAGAAATGAGGATGGGTGGGGCAGTGTCCATGTGAGATGAGACAGAAGAGATGTGGGGCTCTTCAGTTTGGAAAAGAGATGCCAAGGAGGGGCTTGAAAATCAGGCTGGCCATGGAGATGGTAATGGTGGTAGCTGTGTTATTTACCCTGTCTCATCACTCAAGAGCTGGGGGTCTCCCACAGCTCTGAATGGACAGGATGGGTTCCTTCACCCAGTCTGCAGTGAGCTGGAGAGCTCCTTGCCAGGGGAGAGTGTGACAACCAAGACCACAGCAGGGTTCAAAGGGGAAGGACAGGGCTGGCAATGGCTAGTGGTCAGGATAGGAGGGGGTGACTGTGCTGGGAGCTGGGAAAGGCTGGTGGGTGGAATCCCTCAGTGATTCCTGGTTCTGTTCTTTCCCTGTGCAGCTCCTGGCGCTGTTGGAAAATAGGACACTGGGCTGACTTGCTCTGGGCAGTCTTGTGGGATGGGAATAGGCCCTCCCCACCAAGGAAGGGGGCAGGGAGCAGGTATTGCTGGGCCCAATTATGTCCCCTTTTGGGGAAGGGAGCCTAAGAGTCAGGACTTTCAGACATCCCCTCCCCTTGCACAAACCAGTAGGTCCTGCTCCTCTCCCACAACTGGGATGAGAACTCAGGAGTCCTCACTCTCACCGTCTCATGTTCTAACCACTAGACCCCACTCCCCTCCCAGACCCGTAGAACCCCGGAGTCCTAGCTCCCAGCCCCCCCACTAACCACTAGTCCCTACTCCCCTCCCAGAGCTGGGGACTGAACCCGGGAGTCCTGGCTCCCAGATCTGGAATTCCCTTGAGGCCATGGGGTGGGGCAGCAGCAGGAAGGTCACTGATGGCTGGGGTCAGGGCTGGGGGGTGGTGGTGGGAGGTCATACATGGGCTCTGTGGAGGCTGGGTTGGGAGTGTCCCCTTTGCCCTGATGGAAGGTGGAGCAAGAGAAGGTGAGCAGCGAGTACGTTGGGTCCAGTTCCTGGAGTGGGAAGAGAAGACAGATCCATCATTGCACTGTGTGGCAGGGAGCAGGTGTGGGTGGTGGGGGCTGGTTGGGGCACTGAAGTGAGATGTGCGGCAGGAGTGAGGGGGCTGGGTTGGGAGTGGGGTGGAGCACCGTGGGGTGGGAAGCTGAGTGGGGGAGCTGGGCAAGGGGCACTTGGTGGCAGGAGTGGGGACTGAGTTGGGTGGAGGACTGCGGGTAGGGACTGGAGGAGATTGTGGGGAAACCGGTTAGCATCATCATGGGGCGAGCAGTGGGGGGGGGGAGTGGGGTGGAGCACTGGGAGGTCGGGCAGGAAGATGGGGGTGGGGGGGTGAGCGGTTCTGTGGAGCAGGCTGCCCATAGGTGAAGGAACTCACCGGCAATTCAAACTCAGCACCAGAGTCTGCGTCTTCATCTCCCTTCTGGCACTTAGGGAGTGCTACTCCCCCAACTGCTTTCCCAGGTCTGGGCCCCTCTGTGGGGAATTTAGGGAGCAGACCCCAGTCATGGGAGGCCTCCTGGTGCCAGCCCCCTTCAGTCTTCTGCTGGAGAGCTAACCACAGAGAAAGATGTCACACTGGGCTCCCTCTGCTCCCTTTTTTGACCTCCCCCACCCCATTACCCTTAGCCCCATATCAGCCCCTCAACCCCCTCCCATTCACTGAGCCCCTCAGCACATGCACAGCCAGTCTGGGCAGTGCCCCACTGGATCACCCTATAGTTGTGACGCTTTGCCTTGTGTCCACCACATATGGAATTCTTCTAGTCCACCCCTAGGTGGCCACATCACCTGCCCAATGAACTCATTACAAGCAGAAACCATTCCCTTAAAGAGGAGGCAGATGGTGCCCCCAGACGAGGCTGGGGGTGGGGCTGCCTCCAGGGAGGTGGAGCAGTCCTCACTCACCCATATTGACCCCAGAGATGTCCTCTGACCTGTGGAAGCAGAAGCAGTTTGTCAATGGGTGTGGAGCCCTTCCTCTAGGGCCAGGTGCAGGGGACACTGCCACCAACATGACTCTGCAAGCCCCTGTGCTGTTGCAAAGGATTCTGGATGGCTACTTTCCTTTCCTGTCCCCCCCAACAGAGCCCCCCCTCCTCTATCATCATTTTACTCTTCTCATCCTTTCTCGTTCCTTCACAATCCCCCTCCATGGGGTTACACTCTCTCCTTTCTCCTCTTTTCTTTGCTTTTTCCACTGATTCCTCCCCAAACCTCCCTCACAGCCTGTGGTATGTCTATTGGACCACCCTTCTCAGCTCTCGTCTCCCTGTCCCCTGCTCGACTGCCCCCGAACGTGCCCTGAGTTCAGCTCTGATCTCTTCCACTTTTCCAACCCTCAAATGACCCCCATACCCCACCCAGTGTCTCCTCTGAGATCCATCCAAAGCCCCACAGAAACTCCCCTTTTCATTCCCACTCACAGAAATCTGCCCCATTTTCTATGGGCCCTGTAACTACCCTTAGTGTTCAATGCTTAGCCATGTCACTTGACTCGCTGTATGCTGGTGTCATCAGCAGAAGAGGTGAGAAGGCTGGGCTGGGGGTGGCTAGACCAGACACTGCCCCCTGACTTACTGTCTCATTATCCTTGACCGGCGCAGCTCCCCGCTCTTCCAGTAGGACCTGGAGGGGAAGTGGGAGATGGTGTGTGTGTGTGTGTGTGTGTCAAAGCGGGGCTTGGTTTGGCAGGAGCCCAAGGTGGGTAGTGGCTGCAGTTCCCAATGTCATCACCAGGGGGCAGAAACAGGATAGTGGGATAGAATTGGAGGGCATCTGGCAATTCTGCCCTATAGGATGGAGGAGGGGATGAGGTTGGGGCCTGGTTTACTGGGTACTATCCCCAGGGATCTGCTGAAATGGATTTGCCCAGCCAGGGATGAATTTCCCCCTGTCCTGCCCCATGGAAGTTTCCAAGACCCTGATAACTTACTTGGAGATCTGGCGGCCAGCTGAGGATGGAAAAGAAAGAGAAGGAAATGAATATGAGATTCCGCAGTCTGTGGCTCATATTTTCCCCGCTGGAAGCTGCAGTACCCACTGGGGAGAGCACTCTGCCTTCCTGGATGCCTGGGTCCCATTCCCCATGCCAGTTTCCTTGCCCACATGTGTGTGTGTGTGTGTGTGGGGGGGGGGGGCTTCCAAAGGGGTGAACTATCTGTGCTGCTCTTTTGGACATCTTTGTCCCTTCCCCCATTGTGCCCCCACTGACAATGGTTGGTTTCATGCCTGAAAGGCAAATCACCCATAATTCTTTGCAACAGCAACGTGTGGTACCAAATTACCCAGGATCATTTGCACTAGAGTCATGCCTTTGTAAACCACCCAAAATCAACTGCAGTAAGTCCCTAGTGTCAAAAGTTACCCACCATCCTTTGCATTTGAGTACTTAGGGGCCCAACTACCCATGACCCCTTGTAGCCCCCTAGGTGTGAACGCTGTCATCTGGCACATCTGGGTCCTCTTCCCCACCCTATGCCTCACACACCTTTCTTCCTCCTGCAGAAGCAGACCATCAACATCAGAGCCAGTGCCAAGGCTGCACTGCCACCCACAGCCACCTGGGTGATGAGCAGTGACCAGTCTGGTAAAAGGAAGGGTGAGTTAGCAGCCAGAAACAAGCAAAACAAACAAGGAGTCCTATAGCACTTAAAGACTAATAAATTTATTTATCACATGAGCTTTCGTGGGAGAAAATCCCATTTAGTCAGACAGTTTGAAGATGGTAAAAAAGAAATAAAATAGATGCAGGGAAGAGTCAAATCATAGGAACAGATCAGACTGTAACAGCAAATCAATGCAGTTGTTTAGATTCAAACAGTGTATAGAGGGAGGAGTTGAGGAAAAAGGAAAACAAAGTTACCTGTTGTAATGAGACAAAAATCTATGGTTCCTATTTAAACCAATGAGAAAAAAATCTATGGTTCCTATTTAAACCTAAATTGATGATGCTGAATCTGCATATGAATTCAAATTCAGCAGTTTTCCTTTTGATTTGTAAGCCGTGCATCTAAGAATGGCTGTTAACAGATCATTAATAGAGTGATCAGGAAGATTGAAATGTTCCCCTACTGCTTTTTGAATGTTGTTATTCATTGTCATTATTTATTATCCCATTCATCTTTGATTCCCCATCTTCAAGGCGTCTGATGAAGTGGGATTTTCTCCCATGAAAGCTCATGAGGTAAATAAATTTGTTGTTCATTAAAAGTGCCAGTAGACTTCTTGTTTGTTTTGCTGAACTAAAATGATATGCCAACCCCTTTGGAACTAGTCACAAATGGGGGTGCGGTGCACATCTGGGGTCCCTGCTAACTCCCCCAGACCCCAGGGAAGGGAACGAGCTGCACCTCCCGTAAAGGAGGGATTTTCTGTCTGCCAGACCCTTTCGGTATCTCTCATGATGTAAGTGCCACCATCTGATGTCAGGTTCCACTATGGCACTGTGGGGGCCATATGATGGGTCTTGGCTCCGGGGTCCCTCCCATGGGGGCAGGTGTTGGGGTGCTGGGGCTATTGTAGGGTGCTCTAAGAGATCTCACCTGTCACAGTGACATTCATGGCCTGGCTCCTGGGTGATGGGATCCATCTGCCCTGCATGTTCTCCTCATACCCGCAGGTGAATTCTCCAGTGCTGTCCGGCCCAGCCCGCAGGATGCTGAGCACAGAGACATTCATGAACTCTGAGAGGCTGATCTCAGAACTCTTTTCCTGGGGGCTGATCTTGCTTCCATTCTTGTAGAAATGAAACCTTCGCTCACCGGCATCCCTGGGGGCCACACAGGTGATGTTCAGCAGCTGCCCTTCACTCACTGCTCCAGATGGTGGATCCATGCTCAGCAGTGGCTGGGGAGGGGGATCTGAGGGGGGCAGCAAAGGAGGTTCAGTAAGTAAACCACAGCTCTGAGGGACGGGTGGCTATACTGTATAATGGAGCTGGGGGTGAGGAGAAGATGGGGGTGGGATGTGGGGGCTGTACTAGAAAATGGGTGCTGGGGGTGCCCATACCAGTAACACCCAGTGGCACTGACTGGCTGTGGTTTGAGTGCAGGCATCGCCCATGTAGCTCCGTGCTGTAGCTACAGCTGTATTTCCCTCTGTCGCTGGGGGTGATGTTCAGGGTGAGCAAGGGTCCGATCATCTCCAGCCGGAGGTGCCCATCTTTCAGCACTGTGTGGGTCTGGGCAACGTAGGGCCCAGGGGGGACGATGCACTTGACTGTCACTGACTCACTTGTCAGGTACATCGGGTGGTGTGGGATGAGCTGCAGGGATGGGGGGGGCCGGTTTTGGGAACACAACCAGGGAAACAGGATCGCTGGTGTGGGAGGTCACCATCCGCCTCTGGATCAGCTGCCTGTAGGCACAGGAGAAGGCCCAGGTGGTGTTTCTGGTGCCACTGGTGTTAAGATCTGTCTGCCAGGATGAGGCATTTTCTGATAGGGGTCCAAGGAGCTTCCTGTTCTTGTAGAGCCTATACTGCATGGGGGAGACTCCCGGGTGAGCTGAGCAGTGAACTGTCACTCTGTCTCCAGCTACGTAGGCTGGATAATCAGGGGACACGGACACCGAGGGCTTCCTGGGATGATCTGGGGGAAAAAGAGCATCAGTTTCAGCTTTCTTTTGCAGAGAGTCTCCCAGCCACAGGGGGAGGTCAGATTTTTGTCCTTACCACCTGTTCTGCTGGCAGCTAGTCCAGGGCATCCTGTGATAGGCCAAGACCTACTCCTGCCTCATCATCCACCTCTAGAAAGCCCTGCCCATCTGACTCCCCCTGGTTCTTGTGTTCCTTTCACTTCAATCACTTGGCCCCACCCTGGACACACTCTCCCCAGCCCTAGCCTACTGTGTGGCTCAGCGGGGTGATTGTTTTCACAGCCACTCCAAGGCACAGGGCATGGGGTGCTGGAGACTTGACCTGGCTCACCTGTTACGGACATGGAGATGGGCTGGCTCTGCTTAGATGTCACTTCCTACCTGGAGTGCAGCATGCGGTACATGCAGACATACTGCCTGGCCAGCCCCACAGCAGCTGTGAGCTCCAGCTGGGAACCCCCCGATTGATCTGGGACCCTGTCAGCCTCCAGCCCCCCTCGCTGCCCATGGAATCTATATCCAGCCACCTCCTGCCCATGGGGAGCCAGACATCGGGAGGATACCTGCTCCCCTAGAACATACATGGGGTACCAGGGGGCCATTGTGAGCTTGGGGGCAGGAGGTGGCTCTGGGGTGGAGGGAGAGAAGGGGGCAGAGGAAAGGAAGAGAGACAGCTCAGGCTGAGACCCCCCCCAGCTCATTATCCTCTGAGCCTAGAGATGGGGACCTGCCCTGTGGTGAGTCTGGGTGCCTATCCCCCCATCCCATTATCCCCACTCACCCTGCAGCCCAGCTCTCTCAAGTCCACATGCAGAGGTCAGTCCATCCCCCTGTCCAGCACCTTTGATTGTGGGCCAGGCTGTAGCAGCTGGTGGGATCAGATCCCCTTGGTAACACCCCACAGTCCATGCCCCACCCATGAGCACTGCGGTGCACCAGCACCTCTTGCTGCTTGGCTCTGGGGGCTGTCATTGGAGAGTCTGGGGAGTGATGAGGTCAGAGGGGAAGAGTGAAGGGGTCTCATAGGGGCCAAGGTGGTGGAAGATCTTGGAGTGGCCTTCAGACTGGGCCAGCCCGGCTTCCTCACTCCCTTCTGATGGGAGCCATTCATCCATCCCTAGTGTGTCCTGCCAGATCTGATTGGTCCCCCTGCTTGTGCTGAGATCCCTTCTTTGGGGACAGGGCCCAGCTCAGAGCAGCAGTGCTGTGGAGCTGGGGGTTGCTGGGGGTTACAGGTGTCCTGTGTGTGGGTCCCATAGGGCAGAGTGGTGTGGAGGTACCTAGCGGGCAAAAGAGGCTGTTGTGAGCAGGGGATGTCTCTGCCTATTCCCAGAACACACTGTTAGGCTGGATCTGTTACTGCCTGGGCTCAATCTCATCTGTGACATTCCAGAGGGTCCCAGCTGGCCTAGTTTCCCCACTCCAGCTCCCTCAGGGTTCCCCTGCCAGCTGTTTCCCCCCACCTGGTGTGGCCCTCCAAGGGATGCATACTCACCCAGCACTTGGATGTGGACAGGCTGGCTTAGTGTGGATGGAATCTCCCGGCCTGATTCCAGGATCCAGTACCCACAGCTGTATGCCCCAGAGTGAGAAGGGATCAGGGGGGATAGCTGGACAGTGAGGCTGTGGTTGAGCGAGGTGGAGGCAGGCTTCCTGGAGTCTAGGTATTGATTGGCCTTGAGAAACTGGACCCCAGACAGTTTAAGGTGCCCTGGAGCTGAGCACGTCAGCATGATGGATTCCTTGTGGATGTAGATGGGATGGGATGGGGACACAGAGAGCTGAGGAGCAGAAGGGGGGACTGGGAGGTATGAGGAAAAGAGATGGGACAAGGTGAGGCCAAATTAGCCAGGGGTAGCAGAAACACACATGATGATGGCATAAAGAGTACACATAAAGTCTGTGGATGATACCAAGCTGGGAGGGGTTGCACGTACTTTGAGGATAGGATTACAATTCAAAATGATTTGGGCAAACTGGTGAAAAGCAGAGTACTCCGCTTAGGAAAGAACAATCCATTTCATATATATAAAATGGGCAATGGCTGGGTAGGAAGAAGTAGTGTGGAAAGGGATCTGCGTGTCATAGTGGACTACACACCAAATATGAGTCAACAGTGTACTACTATTGCAAAGAAAGCAAACATCATTCTGGGATATAATAACAGGAGCACTGTAAGTAAGACATGAGAGATGATTCTTTCTCTCCACTCCACCCTGATGAGGCCTTAAACGGAGTATTGTGTCCAATTCTGGGTGCCTCGTTTCAGGAAAGATGTGGACAAATTGGAGAAAGTCCAGAGAAGAGCAACATGAATGATTAGTGGTCTGGAACACTTGGCTTATGAGAGAAGATTGAAAGAGCTGGGTTTGTTCAGTCTATAAAAGAGGAGAATGAGAGGGGACATAACAGTTTTCAAGTAAAAGGTTACAAGGAGGAAGGAGAAAAATTATCCTCTTTAACCACTGATGATAGGACAAGAAGCAATGGACTTAAATTACAGGAAGGGAGGTTTAGGTTGGACATTAGGAAAAAAATTCCTAACTGTCAGGGTGATAAACCACTGGAATAAGTAGCCTAGGCAGGTTGTGGAATCTCTGTCATTGGAAATTTTTAAAAGCAGGTTTGACAAACACCTGTCAGGAAAGGTTTAAGAGGGTACTTGGTCCTGCCATGAGTGCAGAGGACTGGACTCAATGACCGTTGACCTCTCATGGTTCCTAGCAGTTTCTATGATTCTCCCTCCAGCAGGGACATCCCCACAACTGCCCTCCCACAGCTGGCTGTTCACTACTTGATTCCCATTGTTGCAGCCCTGTAGAGTAGGAGGCCCTGACTGATTACGCTGTGGGGAATGTGGAGCTCACCTAGCACAGAGATGCTGACGGCCCTGCTGTGTGGGGATGTGAGGTCTCTCTCGGACACCCTTGTCTGGTACCGACAGGTGTAGGTCCCAGCATCTCCAGTGCTCACATTGGAAAGCAACAGTGTGGGGCCGGGGCTGCGTGGGGGAAAGTGGTGCTCCCCCTCATTCTTGAAGAACTGAATCAGTGCAGGTGCAGGAGCTCCAGGAACTGAGCAGCTCAGAGCCACGACTTCTCCCACCACATAGACCTGATGTTCGGGGCTGGCAGCAAGGTGTGGGGCAGGCAGAGGGTCTGAAAGAGATGTGGAGGGGCAAGAAGTTGGACGGGATTCCGGAGCACCTGGCCCACTGTAGCTCAGCATCCTTTGGGTCACAGCTGGTTGACGCATGCTAGAAATGAGTGGACTGAAAAAGGCTGCATGAATGGGGCAGGTGGTTTGTATTTCCCACTCTGCTAAATGTCATAGCCCTGTTCTCTAACCAGTAGCTCCCACTCCTCCTGAAGAGCAGGGGATGGACGTCAAGTGTCCTGGCTCCCAGTCCCTTCTTCCACTCTAGCCAGTAGCCCTCATTCTCCTCCCAAAGCTAAGAAGAGAGCCTAGGAGTCCTAGCTACAGGCCTTTCCTGCTCTAACCACTAGATGCCGCTATCCTCCTCCAGTGGGGGAGAGAACCCAGGTGTCCTAGCTCCCAGTCCCACTGCTCTGACCATTAGCCTCCGCTCCCCTCCCAGGGTCAGGAAGAAATGCTAGGAATCCTGGCACCAAACTCCCTGCTCCAACCACTAGACTCCACTACTTTCTGAGCACTGGGGCTAGATCCACCAATGGAGAAGTTCCAATTGAACCAGCATGTTTCCATGGCTGTTTTCCTGCAGTGAAAATGGGTTCCAAGGCTTGGCTGGAAATGCCAGCCCTGCCCCACCAGCTCCTCTTTTCTGGCACCCAAGAAGCAAAGTTTAGTGGGTGGAAACCTCTGGGCTCCATGTATCTAGGTGGCTGCAGAGGAGAATTTCCCAGTGCCCACCTACAGCTGTGGGTGACAGCAGGGCTAACGGGACTCACCAATCACATTGATGGGCAGAGGGCTGCTCTCGTTGGAGGGGATCTCTTGGCTGCCTTGCAGGGCCCAGTATGCACAGCTGTACATGCCGGCCTTTCCCTCCTCCACGATGAGCCTCTTCAAGTGCCCAGTGCCCTCAGTGGGCAGCTCCTCACGGGGCTGCCTGTGGTGTCTCTTGTAGAACCTGTATCCTTTGGCCTGCTGGCCCTCAGGAGCCAGACATTCCAGGATCACCTGTTCCCTCAGCATGTACACAGAGTACTGAGGCATCAGAGTGAGCACAGGGGCCGGCAGGAGATCTGCAAGAAGCAGGTGAGAGGAATCAGTGACCAGGGCCTGGCTTGCAGCTGTCCCTGTGAACATGTGACCTGCTTCCTTCTGGTCCCCTATTTCCCTCCACCCGCCCTTGTCTCTCTCCCCGACAGCCCATGGGACAGTGATGCTCATGATCCCAAAGGGTGGGAGTGAAATCTACACCTCAGAAACCCTATGGAAGGTGGGTCAACATGGTTATATCCCTATTTCACCACAAGGGAAACAGGTACAGAGTGTGATGGCCAACTCAGTCAGGAGTCCCTGGTTCCCACGACTGCCCTGATCTAACCACTAACCCCCCACTCCCCTCCTGTATCTGGGCGCCCAGGCCCCTGCTCTAACCACTAGACCCCACTCCCCTTTCTGCCCCGGTGAGAGAAATCAGAAGTCTTGGCTCCTGATCGCTGGTTTTGCAGCAAGAGGAAAGCCGAGATCCCATCCTACATAGGCCCAGCCTGGTCCTATTACCTGTCACGATCAGGGTCACTGCCTTGCTCAGCAAAGACTGGGATTGCCCCAGGGACCTGTCCTGGACCCAGTAGGAGCAGGCAAAAGTCCGTCTGAGTTCACTTTCTTCTGTGCTGATATGCCAGGTTCCACTTTTTTGGTACCAGAGCTGCTCCCAGCTACCACCCCTTTCCTCAAAGAAGGCAAACCACATGTCCTTGGACTTGCTTGGGGCTGAACAGGTCAGCTTGATACCCTGCCCCCTCACGGGACTCCTGGGGCTCAGTGCTAGACTGGGGGCGGGGGCAGCTGGGATCCAGATGGGCAGCTGAGAAGCTGTGAAAGGAGGGAACTGTCAGCAGAACAGCAAAAGAGGAAAGCAACAGCTCGGGGGATGGGAAAGGGGGTCAGTCCCATCCACCCCCTAATCTTCCTGGGACCCCACCTCAACAGCCCCCTCTGACCCTCAACCATACTGGGTCTCCAGCCACCATTTCCAAGTGGAGAGGCTGGCAAGCATGGACTGGAGAAGGGCAGATCCACAGATTTTTGGGACCTAGGAGAGACTGTGCAGCCCATGCCTGGCTCTACTGGAAGGGGGGATGCCTCCCCCCCACCCCATCACTCATCCTCTGCTCTGTGATCTGGGAGCAGCCAGTGCAGGCAGCTCAAGTGAGACACAGGAAATGGAGAGGGGACAAGAGAAACCAACTGCACCCAACCCTGTAGCCAGCCAGGCCTCCCACTAGAGTGAAAATGTCCCCTGCCTTGTTACCTGTTCCCCAAACCGGCCAGTGCCCCCCTCCAACAATGACACCCACAAACCCCCATTCACAGACCAGGGGATGACTCAGGTCCCTCAGTCCTGTTGGATGATACCAGCCAGGGTATGATCTCCAGCCAAGCTGTAAGAGGGAAGACGAGGAGGGGTCAGTGCTGTGGGATGAGAGGTGATGGGGGCTGCAGGGAGAGGTGTGAGGCAGAGAATTGTGGGTACAAATTTTACAATCCACCCCATTATGCTGTGGGTAAGAAAGAAAGGGTATCAATGGATCGGGAATCAAGCCAGGGCCTGAACCAGAGAAGGACTGGTGGGTCAGGCTGGGGTAGGATGTCACAACACCTGGCCTCTTGGCCTTGACACATCTCTGGTTGGATCCACTGATATTGGTTTGCACACCAGGCTCCTGGCCGGCCACAGGATCCTGGGATCTCAGGGCCCTACAGATCCATGGCAACTGTGCCAGACCAGGCCTCCCCACTGCCTGCCAGGGACCCAGCCAGTGCCCCGAAGTGGGGAGCCCAACGGGCACAGCCTGGCGCAGGGCAGGGCCTCTAGTACTGGGAGCTGTCGGTGAAACTGACATGATTCATGTCAGTGTCACTGTGTCTTCACAATGAGCTGGCCCAGATCTGGTCTGGGGTCTGGCCAATGCCTGGCACAACACAGAACTCAGATCTTAGTCAGGGTCTGGATGGGAGAGTCTCTATCAAACAACACACAAAGCTGCAGTTCTACAGTGCAAGGGGGAAACTGAGTCAGAGTCTCCCCCAGTGGAGAATAGCCAGCGGCAGAGTTGGAACCTGTAGGGGTCATCCATCCCCCCACCAGGTCTGGGGTGCAGTCCCTGCCTTTGGGGAGTTGGACAAAGCCTGCAGGAGGGCAACCCAGGTGGGTGTGAGAGGTCGCAGCTGGAGTCTGGCTGTGCTGAAGGGACCCTGTTAATGGCTGGAAACAGGCTCCAGGCCTGTTAATGTTGTGCGGAACCCAAATGTCCAGGGTGCGGAGAGCAGATGGAGGTGGAAAGTTGGAGAGGGAAGAAGGCAGGGACTGAAGGAGCAGGAGGGAAGGAGAGAGAGGCTGAGGGAGGAGGCAGAGGGCAAGGTGGGAAGGAGGCAGGGGCCAAAGGAGGAAGAAGAGGCCAAAGGGGTAAGGAGACAGGCAGGGACTGAAGGAAAAGGCAGAGGTGAAAGGGAGAAGGAGGGAAAAGCCGAGGAAGGGTGTGTGTGTGTGGGGGGGAGTCACTCACCGAGCACATGGAAAAGGCCAGTTAGCTCCATACTGGTTTGAAGTGGCCAACGCTGGGAGCTGCTTCAGCTACATCCCCCAAGCCTGGACCTGCCTGTTTGCTGACAGCAGCCTGGGTCTGCGTGACCTGTCTCGGTGCAGTAAGAGGAAGTGCTGCCCCAGGAACGCAGACGCCGACTCTTAGCACCAAGGCGTCAAGCGTTGCGGGTTGTCAGACAAGCCCACCACGGCCTGACCTCGGGCTCCCAGCATGCCTTGCAGCTCCTCTCTGTTCTGTTTGGCCTGGGCTGACAAGGCCAGCTATGAGCAGCAAGGGGTGGGGGTGGGGTTAGTCTCTGTAAGGGAGGATCATGTTACATCCTGTATCCTGGAAATGCAGCTCTGGAGTGGGGCTGCTGGTACACAGCTGCATATAACATTGTGGAGAATGGTTTCTGTGGCTCTGAGATGTAGCCAGGTTTGTGGTGTGGCAATGTGGGAACAGTTACAGATAATGCCATATTGCATGGCTCACCCGGCCTTGAGATGCAGCCAGCTCTGGTGTGGAGCACCTGGGAAGCAGGCACCGAGTGATGCTACCTAGGGTTCCCTCATTCCAGGGTGACAGAGCCCACTGAGTTCCCCTCCACTTTTGAGGGGCATGGTGATCTTCATCTGGCTCCCCTCTTCCCACTTCCTGCAGCATTTCCTGGAGCTGCTGTTTTGGAGTTGGGGCCCAGGTGTGATAGGCTTTCTGCTGGCTGGACAGGATGTGGCTGTTGCTGAGCCCTGGTCTTCACTCAGCTGAGACATGATCTCAAGCTCCAGAGGTCCGCAAGGCCTGTTCAGGGCAGCTGGTGCTGGGGAGGAGACTGGCCATTGTCCACCCCTGCACTGGCTCCACTCTGGTCCCAGGGCAGGGGGTGGGTGGACAGGGGTCTTGGGGTGTGCTAGAGTGGAGCAGTTGGCCTCTGAATCTGCCCCTTTCAGTCAGGGCTGGTTTTGATGGACTCCCGGCTTCGCCCTGATGCTGAGGGGTCAGAGAAACATGAGGGTGTGGCCCGAGATTAGAGATGGGGCTGGCTACTAGGGGGGCGGAGCCTGCTGTTGGTAGGTGTGGGGTCTGGCCTGACATCTGGGGCTGCACGCTCATCAGGGATCAGTGGCGCTGGAGACAAGAGGGTGCGACCTGAGGACTGAGGTGGGACCTATCACAAAGAGTGTGGTCAAACACAAAAGAGCCAGCATCCTGCCCAGAGCTGCTTTAGCACGGTCAGGGGGTGGGGCTTTGTGTCGGGGGTGGGGTGGGTCTGAGGTGAGGAGCCAGGATTCCATAGGGCTGGGATCTGTTTCTCGGGCTGGTTCTGGGGTGAGGAGATAAGGCAGGAAAATGAGGTTGCCTTGTATCTGTTGGTGTCTTACACCTCCTCCCTGTCTCTGTTCATGGGGAGGACTCCCCTCTGCCCCCCTGCAGCTCCCAGCCATGTTTTCTGGTCCCTTGCAACCCAAGGGGCAGGGATCTCCCCATGTTACACTGGGGGGCTGAGCAACGGAGGGCAGTTTGGATTCTTTAGGGGAGATGTTAGTTAAGTGGGCATAAGAACTAGTTGCTGGCATGTCCAGACCTAACCAAGTGGGAACTTGTCCCATCTGGTCTCTGCAGCTGGGACTCAGAGTGAACCGTGGATGTCGAGGAGAAATATTACATGGTGTTCTGCTGACTAGGTATGACTGATGGGGCACTGGGGAGTTCAGGTGGGGAGGGCACCTTTGTTTTTCCTCTGGGATTCCCAGTTCAGGCCTGTGGAGAAAAGGGATTGTCTGATGTCATGCAGGTCACGGGGCTGCTCTGAATTAATTCTCGGTTAACAAGAGCTGAGCTTCTGAAAAGTCCTCCTATCTAGATCTGAAAATTGCCAGTGATGGAGAATCTGCCTTGGGAAACCAGACCCCTGGTTAATTCTCCCACATGAGAAATTTGTCTTTTAGTTCTGGCCTGAATCTGGCTTAGCTTCGATGTCCCGCTGTTGAATCATGTCAGACCTTGATCAAATGTTCGTTCCCTGCCTAGGTCCGAAGGGGTGGGATCCCATCAGCCTTGGATCTTGTCTTTGTCAAAGTATCTCCATGTGTCTCTCAGAATGATGAATATTTTCCATTCCTCTCCTCTTGCTCAGGGCTGTTCTCTGCCTTCCTCTCCCATTCACCGTTAACCCCCTGAAAACATCAAAGGGGCAGCCATGTTAGTTTAGTTCAGCAAAAAAAGCAAGGAGTCCTGTGACGCTTAAAGACTAACAGATTTATTTATCATATGAGCTTTTGTGGGAGGAGATCCCACTTCATCAGATGGTTTGAAGATGGGAGAACTTACAGAATGGGATGAAAATAAATGCAAAGGAGTGTAAGACATGGGATACTGTATGATCTGATCCCAATAAATAAATCTATTAGTCTTTAAGTGCCACAAGACTTCTTGCCTTTTTTTTTTTGGCTTTACTAGACTAACACTGCTTCCCCTTTGGAAATCCGGCAAAACGGTGCTGTCGGCGGCTGACTTCAAGGTACATTTTGGCTGTGTTCACATACACAGATTATTACGATACAAGTTGTGTCGATACAAATTTGTATTGAAATAATGCCTTATTTTGAAATAACTTAGTCCGAATTAACAAAAAGTTACTCTGCAGGTGCCGGCCAAGGGACACCCCTCAGCACCCTGGCCAGGGTGCTGAGGGTTCCCTGGCTAGGGTGCTGAGGGGGCAGCCCTTGAAATGTTTTGGAACACCTTGTTCCGAAACAACATGTTCACACGCATTGTTTCGCCCCCAAATGGGGTTTAACTTGTTTCGAAACAACTGTGTTGTTTCGAAACAATGGCTTCCCGTTGTTTTGAAAGAACTGTGCGTCGTGTGAACAGCAGAAATCTCATTTTGAAACAACCTCTGTTGTTTTGAAATAAGAGTGCTGTGTGAACACAGCCTTTATCTGACACTCTCTAGGACTGGGGAGAAGAGAGATATATCTTTGTGGACCAGCCGGTAGATGGGGAAATAGTCCCAGATTCACTGATTTTAGGATTATCCAGTTTCATCCCTTGCGTGACAGGCCATACCTGGATTAAACCCAGCTGCTTCAGTTGAGGTGGAAAACATCTTTGTTGGAGGGTGTGGGGAGTCCAATGCTGACTTTAAATTTTCTGCCTGTTGGACAATCTGCCTTTGGTAACCTCCTGGCTTCCAGAATGGGAAACTGAGGCAGGGAGTGGGAGGAAGGGGGAATAGATTGCAGCAGTGAATAGGCAGCCAGGGAATGGGCACAGGGATGTTCACCCCATGCTGGTGGGTGATGGAGAGTCCCAGGGAAAAAGAAATTAAAGCCCCATTAAGGTTCTTGACAGTGGGTCCTACAAGATCCCAGTTGCTATTGGCCACCCCATCCCCAGGGTGTTAGAATATGGTCATGGTGGAGTAGTGTGGGTGTGTGTATGTGTGTGATTGAGGATTCCCCAACCTGCAGAAACTGGGGCAGGATTCAACAATTGGGGAGGGGGTCAGGAGGGGCCCTGGTGTAGGGAAAGTGGGCACTGTCCTGCTGGGGTGTTGCTAGGGGGCACTGTGCCCATCCAGCCCACTTTGTCCAGTGGGTGGGAGGCGTTGTGCAGGTTGCTGTCCCATCACATGGCAGTACTAGGGGACATTGTTCTGGGGGACAGCAAGGTAGATCTGGAGTGGACAGTTGTTGTTCTCCTTCCCTGCACCAACAGCTCTGAGCAGGCTCAGCTGAAGGCTGTGGCTTGAGTTCAGGTCTCTGCTGAGGTTGGGGCAAGGCCTTGCCTTTAGCAACAGCCACATCCTGTTGGGCCAGGACAGGTCCATCATGCTCCGCCCCCGGGCCTGAAATAGCAGCTCCAGGAAATGCTGCAGGAAGTGGGGAAGGGGGGAGGGGGGAATGGACTGAGATTCACCCTACCCTTTGTGGGGGTGGGGTGCTGGGAGGGCTATGCTGCAGGAATTGGGGCAGGGGCTGGATCGCAGTAGTCACTGCTGATTTGTGTCCCAGCATTCTCTGCCCTTACCCTGCAATGAGGGAGCCTTAGGCAGCATTGCTCTGCGGCAGTTCCCCACCTGCACCACCCCAGAGCTGGCTGCATTTTCAGGGCTTCAGGATGTAGCAGGATCCTTACACCTCTGTTGTTGTTCACAGCTGTAGCTGTCACCCAGGGGCTGTGCAGAGCAGCCGGGAGCTATAAGGCACACTTGGAGCCCTGAGGCTGAGTGGTGGTGGGCCTGGCTGAGAGCCTGCAGCACGTATGTTTCTTGGGCACAGGGGTTAAAGTAAGTTGGAAAGCTCGGGAAAGCAGTTCCAGGGCCCATAAATCTGACAGGCCAGAGTTCCAGGTCCCAGATTCCAGAATCTAGAAAAATTTGGCCCGTACATGCATGAAGGGGTCCAGACAATACAGGAAGAGGGCCCAGAGATTAGGAAGGTTCCAGGGCTCCTCAAATTATACTTTTACCACTGCTTGGGCAAAATCTGTTTCATGGGCCATGGAGATTCAGGTGCTGTCAGCAGACAGGCAGGGCCGGTTGTGTGGGATGCGGCTCTTAGTCTTGTCCGGTTTGAACCAGCATGGAGTTCAGTGTTCCCTCTAAGGGGAGAGGGCAGCTGAGCAACACCTGCTGCTCGCTGCACTCCCCCCTCCCCCCCCACAGGGCCTGCTGCGCAGCCCCCCCCACTCCTCGCGGCATCCCCCCTGCTCCCACTCGTCTCCCCCCGCTCCCGACAGCCCCCCGCTCCCGGCAGCAGCCCCCCCACTCCCAGCATCGCCCCCCTGCTCCCGGCATCACCTCCCCCCCGCTCCCACTCCCCCTGCTCCTGGCAGCAGCCTCCCCCTGCTCCCAACTCCCCCCCCCCGCTCCTGGCAGCAGCCGCCCCCCAGCCCCCACAAACTTACCTTGGGGCTGGACTCGAGGCAGGCCCAGCCCTAACTCCTGGGCCAGAGAAGCTCTATGGATCATGCCCAGATTTTCTGGGCATGCTCCGTTAGAGCTTCTCTAGGCGGGAGTTTTCAAAACTCCCTGCTCCACAGGAGCTCTACTGAGGGACTCTGGCTGCTGGCAGTGCGCTGCCGGCTGTGGTGGGCTGTGCTGCACCATGCCAGCGCAGCTTACAGGGAACATTGAGGAGTTAACTGAAGTTTTTCATGTGCTGGGGGAGACACTCAGCCTCTTCCTCATTCTCTTCTTCCCCTCTGCCTCCTCCTTCACCCTTGCCTCCTACCCCCTTTACCCTGGGGTATGGTCTGTGTGCTGCTGTTCTTGGGGGGGCAAGTGGGGCAACTGCACTGGTCCTGTGCTGCTGCCCCCCATTTATGTGCTGTCCCCCTGCTGTCTTCAGTGGCAAGCCAAAGTAGAGCCCTGAAAATATGCAGATATCTGCGGCTATCCACATTATGTCCAGTTCCGCAGATACAACATGGATATCCACGGACCATTTCTTGTGGATGCAGATTGGATACAGGTCCACATATTTTTATCTTCACAGAGCTAGAGCCCTGCAAATATGTGGATATCTGCATTATATCTGCTTCTGCAGATATAACACAGATATCCGCAGACTGTTTCTTGTGGATGCAGATTGGATACGGATCCACATATTTGTATCTGTGCAGGGCTCTAAGCCAAAGGAAAGGGGTGGGTGGGAGTATGGAACCTGGCCTCTGGGCTGGCTCTCCCTACCCTCAGGGGGTAGATCAGCTATCCTAGGGAAGGGGTGGGAGTGCAGAGTCTGGCCTCTAGGCTCGCCTGCCATACTCCCCAGCATGGGAGTGGCTGGGGGGACCTCACAGACCAATTGGCTCTGGGCCCTGCCCCCCAACCACAGGGATGGCCCTGGGCTTGTGTAGCTTTTCTGTTTGCTTTTGCAGTGTAACATAGGTTTAGTGCAAAATATGCCATGCAAAGTTCCTTTTTTTGAATGCTCATAACATGCTCTTTATTATTGTTATGGTGTCATGTTTCCTGCAGCATGATGTAGGTGTACAGAGGTAAAACATGTTCTCCTTCGAGTGCTGCTCACATCATTCAGTTACCGGCGTCTACGTGCCGCAATGCATGGTAGCTTGGAAAGTCTTTAGCGTTAGCCTGTCAGGTCAGGGCACACGGCCAACGCCCCCTCCACGCCGCAACTGCAGCTATATAGGTGACCGTGACCGTGACCGTGACCCTCCCAGTTCCTTTTTCCGCCATCAGCGTCGGTTTCGGATCAGCGTAAACTTGCGAAACGCAAGTGCCTGTCTTTCGCGCAAAATTCAAGATGCCTGGTTTCAAGCCATGCTTGGGGTGCTGCAAGGTTTTTCCAATGGAGAATCCACACGAGAAATGTCTTGTTTGTCTGGGTGAGTCCCACCTCGCAGTGGAATGCTCCATTTGCTGCTTCTTCAAGCAGAGGACCTGCTTAGAAAGGGAGCACTGCCTCCTCTTGATCACGGGGAGTGGGGCAACCACCCCCGAAGTTGGCCGAGCCACCAGTGCTCTGCCAGACCCCTGATCGGCTCGGGCTCAGGAACCCCACCACCAATTGTTGGTACCAGGCTCGAAACCTCGACTCGCAACGGTACCGCTCCAGCACCGAGCTCATCTGTCATTGGGTAGTCTCTCAGCTGTACCGAGAAAGGTACTGGCACAGGCACCCCAGACAGCCCATCAAGGGCTCCATAACCCAGCTCTGGTGCAGAAGAAGTCCAAAGTGGCACCATCTTCATCGGTACTGTAGTATATGGTACCGCCCCTCATGGTACCGACAACAAGCCTGGTACCAACATCAAGCCCGGTACCGCCAGATCTGGTACCGCCAGGAGGCCTGGTACCGACAAGCCCGGTACCGTCAACCAGCCCAGCACCAACACCGGTACTGGCATCCAGTTCCACACCAGTCCCCAACCCGGCACCGTTCTGTAACCAGGTACCAGCAACTAGCCCAACACTGGGACCCAGCACGGCACTGCCCAGCCCTCCACCAGTACCACAGTCCAGTACAGAGGGGCAAGAAACTTCACTCCATCACTCCTCTGAAGAGCTCTTGCTACCAGGTTCCTGGACATCAGGTGGAGTGTCTTCTAGATAATCCTCCGAGGACCGCCCCTCCTCTCCTTAGGAGGGGCGCCCGAGGAAGAGACTTCACAAGAGCTCCCCATCCCTGAGCTCAGTGAGGTCAAAAAGACCATGGATATAAGGAGAGGTGTCCGTTCTCCCCACAGTGCCTACGCCTCTAGCAAGATCACCCCATAACTAGTGGACCTTAGATTGGCTGAGTGCAACAACCGATGACGCCTCCTCTCGCTACGCCCGGTTGCCTCCACCGGAGTCCTCAGATCTCTCCGACGATGAACCCAGTCCTGACGCTACACAACTCATAGACTCATATACTCTAAGGTCACAAGGGACCAATATGATCATCTAGTCTGACCTCCCGCACAGTGCAGGCCACAAAACCTCACCCACCCACTCCTACAATGAACCTCAAACCCATAACTGAGCTGTTTAAGTCCTCAAATCATGATTTAAAGACTTTAATACAGAGAATCAAGCAGCAAGTGAGCCATGCCCAATGGTACAGAGGAAGGCAAAAAACCCCCAGCACCCAACCCAATCTGCCCTGGGGGAAAATTCCTTCCCGACCCCAAATATGGCGATCAGTTAAACCCTGAGCATGAGGGCGAGTCCACAACAGCCAGTCAAGAAGAACTTCTCTGTAAATAACTCAGAACCCACTCCGTCAAATGCCCCTTAACACATCCCTATCATACCCATCACCAGTAGTAAAAGCCAGACAATGGCCCAGCTACACTATCCATCATATCATTCCCTGCATAAACTTGTCAAACTCGGTGTTGAAGGCACCTAAGGTTTTTGCCCCCACCACTTCCCTTGGTAGGCTATTCCAGAACTTTACTCCTCTGATGGTTAGGAATCTGTGTCTAATTTCAAGCCTAAATTTTCTGAAGGACAGTTTGTATCCATTTGTTCTTGTGTCCACATTGGCGCTGTATTCAAATAATTCCTCTCCTTCCCTTGTATTTATCCCTCTAATGTATTTATAAAGAGCAATCATATCTCCTCTCAGCGTTCTTTTGAGAAGACTAAACAAACCAAGTTCTTTAAGTTGTCTCTCATAGGGAAGATTTTCCATTCCGTGAATCATCCTTGTAGCCCTTCTTTGCACCTGTTCCAGTTTGACTTCATCTTTCTTAAACATGGGTGACCAGAACTGTACACAATACCCCAAGTGAGGTCACACCAGCACCTTGTATAACGGTACTAATACCTCTCTATCTCTACTGGAAATACCCCTTCAGATACACCCTAGGACTGCATTAGCTTTTTTCACTGCCACATTGCATTGGCTACTCATTGTCATTCTGTGATCAACCAGTACACCCAGGTCCTTCTCCTCCCCCGTCACTTCCAGCTGATGCATTCCCAACTTATAAGAAAAATTCCTGTTATTTGTCCCTAAGTGCATGACCTTGCACTTCCCATTGTTGAATTTCATCCTATTTCTAATGCTCCACTTTACAAGGTCATCCAAATCATTCTGTATGCTATCCCGATCCTCGTTGATATTGGCAATACCTTCCAGCTTGGTGTCGTCTGCAAACTTAATTAGCACATTCCCACTTTTTGTTTTAAGGTCAGTAACGAAAAGGTTGAATACGATGGGTCCCAGGACCGACCCTTGGGGAACTCCACTAGTAACCTCCTTCCAGCTAGACAGTTCACCTTTCACTATGACCCTCTGTAGTCTCCCCTGTAACCAGTTCTTTATCTACCTTTCTATTTTCACATTAATCCCCATCCTTCCCAATTTAATAATTCCCTGTGTGGAACTGTATCAAATGCCTTGCTCAAATCTAAGTAAATTAGGTCAACTGCATTCCCTTTATCCAAAAAAATCTGTTATCTTCTCAAAAAAGGAGATCAGGTTGGTCAGGCATGATCTACTTTCTGTAAAGCCGTGTTGTATTTTATCACAGTTACCATTTTCCTCAATATCCTTAAGTACTTTCTCCTTCAAAATTTTCTCCAAGACCTTGCATAGTGCTGAGGTCAAACTAACAGGCCTGTAGTTACCTGGATCACTTTTACTCCCTTTCTTGAAAATAGGGACCACATTAGTAATTCTCCAGTCATAAGGTACAGTCCCTGTGTTCACCGATACTTTAAAAATCCTTGCTAAAGGGCTGGCAATTTCATGTGCAAGTTCCTTCAAAATTCTTGGATGAAGATTATCTGGACCCCCTGATTTAGTTCCATTAAACAGCTGAAGCTTGGCTTCCACCTCAGATATGGTAATTTCCAGTTCTACATTGTCATTCCTATTAGCTGTCCTACCTCTGTCCCCAATCTCACCATCACCCTCATTAAAGACAGAGGCAAAGTACTTATTTAGATATTCAGCCATGCCTAGATTATCTTTGATCTTTACCCCATCCTCAGTGTATAGTGGTCCAACCTCCTCCTTCTGTGTTTTCTTTCTATTTAGAAAGAACCTTTTACTATAGGTTTTGATTCCCTTTGCAAGATCTAACTCTGCTTGGCTTTTGGCCTTCCTCACTTGATCCCTACATGCTCTGACTTCTAAAAGATAGTCCTCCTTTCCTATCCCTCCCAACTTCCACTCCTTGTAGGCCTTGTGTTTCCTCCTAATCACCTCAGTAGATCCCAGGCCCAATCTTCCTCCTCAGCTGATGAATGTCTAATTGACATGTCTGCTGACCTCAAGGGAGATCCCTGCGTTGAGGACGACCTCCTCCGCTGTACAGTGGCGAACCTTAAATTGAAATTAGGAGTAATTCAAGAGGAGGATGACTCCCTCTTCGATGCGTGCTGTAGAGCCCCTCCAGCAAGGGTGGCAATCCCATTACACTTGGGAGTATACTGCATTGTCCAAGACAGCTGGCAAACAGCATCCTCAATCCCATGCGGATAAGAAAGGGCACGGATAAGAAATGCTACGTCTCTCCAGATGAGTTCTCTTTCTTATTTTATCACCCCACTCCAGGGTCCCTGGTGGTTGATGCCATAAGCCAAAGGGAGAGACAGGGCCAGCTGACCTCCAAGCCCAAAAACAAAGAGGCGAAGGAGCTCGACCTTCTGGGGAGGAAGGTATACTCCTCTGTGGCCCTTCAACTACATATCTCCAACCATTCAGCCTTAATGACGTGTTACATCTTTAATCTGTGGGAGGCCGTGCGAAACTTCTGCATGGCCATCTCTGAGGAGCGCCAGAGAGACTTCAAAGCAATGCTTGAGGAGGGGGAGAGGGCATCCAGGGATGCCCTGGCGGCAACCTGGGACGCAGTGGATACAGCGGCCCGCACCATGGCCTCCGCAGTCGTTATGCGTCGGTTGGCCTGGCTCCAAGGCTCAGGCCTATCCACACAGATGCAGCAAATTATCCAAGACCTCTCCTTTGAAGGCCCTGACCTTTTTGCTCCATTCACGGATATGAAGCTCCATGGTATGAAGGACTCGAGGGCCACGTTTCTATCCCTGGGGATATACACCCTGCAATCCAACAGGCGCTTGATGAGACCACATCAACAGCTCCAGTAGTAGCTGCAGCAATTAAAGCAGCAGATTCAACTGCAGAGTCAGTTCCTAAGATACCTCCAGTTCCCCCAGCGTCATCCAGGGGACCTAGATAAGGACAAGAATTGTCCAGGTAAGGGGGGAAAACTCAACGCTTCAGAGTCCGGAGGGCGTGGACAGGGGCCTGACCACTCCTCAGGCCGTAAACAGTGTTTTTGATGGTCCCCTCAAGGGAGTGCACCTGGGTCCCTGTTCTCCCCCCACCACCTGCACCACTTTGCCCGCCAGTGGGCCTGCATTACATCAGATCAGTGGGTCCTCAACACAGTGGTGCGAGGATACCTCATCCAATTCCTTTCAACCCCTTGGGACAGAAAACTGCCCCCTTGTGCAGCATTGGGAAGGCAGGAACAGTTATGCTGGCTCGAGGCTGAATGCCAAAAACTCCTCTCCTTCGGGGCCATAGCAAAGGTCCCCAAGCAGGAGTGGGGCAAAAGGTTTTACTCCCGATACTTCTTGGTCCCCAAACCCAATGGGGATCTACGGCCTATTCTAGACCTCAGAGCGCTAAGCAAGTACATAAGGAGAATAAAGTTCCACATGGTTTCCCTGCCTCAGATTGTCCCCTCACAGCCCTCGACCTAAAGGATGCTTACTTTCATATAGCCATCCAACCCCACCACAGACGCTTCCTCAGGTTCGTGGTGGCACAGAACCACTACCAGTTCACTGCTCTTCCCTTCGGGCTATTGCTGGCTCCCAGGGTGTTTACAAAATGCATGGCACTGGTTGCAGCATTCCTATGCAGGAGGGGCATAAAAATCTACCCCTACCTAGGCTATTGGCTCATAGTAGGGAAGTCAAGCTGCCAAGTACAACATCATGTCAAACTGGTAGTGAAGCTTTGCAGATTCCTCAGCCTCTGCATAAACAAAAAGAAGTCAAAGTTCCACCCCACTCAGGACATAGAATTCATAGGGGCGTGACTAAATGCTCAACAAGGCATGGCGTCTTTGCCCCTGTCAAGATTTTGGTCCCTCTGCACCATCATTATGGAACTGCAAGCGCTGGGACTAACCACAGCTCGCCAGTGCATGCAGCTTCTAGGCCACATGGCGGCTGCCACCTCGGTAATCCGGACAGCATGCTTGAGGATGAGACTCTTCCAGCTCTGGTTCTCCACGATGTTCCAGCCATGGAGAGACCATCTAGACAAGGTACTCTCGGTTCCCAGCATTCCCTGGAGTCCCTCCAAATTTGGAGGGATCCCCGCTTCGCAATAGAGTGTATTCTGTTCAGGGGGCCCAACCCCTCAGTGACCCTGATAATGGACGCTTTGGATTCAGATTGGGGAGCCCATCTGTCCGCGGGCCTCTCCATGCAGGGTCTCTGGACCCCCGAGGACAAACGCCTCCACATAAATGTGAAGGAACTCTGGGCCATCAGACTGGCTTGCATGACCTTCCTCGACAAAATTCGCAGCAGAACGGTCCAGGTACTCACGGACAATACAATGGCCATGTTCTATACCAACTGGCAAGGAGGGGTTCGCTCCTTGGCCCTGTGTGAGGAGGCATGCAAACTTTGGCAATTGGTGATAGATCACCACTTTATACTGGTTACCTCCCATCTACCGGGGGTAGATAACGGCTTAGTGGACTCACTCAGCAGGAAACCCCTAGCGAACCACGAGTGGTCACTTCACAACAAGATATTTTCCCTGTTGACAGACAGATGGGAACCTCCCTAGGTGGACCTGTTTGCCACAAAACAGAACCACAAATGCCTCCAATTCTGTTCCTTCTGGGAGCGGGAGGAGGGTTCACTCAGTGACACCTTCCTCCTCAGTTGGTCAGGGGCCCTGATGTACGCCTTCCCGCCAATTCCCATGAATGCTACTGAAGGTCCTTGCGGACAGAGCACACAACATTCTGATAGCCCCAGACTGACACAGACAACACTGGTTCCCGCTTTTTTAGGACATATCCATAAAGACCCCTCTCCGCCTCCCGTAGTGGGCAGATCTTCTACTACAGGACTTGGGGCACCTTCGGCACCTGAACCCAGGCCTCCTACACCTGACAGCCTGGATGCTCTCTGGCTCAGCGAGCAAGAGAGGTGCTGCTTGGACAGGGTTAAGAAGGTCCTGGTTGGTAGCAGAAAACCCTCCACCAGGTCCACATGCACGGCCAAATGGAAACACTTCTCCACTTGGTCCCGTGACAAAGGCATAGACCCTATCTCAGCACCAATCCATACAATCCTGGACTATCTTCTAGACCTTAAAGAAAAAGGGCTGTCCCTGTCCTGACTGAGAGTCCACTTAGTGGCAATTTCGGCCCTTCACCAAAGGGTAGATGGTGCCCCAATTTTTTCACACCCCATATCTCACAGATTCCTGAAAGGGGTGGAAAGGCTCTTTCCCTAACCTCGTAAGCCCACCCCCCAGGGGGATCTGAAAGTTGTACTCTGGGCATTGACAGAGCCGCCCTATGAACCCTTGGATTCAGCCACTCTGCTAGTTATGTCATGGGAGGTGGCTTTCTTAGTAGTGATCACCTCAGCTAGAAGGGTTTCAGAGTTGCAAGCTCTTTCTTCCGAACCCCCATATACGATGTTCTTTCTGGACACCATCCTTCTTTCTTGCCAAAGGTGGCCACCCCTTCCATATGAAATAAGAAATTTGCCTGCTGGTTTTCTATCCCAACCCCCAGGTCAGAGAAAACCAGAGATGGTGGCACACCTTGGATGTGAGGAGAGCGCTCTTAACTTATATCGAGCATACACAGTCTTTCTGTAAGATGTCCCAGTTGTTTGTGGCGGTCGCTGGACACATGAGAGGTTCCCCAGTGTCCTTTCAGTGCATTTCCAAATGGATTGTAAACTGCATCGAAGACTGCTACGGAAGGTCAAACACACCTCTCCCAGAGACTGTGAGAGCCCACTCTACCAGGGCTCAGGCATCCTCTACAGCCTTCCTTGCCAAGGTCCCGATCCAAGAGATCTGCAGGGTTGCTACGTGGTCGTTGATACATACCTTCACGATGCACTACGCCATTGCCCAGCAGGCTAGAGATGATGCCACTTTGGGAAGAGCTGTACTCAGTGTGGGTAGATTGTAACTCTTCCCACCATCCTCGGGTACGGCTAGCAGTTACCTGTAACTGAATGATGTGAGCAGCGCTCAAAGGAGAACGGTTGGTTACTTACCAGTAACCATCCTTCTTTGAGGTGGGCTGCTCACGTACATTCAGGACCCTCCCACCGTCCCTGCTAACTGAGTTGGCAAAGGTATGTGCGACTGGGAGGGTCAGGGTCATGGTCACCTATATAGCCGTGGTCGCAGCGTGGAGGGGGCGTTGGCTGTGTGCCCTGACCTGACAGGCTAACTCTAAAGACTTTCCAAGCTACCGTGCGCTGCGGCACGTAGACACATGTAACTGAATGTATGTGAGCAGCCCATCTCAAAGAAGGATGGTTACTGGTAAGTAACCAACCGTTCTCATGTATGTCACATGGCTTGGAAGGGTGGCAGGGAGATTACTCAGAGCTGTCTCCCAGAATGTAAACAGAAATGATGCGTCACAAAGGGTATGCAAACTGCAGGCTTTGGCCAGAGAGAAAAAAGATCATTTCAGTCCTGGAGGGATGGGTGTTTTGGAGGAACAAGTATAAATGCTTGGAACTGTTAGCAACTTTTTGGCAGAGAATCTCCATTTTCAAACACTTCTATCTACAAGCAAGTTCTGTGCCCTGTCCAGAGAAAGGCAGAGACTGGCTGCTAAACCATCATACAGCGAATCATTGTAAGTCTGGACAGTGAACTTTAGGTTAGGATGCATGTTACATTTTAATTTGCCAGTGGTTAATGCCTGACTGCATTGTTAATTGACTGTGCATTAATTTGCTGTACACAAACTTAAAATCATGTTCCAATCAATGGTCTAGTGTTTTATCTAAAGCTGTGTGGATTTTAGAGCGATTGAATAAGCAACAACAGGTTGTATTCCAGTTTCTTTGATAAACTGGTGAACCAGAGTCTATGGCTATGTTCACACACAGGGGGTTATTTCGAAATAAGTTAATTCGAATTAACAGTTTGTTAATTCGAATTAAGCAGAAAAGCAGGAATCGAAATAGCAGGTTCAGACAACAGTTATTTCAAAACGAGTTAGTGTTATTTCAAAACAACATGTTCAGACGGCATTGTTTCAAAACAATTGTTTCAAAACAACATTGTTTCGTCCCCACATGGGGTTTAAGTTGTTTCAAAACAATGCCGTTGTTTTGAAACAATGGAACCCGTTGTTTAGTGGCTAGCACCTCTGCTTAACATGCAGAAGGTCCTGGGTTCAATTCCCAGGGGGTTGGACTCGATGATCTCATGAGGTCCCTTCCAGCCCTATGATTTGATTGATTGATTTGAAACAATGGTGCGTCATGTGAACATGGCCTTTCTTATTTTGAAACAACCTCTGTTGTTTCGAAATAAGACTGCTGTGTGAACACACCCTATGAACCTTCAGGTGTCTGAGAAGAGTCTGGATCCCTGCAGGATGAAATTTCTGGTGTGGAATCCGGGGATGGGGGTGCATGCTGGGTGACCATCCGCTGAGTGCCTGGATGACTGGAGAGTGCACACCCACTACCTGGGACCAATTACACATAGGAGGCTGGTGTGGGCTGAGCCAGGAATGGGTGGTCTTCTTGCAAAGTAGGGTAAGTTGCTATCCAAAAGGGGGTGATAGTGAAGGCACAGTGGCACCCCAGTCTAGATTCCAGGAGGGGAATGTGACCCTCAAGGCCATGTCTTTTGGGCCATGTCTCTTGGACATTTCATGGGCCGTGGAGACCCAGGCTGCTGACAGCAGACAGGCAGGGCCAGATGTGGGAATGCAGCTCCTAGCCTCAGCCAACTCAAACCTGCATGGAGCTAACTGGCATTTTCCATGAGCTGGGTGAGTGACTCGCCCTCCTGCCATCCTTCAACCTCTTCCTCATTCCCCTCTTCCCCTCTGGCCTCCTCCTTTGGCCTCTGCCTCCTTCCCTCTCACATTGTCTCCCTTCATATGTTTCCCCCACTCTGGACACCTGGGTTCCGCAGAGGATTAACAGGCCTGGAGCCTGTTTTCAGCCAGTATCAGGTTTCTGTCTCCGCAGCCAAACTTTGGCTGTCACCCTTTATATCCACCTGAGTCATCCTCCCTCAGGCATTGCCCTGCTTCACAAAGGGAATGGCTGCACCCCAGACCTGGTGGGGGATGGGTGACTCCTTCAGGTCCATCTCTGCAGCTGGTTATTCTCTGTTGTTGGAGGCTCTGCCTCAGTTTCCCCCAGCACTGCAGCTCTGTGCTTGTGTGTGATGTTTGGTAGGGGGTTTTCTGCTGTCATGGGATGTACATCTGTGCACCCTGGGTTATAATCTATATGAGGGGTGGCCAAACTTATGAAACTCAAGAGCCACAGAAGTTGATTATTAAACCTTTGAGAGCTATACCGAGGCATATAGCCATATTTTACCTATTCCACAATTACTAAGTTTAAAATTCATTGCATGCTTTAACTTTATCTTAAAAAGAGGGCAAATATTGATCCTACTAATGTCAGATTCTAATAATTACTTGGGGTTACCATGAAAAGTAGGCCTACCTATACAGTAAAAAACGGGTTAAAAGTATAATTTGGCAGGCCCTGGAATTCTCCTAATCAGGTGGGGCCAACCCTGCACCCCAGCTACTGCCCCCCATATCCATTCCCCTGTCCCCAAAATCCACCCCCAGCCATCAATACCTACTGCCAAAATCCACCCTGAGCCCTCAGTACTCATCCCTGTCCCCAATACCCTGCCCCAGCCCCAATATCCATTCCCCTGTCCCCAGTACTCCCCCAGCCCCAGCCCCCGAAATCCACCCCTTGCCCCCAATAGGCACCCCCAATATCCACCCCCAGTCCCCAGTATCCAACCCCCAATACCCACACACCATATCCACCCCAATACTCATCCGCAACCCCAATACTCATCTCCAGTATCCACCCTAATACCCACCCCCAGCTCAGGCACCCCCAATACTCCCCCTAGTGTGAGCCGGCTGCCCCAGACTTACTGGCAGCCGCACACTGGGTCAGGAAACAATGCAGCCTGTGCATGAGCACGGGAGCAAGACATGCCCCCTCCACTTTCCCCTGCATCCCAGAATGCTGTTCCGGGCTCTACTATTTTTAGGGGCTCAGCTTTTGGGACCCTAAAAATAGAAAATGAAACTGGAATGCTGCATTCTGGGACCTGCTATTTTTAACTGGTGGGCCTGGGAATGCACCGTTCTGCCTCCATTTTTTATTTTCAGGGGGCCCAGAATGCTGAGCCCCTAAAAATAGTGGTCCTGGAATGACATTCCCCCCACGTTCTGGCCCACTGTAGCTCCTGGTAAAAACTTAGCTTCTCCTTGCTGGCCTGACTATGCCATTGCTTCTCCCCACTCTCTCTGACTATGCCATGCTTCTGTGTACCCTCCTGGAGTCCCCGACCATGCTGCCACTTTCCCACTGTCTCTGACCATGGTGAGCTTCTCTGTCCAGTCCTAAGGTCCTGACCATGCCATCACTTCCCCACTGTCTCTAACCATGCCGTGCTTGTCCGCACCATCCCTGACTATGCTGTGCTTCTTCCTGCCATGCTATTCTGCGAGTCACACTTTTTCTTTGAAAAGCTGCATGTGGCTTGTGAGCCACAGTTTGGCCACACCTGATCTGTATGATTTTCCTGTTCACTTGTGCACTGTGGTTATATGATTTGTTGCCAGTTACACCATGCAAAATTTCTTTATGGATGCTCATAACATATTTTACATGATTAGTGTGATATCATGTTTCCTACAACTTCATGCATGTGCACAGATGTGTAGCATATTTAGCATGGCAGACTGCAGTGAGAGATAGAGTTTTCTCCCAGCAGCAAGCAAGCAGCTGGGGGAGGCAGCAAAGATATGGTAATTGAATTCCCTGGCTCCAGCCAGACAAAGAGATCACTTCTGCCCGGAAAGGGAGAGGGTGGAGGAGTTTGGAAGCAAAGAAAAACAGTTGGAGGGCATTTGGGGCTTTTTGCCTGAGATTCTCCATCTTGAAACAACTCTAAGAAAGATCTGGGCCCTGCCTGGCCTCAGTCAGAGACTTGCTGTGCAAACATCTGACAACTGAAAACCTTGAGCATAAACTTGGACTATGAGGTCAGCTTAAGTAGAGTTATTAGGGTAGTATGCGTGTTTTACCTTTTATTTCCTTGTAGTCTCTTCTGACTCATTTATATTGGGATTCTGCCATGATTGGCCATATTTTCATTTAGAATTATAATCTGATCAATAAATGTATAGTTGTTTTCTCTAAAGCTGTGTGATCTTTAGAGGGTGTGAGTGAGGAAGGCTGGGCACAATTCGTTTCTTTGTTAAATGGACGGATTTGAGTGTGATTTGGAGTGGGCCCCAATTTCTGTAGATAATGGCTCCCATGATGATGTCTGGGACCTGGGATGCTTGTTGTGGGACCATTCCTTGAGTAGCCAGAGGACATATACCCACTGCTTGGGACCAGTTGCATGCCAGAGGCCAGAGTGGACTGACTCCAGAGTGAGTGGTCACTTGGCAAAGCGGGATGAATTGGGGTTCAGGAGTGGGAATCAATGGGTCACAGCGGTGCCCCAGACCGGATCTGGGGAGCAGCCTGTCACACCTTTCTAGACTCTGCCTGCGATTCCACCCCCCACCCCCATGTTGCGAATGCACAGTGAAACTTCTATGAATCGTGTCTGTTTCACCCAGCAGCTGCCAGATCTGGCTGTGCCCACTGAGTTCCCCAGCTTCAGGGTCTTCTGGCTCCACAGCATGCAGCAGGAGGACTGGCCTGGAAGGGCTGCCCAGGATCTGCAGGGCCCAGGAAGCCCAGAATGGAGGGACACATAAATACAGTGAATTGAATTTACAGAGTACCTGTTAGTCAGCAATGTGTATCTGTCCTTTGATATCATAACTAAAATATGTCTGTTTAAAAGACATTATAACCAATGTCCAACAAGTCTTCACAGTGTCAATTTTGAACTCCATCTTGAATAGTGCAGTCCTGTAATGTGATGCACAATGGGCTATGACAGTGGTTCCCAAGCTTTTTGAGTGTGAGGATCCCTCTATCACTTCAAAGAATTTGGTGGACCCCCAAATTATATTACTTATTATTGGGGACTGACTGCAGGCTGCAGTGCTGCAAAAGCGCAATGGAGGACCTGGCCGCTGCCTGCACCCAAGTGGTGGGGACATATCCATGGTGTGTCTTCTCACAGCAGGTAAATACAATTCATTTAGAGCAGAGGTATCAAACTCATTCAATGTGAGGAGCCACACTGGAAGGCAGGAGACCTGTTGCAGGCCATGTGGCCACATGGGCTCACCAACCCTTTCCCCTGCCACTTTTAGGGTGATGTGGGCTCCCCTTCCCTTCCCCAACCCTGCAGGCTCTGCAACACCTTCCCTTTTCCCTACCCTGTGGGCTCCCCTTCTCCATGCCGGCTCCTAGACCCCCCCGTCCCCTCTCCTACCTCTTGGTGGCGAGCAAAATAATCAGTCTCAGTCACAGGCAGCCAGACTGGGCTCCTGTCTTTCTCCCTCTTCGCCCACTCACTGTCAGTCATTCAGAGTGCTGGCCTTTGGTTGGCTCAGTTCCAGCTGTTTTTTTGTTGGCTTGTTCCCATGTGGGCCCCAGTCCCTTTTTCCTTTTTTATTTGTGATTCATGCAATGTGCTGTCAATCAAATTAGCATGCTGGCTGACTGACTGACACTGAATAGTTGGGATGGGGGTAGGGCTGTCCTTAAGGGGGAGTGAGAGGGCAATCACCTCAGTCCCTGCAGTTCCCTGGGCCCTGCATTGTCCTGCCATAAGCAGGGCAGCGTGGGGCCCACACTGCTGCCCCCTCATGGCTGCGCTGTCCTTCATCCCCTCCTCGCTGCCTTTGGCATGTACTCAAAGGCAGTGGGGAAGAGGGGAATGGCAGCACAGAGCCTGCCTCTGCTGTGGGCTGGCTCTTCCCCACCCCGAGGACGGGGAACAGCCAGCCTAGGGATGAAGCAGGCTAGCCCAGAGGCTGGGCTTTTCTCTCTTGCTCCACCTTGGGCCAGCTGTTCCACCCTGAGGGTGTGGTGGGCCAGCCCAGAAGCAGGGTGGGAGAGGAGACCCTAGCCCCCAGGCCGGCCTGCTCCACCCTGGGTCAGAGGAGGGGTAGGAGTGTGGAGCTAGCTTGCATCCCTCAGCTCCGGGTGAAGCATGGGGCCACGCACAGGCTGATTGGCTCTGGGCCCCACACCCAGCTGGGGATGGCTCTGGATGGGGGGCAGTGCAGTGGCTTTCCTGAGCTCGCCTAGCCTGCTGTGACTGAGACTCTGGTTGGTTGGCAGACTGCAGTAGAGTTGAGCCAGGATTGGCTGGAGCGCTGCCTTTGTTCACTTGTGCTGTGATTCGGATCAAGTGAGTGAGTCAGAAGCACACCTAGCTCTCCTGTGCTGGGAGCCTGTCTTTGGAGTTTGCTGCTTCAGACAGCTTCCAGGCATAGCCCAGGCAGTACCCTTGGCGGGTCAGAGTGGATTGTAAGTTTGACACCCCTAATTTAGACCCCTCTTGAACATGGATTGCTGGCCGGCAGCATCTGGGGCCAGATGTATTCATGGACCCCTAGCAATAACTCCATGGACCACCAGGGGTCCCTGGACCACAAGTTGGGAACCACTCGGATGCAATCTAAGTAGCTTTCTGTTCACTTTTGTCACATAATTGTGCACATTGATACCAATTATGCTATGCAAGATTCCCTTTTGAGTGCTCTACTGTATGGTTACGATATCATGTTTCTTGCAGCATCACGTTTGTGTGCAGATGTGAAATATGTTATATAGCTCAGACCCTCAGGACTGTCTCTATCACAGAGACTGGAGAATACTAAAGACAGTGGGGCTAATTGAATGCTGGTAGCCAGGGACGTCGCTGGTGCCAGGTACACGGGGCCTGTGCCCCGAATCCTGGTGCCACTGCCCTGGGTCTGGTGGGGCCCTGCGACTCCCAGTCTACGGCCTGATTGGGCCGGAGATCTGGGGCCCAGCCACCCGCAGCCACGGTGGCCGCTCCGTCCCCATCCCCGACCGGGAATTGGGGGCCTAGCTGCCTGTGGCTGCCCCGGCTGCTCCCAGCTCCATCCCTGGCTGGGGGGCGTGGCCTGTGTCCAGGGGGCATGGCCTCCGGGTAAGGGGCAGGGCCTGAGCCGGTGGCCTGGGTCCTTTCCTGAGGTGGTGACACTCCTACTGGTAGCACCTTGACCAAGGAAGAGAGAGTGGGGCCGAGGGGGATTGAAAGGAATGCAGACACTTTGAGAAAGAGAGAAGTGGCCAGCAGGGGCCAGAGAAGCAGCTAGCTTAGAAGGACTGCTAGATACTCAACCTATCCATATGGCCAGGGGGGTCTATGTTGGCTGAATGCCACCAAACAGCGAGTCTCATGGGTAAGAACAATGAAAATATGCTAAAGTCTGGTCCTAGATAGTGTCATTATATCAGCATGTGTTTATATCTTTTATCTGATTGCAGCAACTCCTGATTCCTTTATTAAATGATTATGCATTGATTTGCTATGTGCTCACTTAAAGTCACATCCTAATTAATAAATGAGTATTTGTTTTATCTAAAGCTATGTGGACTTTAGAAGGTATGAATCAGAGTGGCTGGGTAATCCATTTCAGTGTTAAATGGACAGACGTGACTCAATGGTGATTGGGGATGGACCCCAATCCCTGTAAGATGGGGGTTCCTCGTGTGCTATCTGGGGCTGGGAATGCTCAAACGAGGACTGTTGCCTGAGTAGCCAGAGGGTGCTCATCCACTGTCTTGGACCGAGTACATGCAGGGAACCGGTGTGGACTGATTCAGGAGTGAGTAGTCCATCTGGGAAAGTGGGGTAAGTCAGAGTTCAGGGGTGGAGGCTGGGGGGGGGGGGCAGCGGTTCATAGCAGCAACACCAGACCAGATTCTGGGAGTGGCCGATCACAACTCCATTTTTTATTCTTGATGAAACTTAGGTTAGATGTATATCGTGTAATTCCATTTAGATGTGTGAACAAGCAGCATCATTACTGTCAGTCAACATCATGCTAGGTCAACTTTTTTTTGTAGCTCAGACATGATTCAACCACATGACTGTTTCCCTTTATATGTTACCCCTGGTGTCATCTGCAGTTTGTGTCAAGGGGGAAAGATCCTTCCTCTTTTGCTGTGCTATATGGAAACCACGTTCTTTCAGCCTGCTTCTCTTCTGGGTTCAGTGATCACTTGGATCCCCACCATCCCCTGAAGTGAAGCCACCTGGTTTGGGAGGAAGGCATCCTCTTTTTATAAATTAAACTGGTGGCATTGCTTTATGCAGAGAAGTGGACATGAGCTGAGCGCAGGAGGGAGGGAAAGCAACAGGGAAAAGACACAGGAATGAGAATAAAGCGTGAAAACGAGCATGAATGAGAAGAGGTGTGAGTGCTGCCCCCTGCTGGAGGACTGGTCAGTGTGTGTGTGTGTGTGTGCGCGCGCACGCACGCACGCACGCACGCGCGCGCATGTGTCCATGCTACCCGCTGGTGGAGAAGATGGTTCTGCTGGGTCAGAGCACTGGGGGGTGGGGAGGAATCTGACTTCATTTTCTCTCTGAGATCCCTTGGTCCCCCTCTCAGATCTGGGACAATCTAGTATTTCACTGGGTCTCTATTCCCACCTTGGATGGATGCGAAGGGCCGAACTGGCTGTGTTGCTTGGTCTGGATCATATGCTACCAGAAGTGCTGCTTCCCTGGGTGACAGAAAACATGCTGAGGTTGTCCATCCTTGGGCAGTGACTGAGGGCTGCATCATGGGACAGGGGGTCTTGGTGCAATCCTACAAGTCATATGGGGACCCTATATCTTCAGGGGGGTCATGGGTGAAGGTTTGGAACTGGACTCCAGAAGCTGATGGCTGGGTTGGAGGATGTCTATAATATAAATGGCATCCAATGGAGCAGGAGGAGTGTAAGGGGTGAGACTGGCAGCAGTCCCCATTGAGAAGCTTGTTTTGGTGTTGGGGTGTCTGCAAAAAACATTATCTTTCTGATGGCCCATCAAGGGAACTCCCATTTGAAGTGGGCTTAGGAGGAAACCTGTTCTGCCTGTCATCCAAGCTGACCACGTGACTCAACTCCATTTTGATTCGGCAAGGAACCTGAGAGCATGGGGAGGGCCAGAAGGTGATAAAAGGCCATAGCCCATTTTCCATTTTGTCTTTAGTCTTCAGTCTGCAACCTGCAATCAACACTCTCCTCTGGAACTAGCCTTCTGGGACTGAACAAAGGACTAAGACCCACCCAGGTGCTGGGTGCATATCAGAGGAGCGGGACTAACCTGCAAACTACAGGATCTTCAAGGATTTGCTTTCTATGGACTCTAAATCATTTGCATGTATGTGATTCACTTTGACCCTTTAACATCTTTCATATGTAGCTTGTTTTATTTTTATATTAAACCTTTAGTTGTAGTTACTAAAGGATTGGCTGGCAGCATGGTATTTTGGGTAAGAGCCAAGCCTATATTGTTCTGCGTGATGTGGCTGGCCTTTTGGGGCCAGGAGAACCTATTTCTTTAAGAGACCCAGTGGTGGTGGTGGTGGGGATTGTGATGCTGTCTGGATCTAGGGGACTGTTTATGATTATTTTTCATATTGATATTTCATATTTACAATTATCCATATGTGATATGTCAGGTTTGGTATCAATAGAAAGGCTGTAATTTGATAGGAATGATTATATGATTTGTATGTAGGTATCATGCCTGTACTGGAGATTAGAAATCTATTTGTTTTTATGTGTGTTCCAAGTTGTTTGAGCTAAAGCAATCCGAGACTGGGTGTGTGCAAACTATTGTCATATTGATGGCCCATCAGTAGGGGACTCCCAACAACAGTGGGCCCAAGAGGAAACCTGTTTGACCAATTACCTAGACTAACCATGTGGCCCACCTCTATTTTGATCTGGCAGGGACTCTGAGATAAAAGGCCATCGCCCATTCTCCATTTTGTCTTTAGTCTTCAGTCTCTGGTGTATCTGCAACCAACACCTGCCTCTGGAGCTATTCTTCTGGGACTGAACAAGGGACTGAGGCCCACCCAGCTGCTGCTGCTGCTGCTGCTGCTGCTGGGTGCACACCAGAGGAGTGGGACTAACTTGCAAACTACAGAATCTTCAGGGATTTGCTTTCTGTGGACTCTAAATCATTTGTATGTATGTGATTCACTCTGACCCTTTAACATCTCTCATATGTAGCTTGTTTTCTTTTTATATTAAACCTTTAGTTGTAGTCACTAAAGGGTTGGCTGGCAGCGTGGTATTTTGGGTAAGATGCAAGCCTATATTGTTCTGGGTCATATGGCTGGCCGTTTGGGGTCAGGAGAACCTATGTCATAAAGAGACCTAGTGGCTAGAGGGGACCTTAGAAACTGATGTGCAGTAAGGGGGCTGCTTCTATTTTGTTATGCTTGATGATGACCAGAGTGGGGAATCAAAATCATATTTTGTTACTGCCTGGGAGACTGGTTTAAGTACCACCCATCAGTGGTTTAGGGTTTGGCCCCTGTTTTTTGCAGCTTGCCCAGATTTTGGCACATTCAGAATGTTATCCCAGGAGGCCTGCATCACACCTTCCATGCCCACTGTGCAGTTGGTGGGAGGGAGGGAACACCAAGGTGGGCCCCAGCAGGACAGAGTCCCAGCATTGGGCATGCATTGATCCTTTCATCCTCGCACATTGTGACCTGTGGAGCAGAGCTAGACAATGTTCCGAGCAGGGGTTAAAGTATAATTTAGCAGGCCCTGGAACCCTCCAAAAGGGGCAGACCCCCTTTCTGCATGGGTGGGCTGCCTTCCCGCATGGGAGGGGCCCCTCCCACATGTCTTTGCCCCCTCCTGCACTCCAGCTCCTGCCCCCCAAACGCCAGCTCCCACCCACCTACCTCACACCCCAGGTGCTGCCCCCCAAAAACCAGTCCCCCACTCTAGCGCCTGCCCCCCAAATGCCAGGCCCCCACCTGCCTACCCCACACCCCAGCTCCTGCTGTCCAAATGCCAGACCCCCGCCCCAGCTATTGCTTCCCACATGCCAGTTCCCCCAGCTCCTGCCTCCCACACTCCAGCCCCCATCCCAGCTCCTGCCCCCCAAATGCTTTCCCAGACCCAAACGCCTGCCCCTACCCCAGCTACTGCCCTCAGCCCCCGTTTGGCTGCTGCTCCCCCAACCCCAATGTGCTGCAGCCTCTTCCTCTGCTTCCCCATGCTGACCCCCTCCCTCTTGCCCTTTCCCTGCCAGCCTGGCTCGGCTGCACCCAGGACCCCATTACCTGGCTGCAGGGCAGGGCAGAGTGGCTGCAGCCCTGGCCCCGGCCCTGGCCCGGCCTGAAGCTCCAACCCTGAGCTAGCTCTCACTGCCATTTTAAGGGGTTCTGCGTTTGGGGGGGGCCCCAAAAATTAGAAAATGGAATTGGAATGCTGTGTTCCAGGGCCTGCTATATTTAAATGGTGGGCCCTGAAACACAGCCTTCTGGCTCCATTTTCTATGTTTAGGGGCCCCAGAACACTGAGCCCCTAAAATAGTGGGCCCTGGAACAGCCTTCCGCCACATTCCAGCTTACTTAAACACCTGGTTCTGAGCATTGCGACCAGTGGAAAGCAGCCAGCTTCGTAGAGGTTGCAGAATTAATTAGCAGATTCCTCTCCTTCCCTCTGCCCCACGCCATCAGCCCTATCAAAGGTATGCTTCCTCACAGAGGCAGGAGGCTGGCGGAGGGTGACATTTCACCCATTGGTGCCTCCCTGACCCCGCTTTGTTCTGATCCTTCTGACTGTCCCCGAGGAACACAGGTACACAACCAGGGGTAAAGTATAATTTGGAGGCGCCCTGGAACCCTCCTAAATTGGAGGGCCCCCCTCATGTGAATCTGGGGCCTCCTCACACCAGTGTGGGCCCCCTTCATGCTGGTCTGGCCCCCCCCCATACCAGTGTGGTCCCCCCTCACACTGGTGTGGTCCCCCCTCATGCACTGCGGCTACTAACCTCCAAGTGCCTGCCCCCCAGCCCAGCTACTGCTCCCTACAACCTATCCCCCACCCCAGCTACTGCCCCCCACATGCCCACTCCCACCTCAGCTACTGCTTCCACTTGCCTACCTCCACCCCAGCTACTGCTCCCACACCTACCTCTCATCCCAGTTACTGCCCCCAGCCTCTGTCTCGTCACTGGTCCCCCAACCTTTCCCCAACACCCTGCCATGCTGCACCATCTTCCCCTGCTGCTCTGGGCCAACCCCCTCGCCAGTGTCTTTTTCCCACTGGGCTGACTCACCTGTTCCCGAACCAGGGATTTCCCTAACTCCCCCCCAGACCCCCTCTGAATTTCCCAACACCCTCCCAAATGTCAGCTAGTAACAGTGTTATACCAAACTAGTGAGCACACCCTACATCCCCCCAAACCTCCCCCTACATCTTCTCTAATTTCAAGTCCTGGAGCAAATACTGCCCTCAATACCCCCAGAGCCCCCTTACCTGGCCACCATGCACTGCAAAACAGCCCTGGCCCGGGCTGAGGCTTTGGCTTGAGCCTGCTCTGACTGACCATGCTCAGCGGCTCTGAACCTGCTCAGTCAGAGCAGGCTCAGGCTGGAACCTCAGCCTGGGCCAGGGCAGCTTCCTGCCTCCTGGAATGCACAGGAATGGCATTCTGGAGCCTGCTGTTTTTAGAGCCTCAGCATTGGGGGGGCCCCCTGAAAATGGAGCCAGAATGCTGTGTTCCAGGGGCTGCCATTTTTACATGGTGGGTCCCTGAAAGCAGCATTCTGGATCCATTTTCTATTTTTAGGGGCCCTGGAACGCAGAGCCCCTAAAAATAGTGGGCCCCAGAATGCCATTCCAGTGCATTCTGGCCTATTTTACTCCCTGTCAGCACAGCCACTAACTGATAAATGGGCAAAACTTAGGCATGACAGTGCAGTGGCAGGAGGAACATTAAACCTGGAGTCCTAGGTCACACTGGATAAGCTGCCTCTAGGTAATTCCCTAGTGCGATGCTGTTTGGGTCTAGGGGACTGTTTATGGTTATCTTTCATACTAATATTACATGTTTGCAATAATCCATATGTGGTATACCATGTTTGGTATCAACAGAAAAATTGTAATCTTCTAGGAATGATTATATGGTTTATATATAGATACCATATCTGTAAAAGATATTAGGAATGTATTTGTTTTATTTGTACTCCAAGTTAGTTGACTCCAAGCAATCCCAGACTGGGTGTCTGTAAAACTATTCTCGTTCTAATGGCCCACTGATTAAGAGGACTCCCAGCTGGAGTGGGCTTAGAAAGAAACTGGTTTGGCCAGTCACCCAAGCTGACCATGTGACTCAACTCCATTTTGATTTGGCAAGGACTCTGAGAGCATGGGGAGGGCCAAAGTGTGATAAAAGACTGGAGCCCTATCTCCATCTTGTCTTTAGTCTTCAGTCTCTCTGCAACCAACACCCTCCTCTGGAGCTATTCTTCTGGGACTGAACAAAGGACAAAGACCCACCCAGGTGCTGGGTGCATTCCAGAGGAATTGGACTAACCTGCAAACTACATATTGTGCAAGGAATTGCTTTCTATGAACTCTAAATCATTTGCATATATGTGATTCACTTTGACCCTTTAACATCTCTCATTTTGTTTGCTTTCTTTTTATATTAAACCTTTAGTTGTAGTTACTGAAGAATTGGCTGGAAGCATGGTATTTTGGGTAAGATCCAAACCAATATTGTTCTACTTGATGTGACTGACCCTTTGGGGTCAGGAGAGCCTATTTCTTTAAGAGACACAGTGGCTAGGGGGGACCATAGGAGTTGATTTGCATAAAGGGGGCTGTTTCTATTTGTTATGCTTGACGATGACCAGAGTGGGGAATCAGAATCATGTTTTGTTACTGCCTGGGAGACTGGTTTAAGTACCACCCGTCAGTGGTTTGGGGGTTTAGTCCCTGTGTGACGTTGTCTGGGTCTAGGGGACTGTGTATGATTGTTTTTCATATTGATATTTCATATTTACAATTATCCATATGTGGTATGTCATGTTTGGTATCAATAGAAAGGCTGTAATTTGCTAGGAATGATTATATGATTTGTATGTAGATATCATGCCTGTACTGGAGATTAGAAATCTATTTGTTTTTATGTGTGTTCCAAGTTGTTTGAGCTAAACAATCCGAGACTGGGTGTGTGCAAACTATTGTAATATTGATGGCCCATGAGGAGGGGACTCCCAACTACAGTGGGCCCAGGAGGAAACCTGTTTGACCAGTTACCTAGACTGACCATGTTGCCCACCTCCATTTTGATCTGGCAAGGACTCAGAGATAAAAGGCGCCCATTCTCCATTTTGTCTTTAGTCTTCAGTCTCTGGTCTATCTGCAACCAACACCTGCCTCTGGAGCTATTTTTCTGGTACTGAACAAGGGACTGAGACCCACCCAGCTGCTGCTGGGCGCACACCAGACGAGTGGGACTAATCTGCAAACTGCAGGATCTTCAAGGATTTGTTTTCTATGGACTCTAAATCATTTGTATGTATGTTGTTCACTTTGACCCTTTAACATCTCTCATATGTAGCTTGTTTTCTTTTTATATTAAACCTTTAGTTGTAGTCACTAAAGGACTGGCTGGCAGCATGGTATTTTGGGTAAGATCCAAGGCTATATTGTTCTGGGTGATGTGGCTGGTCGTTTGGGTTCAGGAGAACCTATTTCTTAAAGAGACCCAGGGGCTAGAGGGGACCTTAGGATCTGATGTGCAGAAAGGAGGCTGTTTCTACTTTATTATGCTTGGTGATGACCAGAGTGGTTAGTTAGAAACATGTTTTGTTACTGCCTGGGAGACTGGTTTAAGTACCACCCATCAGTGGTTTGGGGGTTTGACCCCTAGTTTTGCAGCTGGCCCTGATTTTGGCACATTAAGAAGGTTATCTCAGGAGGCCCAGGTCACACATAGGAAAGGTTCAGTCAGAAGTAACTGGGCAAGTTCTCCACTGAGAGAAATAAAGCAACTGATGCAGGTTGGTGTGACCCTCCCTTCCCCTGGTCCAATCTTGCTTCATATGGTCACCACCTGTGGGTGAATCAGTGCCTGGAGCAGGGTGGGAGCCCCTGTAGTCTGTCCTTTTGGCATCAGTGCTGCCCAACTCAATCCCCTAGGGTTGCTCTAGGGGGCACTGTGCTGTTTTGTTTAAAATGACATTCTCTTTCAGTCACCAATCCTTGGGTGCTTTTCTTCACAAGTTCAGCCTCCCTCAAATGTCCCCTGTAGCCTCAGCTGGACCCACATTTCTCCATGTCCTGATCCTCTGATCATTTCACCTGGGTAGCTCTTCTGAAAATGTCACCTTCCACCTCAGCAGTGGCTGCATTTCAGTGGGTCATTTAATGCCTCCTCAGATGGAAAGCCCTTCCCATGCTGTGAATGTTGCCTAGAGCCCTTGCCTGTGGGCTTTTCTTCAGCCGTGTGTGTGTGTGTGTGTGTGTGTGTGTGTCCCTTCTTTCTGCCCCTTCCTGGAGGGAATGAACCCTGATAGTTATGTGTCAGACTCAGGGCCAGTCCTGTGTCTAACCCATTTAAGGGAAACCAATTTGATTTAATTTTGTGCAAAGAATTTTGAAACCACAGACCCAGACCTCTGTGGCAAAGGAGCAATAATAATAATATTCAGGCTGCCCCATAGTCAAAAAATATATTCTACAATCCAAGGTCACAAACAGCATTTGAACAGATTTAGCAATAGAGTCCACGTTTGGAATATTTCATGTATTTTGGCAAATGCTTTTCCTGGACAGATGAAAGCCCAGACTCTCTTGTCAGGGGTCTGACAGGTGTTCTGAAAGTAACCCAAGAGTTATGAATAATGCTCTAACCCATTTCCTCTGAGGCCAGGAGAGAACCCAGGAGTCCAGGTTCCTAGGACTCCTTACTTCAACCCACGAGACCCCATTCGCCTCCTAGACCCAGGATAAAACCCAGGAGTCCTGGGTTGCTCCCCTGCCCCATGCCATTAGGCCCTAGCCCCTTACATTCATAGTACATAAAGAAGTTTGTGTCTTTTAGTGGGTTTTGTGAGGATGGGAAAGCTGTGTGTGTGCATGGGGGTGGGAGGCTGACACACGACAAGGGTAATTCTTGCAGCCTGGAAAAGGGTTGGGGTGGCCATAGAGTCTGTGATCAGGAAGGGATTTCGCTATACACCACATCCTCCAAATTTCTGCCTCTCTGCTGGGCAACAGAAGTGGGGTGTGTCAGCCTGGAATACAAGGTAATGGTTGCCTATGAAAGAAAAGCCAGAGATGTCATTATCAGCCAGGGAGTGCTATGGTACCAGGAGCAGTGTGTTGGGCTCAGAAGGGGGACACTGATTCGCCCCAGATCTTACCGAGGAGTTGCACCCTCTCCTGGAATCTGCATCCTCTTCTCTCTTCCTCCTTTCCTGGGAATTTCTATCCATTACGGGCTTCCTCCTAGGGGGGTTGGGCCATGCCATCTGGTTGTGGGTCTCTGGCTGGACCCATCCACCTGGGGTCTGTTGCTGCAGAACTAATTGCAGAACAGATTAGCTGCCCCAACACCCAGGCACCCAGTCTTCCAAGGGAGACAGAGGGAGAATATCTCCTCCACATTGTGATTTCCGCTTTTAACACCTAGGGGGCAACCTCAGGTTAGACCTGCAAGGGAGTCAGAGTGTGGCAGTGAGAACTTCCTCTCTTAAAGGGGAGGTACTCATCAGACTCCCCTCATGTTTTGGGGGAAGTCAGCACCCCTACCCCAGTATTCCAGACCCCATGGCCCCCCACCAGCAGCACATGTGTCTCCATCACCTGTGGGGACACATAGGTGGGCGTTACTCACATGTATCAGTGCCAGAGGATCTGTTGACATATACAGGCCTGGAAGAGGGAGAAGCAAACATTAGTGGTGGAGCAGGTTCTTCCAAGGAGTTCTAGGGGTTCTGGTCCCAAAAGTGGGGAGGAAGATCTTTGGCCATTGGGGCATTGCACCTGGAGATGGAGTAGATGGCTGGGCAAGGAGAAGTTTATATAGTCCTGAATACAGTGAACTGCGGATGTTTTCTGCATTCATCTGTTCTCTCACTTTCATTCACCTGCAACATCCTTCCTTCATTTCCTCTTTCATCTGCTCCTTTATTCAATGCCTCTTCCTTTCTTTCTTTGCAAATTCATTCATTCATTCATTCATCCATTCATTCTCTTTTTGCTTCCCTTTTTCACACACTCCTTCCATCTTTGTTTCTCAGGCATCTCTTCTACTTCCTTCATTGATTCATGAACCTTTGTAGTCTTGTTCTTTCATTCTGTGTTTCACCTGCATCCTCTCTGTTGTTCACCTCCTCTCAAACCAATTAATTCACTCTGCATTCTCACTCATTCCTTCATAGACTAGGGGAGTTTAGATTTTCATTGGTAAATAAGAGCAAATGTCAGTTTTCCTATACAAAAACAAACTGACCCCCCCAAAAAGTTCCAGTGATGATACCTGTAATTTGCTTTAAGGATATTTACTTTATATATTTGGACATGAGCTGCTGCCAATTTGTTTGAGTGGCATCCAGGTGTGACTTTTTTAAACTCTCAACATCTCCTGTCCTTAAATAATTCATCTATTCCTCCCTCAGAAATTGCTGCAACTGTGAGAAATTAAAGAGAGAAAAACTAGGGGATGAATGCTTAAAAATAACCATTGATGTTCCTGATTGAAAGGCTGGGAAAAAGAAAATTGACTTCTGCCAAACCTAGTTGATCCCAATGCAGATCCCAACAGATTGGTCCTGGAGAGTCTGGAAGCATTGCTTAGTCAACTAGACTACAATTGTTTCAAAATTTGGGGCATCAGGAGATTGGTTAGATATCAGGCTGGGGTGGCCATTCCTGCTGATCCTCCAGCCCCAAAAATGATGGAGATGGACCAGTCCATATGGTGTGGGTGGGCACAGACAGTTCGCAAGGGATGGACGGACCCAGTTCCAGTGGGATGGGGATGAATTGGTCTGTGGAGTTGGTGTAACTTACTGAGTCTGTGCTGTGATGCCACCTGTGAAGAGAATGGAAAATGGAGCCATTAAACAGGAGTCAGCATGGCCTAGTGGTAGCTTCCTAGGCTGCAACATGGGAGACCTGTGACTGATTGAACAGGAAACAATTTTAGAGCAATATAGGACTTGATGCTCCATACCTGTTGGGCACAACACCCCCACCCAGCAGCGGGGAGGCTGACAGCTGATCCAGTCAGCAGTTCATGGCACCAGACCAGGGTTGGATTAAGAGGGCTTGGGGCCCTGGAATACCCATCATTGTGGAGCTTGCCTGGCCTGGGGCCTTTGACCCTCACCATGGCAGTCTGTGGGTGGGCCAGTGCTGGGGTCAGAGGCCACCCTCTGCAGCCCTTCCACCCCAGCCCCAGTCCAGCTGGTCTCTCCTAGCTGAGGGTGTGATGGGCTGCCATGCAGTATGGCCTCTGGTGCAGCCCCCCCAATGCCATGGGCCCTGGAAGGCTGTGCTGGATGCTGCACTGGGCACCAGCTGCTCTTGCTCTGCAATGGACCAAACAGGTGCTGGCTCACATTGCCCTGGGAATGAAACAGCCAGCTCAGGGGTGGGCAGGAGCACTGAGCAGGGTGGCAGGGGTGGGTGGCAGGGGGAGCTGCTTCAGCCCCTCTAGCCCCTGCATTGATCCAGCCTTGCCCTGCAGACAGTTGCTGTTGTCCATCTGGAGGAAATGCAGGCTGAGGGTTCCCAAAATGATCCCCAGGCTTCTGTGAAGTCCACAGGGGGAAAGAGGCAATAGCTTAGACTGTGTGCAAGCAAAAGATCATTAATGATTTGGAGGATGGGGTTGATTGCACCTTCAGCAAGCTGGGTAGAGTGGTAGATACATTAGAGGGCAAGGATTGGATACAGAGTGATTTAGACAAACTGTAGTATTGGGCCAAAAAAATCTGATGAACTTCTATAAGGACAAGTGCAGAGTTCTGAATTTAGGATGAAAAAATCCCATGCACTGCTACTGAGTGGGAACTGACTGGCTGGGCAGCAGCTCTGCAAAAAAGAACGTGGGGGTTACAGTGGAAAAGAAGCTGAGAAGCAGGGGCGCTGCTACACAGAAATATTAGGGGTGGCCCCAGCCCTCACCGGCTGCCGGGACCCTGATCTGTTCCCTTCCCCCCCGCTAGCTCCCCAAACCCTTTACAACCTCCCCCGGTAGCCCTCTGAGCCCTTCCTTAACCCCCGCCACTGGTCCCTGCTGCCCTGGGCCGACCCCCTCCCCCCACACCCTTTCCCCTCTGGGCTGGCATGTCTGCCCCTGGACTCCTCCCCCCCCAGCTCTCTTACCTGGCTGCTGGAGGGAGAGAGGGGCCGCTGCACAGGCTGCGGCTCCTGGCATGACCCTGCTCTGAGCCTGCTCAGAGCAGAGTCATGCCAGGGAGGGAGTTTTGAAAACTCCCAGGCGCAGCCTGGAGCAGCTCCCTGCCGGCCGGAAGACTCTGTCTTCCAGCCGGGTAGAGGCCATGGCTGCTGGTTGCCTGGGCAGTGTTCCTTCTGCAGGGGTGCGATGGTGCACCCCCACGCAGTTTACAGGTGCATTGCTCAGGGGCTGGCCCCGAGTTTCAGGGGAGCTGAGGCCCCCTAACCCCCCTAGCAACCACTGCTGAAAATGAGTTAACAGTGTGCCTTTATTGTCAAGAAGGTGAACGGTATATTGGGATGCATTAGTGGGAACACTGTCAGCAATTGGAGGGAAGTGATTATTTCAGCACTGGTGAGGCCACATTTGGAGCACTGTATCGACTACAGAAAGGATGTTGACAAATTGGAATGAGTCCAGCAGAGGGCAACAAAAATAATTAACAGACTGGAGCACATAACTTATGAGGAGAGGCTGAGGGAATTGTGCTTGTTTAGTCTGCAGAAGCGAAGAGTGAGGGGAGATTTGATAGAAGCCTTTAACTGCTGAAAGGGGGTTCCAGGGAGAATGGAGCTAGGCTGTTTTCACTGGTGACAGATGGCAGGGAGCATTGGTCTCGAGGTGCAGTTGGGAAGGTCTAGGGTGGATATTAGAAACAACTTTTTCCTTAGGACACTGATGAAGCGCTGAAATGGGCTATCTAGGCATATGATGGAATCTCTACCTTCAGTGTTTTCCAGATGAGGCTTGACAAAACCCTGGCTGGGATGCTGGAATTGGTGTTGGCCCTGCTTTGAGCAGGGGATGGGACTAGATGACCTCCTGAGGTCCCTTCCAACCCTATGAGTCTTTGACTCTATGAAAAGACCTGGTCCAGGTGGTTGGTCATCAGAGAAGGGAGGATCTCCCCAATCTGTGAACTGGACAAGGCTGGACGCTGGGGCAGGAAATACTGTGGAGAGGCCATGGTACCATGTCCATAAACCATTGACTCCTGATCGCTTCATGAGAGGTCATAGAATCATAGAAGAGGAGGATTGGAAGGGAGTTCGGGTAGTATCTAGTTAACCCTCTGCTCAAAGCCGGACCACCTCTGCATGTTCTGGGTCTTTTGGACTTGTCACCTTATGTATCCAAATCCTTGTTTCTGCTTATCTTTGAATCTTTATTTCCAGTCATGTGACATAATCTCTGGTTTGGTCTCACTAGAGCCACATCTAAGTGCCTCATGGACATCTAAGCTGAAGCTAGTGAACCAGGCATACCATGTTCACCTGGAAGCCAAGGGACCTGGTGGACAGTGGATGACCAAGTTGGGTGTGTGTGTCAGCAAGCCTGCTCTCAGACCAGCATGGTTCAGAGACCAGCTCCCTCCAACTGATTGACCCTGGACACCTCAGCTCACACAGAAAAATGCCACCTCCCACCCATCTGCAGAAGGGGGATCTGATACTCATCTCCTCTGACAAGTGCTTTGAACTCCATACTGGGTGACATCCAGGGATTATCTTTAATCAAGGCCCATTGGATCTCCCCGATTCCAGAGTCACCCCCCCCCCCGGGTCTGGTCACTGGCAGTAATCCAGGGTGCCTAAGTGAGAGACTCAGCTTCAATGTTCCCTCTAATTACTTGTAGACTGTGTGCACAAACAATTTCTTTGTGTGTGCAAAAACATTTCTTTGTGAGCACCAATATTAGCACTATTGATTTTTTTTGTGTGCACTTTATTTTGTTGTGTGTGCAGGTTTCATGACCTGTGTGTGCGCACACATGTGCACAGCTTAGAGGGAAGAGTGCTCAGCTTCCCCTCCTCCTCCCAGTCTCTGCCTCCCTGAAAGTACCTTTCTTTCTCCAGCACAGGAAGATGAGAAGCAGCAAGAAGAACACAGATGCAGCTCCAACACACCCGGTCATCAAGTGGATCAATGGAGGCCAGGCTCCTGATGAGATGGGGACAGAATATCTGTTGAAAATGAGAGTATTTACTGCCTGCTGCCCACCCACAGGGGCAGTTTATGGCACCCCTTTACAGAAGTGTTTTCCAGCCCTTAGCAGTTTGTATGCTGAAGCTGCACCACAGGGAAAACAATGGTAAACCCTGCTGGTCTACAGTGATTGGATGACAAGTGTGAAAAACATGGCAGGAGGCTGTGGGTTATAGGTGCCTGAATAAGTAAAAGCCCTGGAGATTGGGACAGTTCCTATAAAATGAAGCCACCTAGTCACCCTCTGGTGAGGTGGACTCCATCTCCCCTGGGTGAAGACTGGCTCTGATTTCTCCACAGGAAGAAGCTCACCCAGCACTTTGGGAGCAGATGTTCCCACATCACTGTGTGGAACCCAGGCTGTGAAACTGGGTGTTTCTCAGCCCCATCAGAGTGGTGATTTTCAGACTCAGACCTTCTCAGTCAGGTCTGCAGCTAGCGTGGTGTCCACACTACAAACAGACTGGGCACGAGTCTGAGTTTGCCTCCCCCAGCAGGGGATAAACACCCCATTGTGAGCTTGCTGACCAGAGTCAGCTGATGGCTGTGTGGATGGAAGGGGGTGGGAACAGTTCAAACCAGAGTGAGACCTGGGCTTAGTGTGAATTGTAGACATACCTTTCACTGTCATGGTGATGTTCACAGCCTGGCTCCTGGGTGATGGGACCCATCTGCCACTGACATTCTCCTCATACCCACAGGTGAATTCCCCAGTGCTGTTGGGACTGGGCCGTGAGATGTTGAGCACAGAGACTTTCATGGAGTTGTTGCCAGGCTCCAAAGGGCTGATGTCAGACTCTATATCCCCAGGCCTGATCTCCACTCCATCCTTGTAGAAGTGAAACCTTCGCTCACCATTGTCCACAGGGGCTGCACAGGTGATGAGTAGGGGGTGTCCTTCCTTCATCATAGTGGATAGGGGATCCACGCTCAGCACTGGCTGGGGAGGGGGATCTGAAGGGGGCAGCAAAGGTGGTATGGGAGGGTCAATAGGTAAACCACAGTGTTATGAGGGGGTCTAGGGTTGGTTATACTGCATAATGGGTACTGGGGACTGCAGAAGGTGGGGGTGGGGAAAGGGCACCTATACTGTGTAATGCAGCAGCTCTCATCCTTTTGTAGGTTGCAACACACTTGGGAGTACGTGCAACCCTACAGAACACACCAGGCCTCCTGTCACTGAATCAAGCTCCCTCTACTGCGAAGCTGCTGCCATGCTCCAGGTCCTGACATTCCAGTTGTTGGGTAAAAAGGTAAGTGGAGCATGGGCATTGCAGCTGCTCTGCTATGATTGATACGTAGAAGGGAGCCACTGCTGAAGGATCCAGGCAGAGTGTTTCTGAGGGGCTACCTGTCCAGTACACGCTGCTTGTACTTCCCTCCCTTGGTCTAACAGAGAGCAAAGAGCTCTGCCTGGGTCCCTGGCGGTGGGGTCCCTGCTGGTGCCAGTGGGAGGGGACCACTGATCTTCTGTCCCCCTGGCTGCAGAAGGGAGCCACTACCTAGAGACCCAGCTGGCACACTAAAAGATGTGTTGTGTGTGGTTTTTCTGCTGCAGGAACGGGCAGAGGAGCCACCACATATGAGGAGGGACAGGACTCACTCAGTGCCTTGACTTGACTGCCAGGCCATGTGCTTCAGTGTGTAGTGACCATCACTCATCTTCACTAGTGATTTGTCTGTGAGTGTGTGAAACACTGTGAGTCATTTGTAGGTGTAAAATAGTGAAAATGGGCACAGTAGCATCAAAGTGCTTATTTTAAATACGATTTGTAGTCTTAATGGCATATATGTTAGGACACTTTTTAGTGAGTTAATGGACTCATGGCCCTTCAGGGCTTTAAAAATGATATTTGTGGCCCTTGAGTCAAAAAACTTGTGAACCACTGGTCTGGGGGGTTCTGTGTGGGGATGGTTCCCCTAGACCTCATGATCTGCAGTGCAGGGATGATGGGTCGCAGATGGGAAAGGAGCTGGAAGAAGCTTTGTGCTGCCCCTGTGATATCAAACCCATGGGAGAGGGAAGCCTCACCTGTCAGCGACACAGGGATGAGTAGGCTTTTACCAGAGGGGATCCATCGTCCAGACTGGAGGAACCAGTACCCACAGGCGTATCTCCCAGTGGTCCCTATCTCAGCCTGAAGGTCCAGCTGGTCGTGCTCCCAAGTGGCTGGGAGCTCTTCAAGGTTCTGCTCCCCGCTTTGCTTGAAGAATCTGTATTTCCTCTCGCCATCAGCCTTGGGTGCCAGGCATCGCAGGGTCACCCACTCCCCTTGGACATACACAGGCTGGGGGGGCTCCAGGGCTAACAAGGGGGGTGGTAGGTACACTAAAATAGATTGAAAGGGTGGAAGAGACAAAGTGGAGGCAAAACAGAAATGAGAAACACCCCTTCAATTAACTAGGGCATGTCATCATGTCTGTATCTGTGTTGTACCATGCCCACTTCCTGCCTCAGGCCTGTGACGTGGGTCACATCTGTACAGGGAAGTGGCAGGGGTGGGACCTGAGTCACTTGGGGAGTTGAACTCTGATGTGTGCCACCAGTGGGTCCTGAGACTTGGGTCGGTTTAATTTGGGTGTGGACAGAAGGGAATCAGAACCCAGCCTCAGTGTGCAATAGATAGCCAAAAGGCTCAGCCATGCCTCCCACCACCCACTGGGTCTGAGTCCCTCCTACTGCAGCAACCCACTCTTCAATAGCACCTCTGCTGTTTTGAAATATCTCAGGTTAGTGGCAAATCCCACTCTCCAGGACTAAACAGATTGAACTGGATGTCATGGAGGCCCAAGCTTAGTGCAATGCCAGAAGGAATTTGACGGTTACATGGGTAACGGGAGTATGGAGAATTGTATTAGCCAATTATGTAAGAATGGACATGCTGGGTCTGATTGATGGGGGCTGGTGCCAGATGTTGCAGGGGTATGAGCAGAATAGGGCAACTGTAGCTTGATCCTTTCCCTGATGGCTATGCTCAGCTTTTGACAGCCAGAGGTTTAGGGTGCTGGTTCTCAGCTTTAGTGTCACAGCACAGTGGTTGAATGTGTCTGCTGAAATCAGCCTGCTGATCAAAGTGGTCCCCACCATCGAAAGGCTATGGCTGCTTTAAGAGCTTCTGAAACTTGCTGCAGATGTTGCTCTCTGTGGCAGCAGAGACTGCTTTTCCAGCCTCCTGCAGCTGAATCTGCCTCTGAAGGCAGTTTTCTTTCAGTGGTGGGGGCCACTTTAATTTACATTGCTGCCAAAAGAGCTGCTGGCGCAGGGAACCTCAGCAGCATGGAAGTTTGGGAGGTAGGGGTGGGGGGCAAAAGAGGAGGGGGCCCCTTTGGTATGCACAGTTGGAAGCCCTCCCAACTGTTTTGTGACACCGAATGGGTTGAGAACCTCTGGTTTAGAGGATAAATGGAGCATGGTATTGAGTCCCTGACCATCCTCTGTGAATTTATCTAATTCCTTTTAATACCCAGTTATACTTTGGGCCTCTACAACATCCCCTGGCAGTCAGTTCCACAGGCTGATTGGGTGTTGTGTGACAAAATGCTTCTTTGTAGTTATGTTAAACATGTTGCCTTTTAATTTCATTGTGTGACACTGGGGTTGTGTGGTACCTGAAGGGATAAATAACCTTTTCCTATTCACCTTTTCCAACTCATTTTCCATTCTTGACTTCATAGACCTCTTAGTCTCAAGGGAAGTAAGAAAAAGTCAGATTTGAAGTCTGGGAGGGACTACTGTGGTCATAGTCTGACCTGCACAACACTGGCCAGAGAACTTCCCTAAGAAGATTCCTTCTGGAACTAGAGTAACCTTTTAGAAAACTAGGAAATCAAGACACAAACAGGCAGTGATGGAGAATCCACCACAACCTTTCGTATGTGGTTCAATGGTTAATTATTGTTATTGCTAAAAATTTATGCCTCTATTCCAGTCGTGAGTTTATCTAACTTCAAGACCCAGACATTGTATTTTGCTCGCTCATTGTCGGCCACAGCCTGTTATCAATCAAATATTTGTTCCCTGTATAAATCAATCTGGACAGGGATCAAGCCACCTCTGAACCTTTTCTTTGTTAAGCTGGCGAGCACAGCTTGAGTCTCTCACAGGTTTTCCAATAATTGAATCATCCTCATAGCTCTTCTTGACTCCTCTCCAATTTATCCACCTCCTTCCTGATTGGTAGACCCCCCAGAATTGGACATGCACAAGATTCCTGCACTGACTGCACCATTGCCACATACCAAGATAAAATAACCTCTCTGTTCCTACTGGAGGTTCCTGTTGATGCATCTTAGGGTGGCAGTATCCCCTTTGGCCCCAGCTTTGCAGTGAGAACTTACATTCAGCTGATTGCTCACCAAGATCCTCTGTCTTTTTCAGAGTCATTGCACCATGTCATCATGGTTTAAGACAATATCTAGCTATCAGAGATGAGGATGAGATCTTTGTGGCTCGGTAATTCTCCCATCTCTCTCCTGTTTGTGAATAGATTGGTATAATGGAGTGAGGGAACACAACCCAACCACCCTTTGGGTATGGCCACACACACTTCTTATTTCGAAACAACAGAGGTTGTTTCGAAATAAGAAGTGCCATGGCCACACGACGCACGGCCATTTCGAAACAAGCAAACAGCTTGTTTCGAAATGGCCGTGCTCCTTCTGAAACAACTTAAACCTCATTTTGTTTCGAAACAGGGTTGTTTCGAAACAGAGGTTTTGAAACAGC
>ML682134.1:1948305-1988630 GCA_007922195.1 Podocnemis expansa
TGCAATCCCGTCCCCAGGCGGAATAGCATGTCCACACTGTGGACATGCTATTTCGCTGCCTTATTTCGAGGACAAAGTTTTTTGTCCTCGAAATAAGGTGTTTCGAAATAATTTGTTATTTTGAAACAGCTTGTTTCAAAACATCTTGTTTTGAAACAAGCATACCCTGTGTGAACATAGCCTTTCAGTCCAATGGAGTGTGGAGTTTTTTGCACATTTCTTTGAAACATCTGGTTTTGGCCCCTCTCTGACGTGGGATTGAGGGTAGATGAGCCCTCAGCTCTGAGCCACCCGAGGATGTTGCCTAATGAGCTGGTAACAAGCAGTCATGGGCAGGGCTGCAGCCCTGTGCCTTGGCCTAAAGAGGAATCCTGGGTTGCAGCCCCCAAGGTCCCTGCATTGATTTGGTCCCCATTGCCCTGCTCAGATGAGCATGGGACCAGTGGTGTCTAGGGGGTGCTGGAAATGGCCCTGCCAGTCCTCATGGGGGAGCTGGGTCCAGAGGCCAGGTTTGCTGTGCTCCCACCTTGACCAGAAACTGGCTGATTTGTCCACTTAGCATGTAGTGAGGTCACTAGTGTGGCTCTCCAGGGCCCAGAGCACTGTCAGACAGCTGCACTGGGTTCTCCATGGCAGGTTCTGGCAGGATGGGTGATACTGCTCTGGGCCCTGGAGGGCTCTACTGGAGACTACATCATGTGCCAGTCGCTTTTGTCTCAGGGGGCAGACCAGCCAGCTCATGGGCAGGGTGGGAGTGCTGTACACCACAATCTCTGGCCCCTGCCCCCCATCACTGGCCAACTCCCAGGCCGCTGTGGTGGTGGGCCCAGCCCCCAGGTGAGGGGGCCCATGGTGTGTGTGCCTGGGCACCAAGTGGGGAGGGCACAAAAGTGGGCAGCCCAGGGTTTCAGGGTCACCCTGCCAATGAGCTGGCCACTCTGTCCTCTGGGACAGGACTGACTGGCACATGGTGCAGTCTCCAGCACAGCCCTCCAGGGCCCAGGGCACTAATACCCGCCCTGCTGGGACCTGCCACAGGGGCCCCAGCTCAGTGGTCTGACAGCGCTCTGGGTCCTGGAGGGCCACACCAGAAGCCTTACTATGTGCCAGGTGACCCTGTCCCCAGGGACAGGCCTCTTAATCTGGCTATGGTCATGGGTGCAGAAACAGGGGAATCTTGACTAGAAGTGAGAAGTTATTTTACCTCTGGCCTGAGTGAGAAGGCAGCTGGAAGCCTGTGGCTTGTGGTGTCTCACCTTTTCAAGAAGGTAAATTGGAAGGGGTCAGAGGAGAGCCATGAAAGTGATGGAAGGGTTAGATAACCTGCCTTACCTTGGTAGATTCCAAGAGCTCAATCTATTTAGCACAGTAAAGAGATGGTTAAGGGGTAGCTTGATCCCAGTCTGTAAAGATTTACATGGAAGAAAAATATTTGATGAGGGACTATAGCAGATGAAGATCTAACAAAATCCAGTGGCTGGAAGTGAAGCTAGATAAATCTAGATTGGAAAGAGGGGGTAAATTTTAATGGCGAGGGTCATTAACCACTGGATCATTCTGGATCCTAACCCATCCCTGACAACTCTGAAATCAAGGTGGGATGTTTTCTTGCAAGCTCTGCCCTAGAATTTATTGGTGGCCAGCTCTCTGGCTGGTTTTACACAGGAGCTCAGAGTAGGTGATGACAACAGCCCTCCTGGCCAGGAATCTGAGCCTCCGTATTCTTGGGCACCAAAGGGGAGCATCACCCTAATAAAAACGGCCATATGGGGTCAGGCCATAGTCCGTCTAGCTCAGTAACCTGTTTCTGAAAGTGGCCAAGGCCAGAATTTGTACGGCAGCATGCAGAACAGGGCAATTCAGAGAGATGCACTCCTCACTAATAATGGCTAAACTTGACTGAGTGGGAGAGGTCACAGGGATTCATCTTTGGGGTGGGGGCAGATCACAGTCAGGGCTACCCAGAATTCTCAGGATCTCTTTCAAATGCAACCAGGCATCGCGTTGGAGTTGGTAAGCTGCTTACCTGTGACTGAGATGGAGACTGGCTGGCTCTCCTGGGATTGGACCCCCCACTGAGAAGGGTGAACCCAGTATGCACAGGTGTAAGATCCTGAGTCCACCAAACCCATGACGATCAGGGTGTGCATATTGCTGCTCCCAGATGAGACCCTCCTGTCACCATCCCTGGAGAACTGGAATCCTGCCACCATGTGAGTGCCAGGGGGCACTGAGCATGTGAGAGTGACAATCTCTCCTGGGAGGTACACAGCAAATGAGGGGTTCAGAGACAGAGATGGGGCTCCAGGGGGTTCTGGAAAAGACAAATCATGTCTATCAATGGGAAAAAAGTGGCTTGGCAAGATGACCTGAGAAAGCCTCAGTGATCTCCCCTGCAAAGCCCTGGGCTCTGCTACACTACAGCCCCCTGCAGAGATGTCAAAGCTGCCCACAGTGACAGCATACAGCACCTGCATCTCAGGGGAAAGATCAGAGGGATGCAATGGCTGAGTATACTTCATCACCTGGCAAGTGGATCAAGACTGGAGAACTCAGCCTTGATAGCACCTTCCTCCCGGCCACGTCCGTCTCGTAGTGACAGGTGTAGGAACCTGAGATGGCTGGATATGATGTGTGGAGCTGGAGACTGACCCGTTGTGGAGAGTGGGTGACTCCCAGCTTTATGATGTGCCTGTTCTTCAACATCTGGAATGTGCTAGACACATAGCTCCCAGGCAGTGAGCACTCGATGGTCACACAGTCATCCCAGGGGCCACTGGCAGTCACAGATATGGCTGGGGCAGCGGGATAGTCTGAAGGTTGAAATGAAAGGGCAGAAGAAGGAACGTACAGGAGTGAAAGTAGACATGGCAGAGCCAGTGACAGGTAAAGGAGAGCCTAGCCAGTAGACTGCTGGGCAAGGGTTTATATTGTGAGCCAGAACTCCTGGGTTCTATCCTCACTCTGGCAGGAAGTAGAGTCTGGTGGTTAGATCAGTAGTGGAGGATAAGAATCAGGACACCTGGATTCTGTTTCCACTCTGGGAGGTGAGTGGGGTCTAGTGGTTAGAGCAATGGAGAATGAGCTTTGGGACAGGAGTGGGGACTAACAGTTAGAGCAGTGTGAAGTGGAAGCCAGGACTCGTGGATGCTATTTCCATGGCTGGAATAGTGTGTCCAGTTCTGGTGTCCATGATCACAGAAGGACAGGGAGAAATTGCAGAGGGTTCAGAAAAGAGCTACAAGAAAGATCAGAGGACTGGAAAATGTGCCATATTCACTGAATCTAAGCACAGAACGGAACTCAGAGAAGCAAATTCAAGCCAGCAACCAAAGGCTTAGACATGTTCCTGAAATCTAGTTTGCTGCTTTCCATCAGCTGAGGTACTGAAGGAATCTATACAGTGAGACAATCCAGGAGCTGAATGTATTAAAGCCTAATCAAGGTTAAGGGGTGACTTGATCATAGTCTATAATAGCGATATCCAATCTTTCCCTTTATGTGGACCACTGCATTGTCATTGAAAGCTTTTGTGGGTCACCACGTAAGCAAGCTGTTCTAAACATTTTCAATACAGCTTATGACTGCTAGGAGTCAAACACATCAAGGAATATTAAAAACCAAGCTATTTCCAATAATTTATCATGCTCACTCACAAACATATTGCACTCATCACAGTATGTTTACTGGCAGCAATTATCTATCCCCACAGACCACCTGCAGGACCCCGGCAGACCACCAGTGGTCCACAGACCACAGGTTGGGAACCATTGATCTATAACTCCCACAGGAAGAACAGACATTTGATAGCAAAAGACTCTTGTCTATCAGCCAAAGATTTAACAGGGTCTGATGGCTGGCCATGGAAGCTAGATCAATGCAGATGAGGAATAAAACATGGATTTTTATTAGAGTGGGGAATTGCCCACTGTGTCAAAGTACCATGGGTCATGGTGGATTCCCCACCAGTGGCTGTTTTAAATCAGCCATGGTCGTGTCTCTGGGTGATCTGCTCTAGCTCAAACAGGGACTGTGCTGGGGATCCAGCCCTATGATTTGATATGATATGATATGATATGATCACACTCAATGACCCCAATCAGCCTTTCTGGTTTGAGAATTTGTGAAATGGGTTTGATTTATTGCAGTTTATGTTGTCCTGGTGAGCAGCAGGAAGAGCACCAAGGGCAGGGGGCCCTAGAGATGTAACTGAGAAGTCAGGTGACCCTTCTTACCACTGAGGTGGGCTGTGGTTTTACGAGTGAAAGGAGAGGGCAGGGAAGCCCCTATTATACAGCAGGTGGAAGGTGTACTCACCCATTACTTGTACGTGGAGGGGCTGGCTGCGGGTGGAGTAGAGGTACTGCCCATCTCTCACTGCCCAGTACTCACAGCTGTATGCCCCAGCCTTCTCCATCTCAGTTGTCAGGACCAGCCAGGGACTCCCGGCCACTTTTGTGGTCTCTGTGAAGACTCGGTCTCCATGGTGATTGTAGAACTGGTAGCTGCTCACTGCCTCCCCCGAGGGGGCAGAGCACTGAAGAGTAAGACGCTCCCCCGGGAAATACACTGGGTGTTGGGAGATTGAGATGATCATGGGGGCTGGTAGGGGGGCTGAGGAGGGGCAGGGAGATACAAGAGAAGTTAGGCTTCCTGAGCCAGGTGTCTCCAAGCCCTGTCTTCACTGTTCCCTTATTATCCTGCACAAGAAGATGCCTGACACCCCCTGTCTGCACCCCACATGCCCCAGAGCCCTTGATGCATCCTCAGATGCTCCATGAGGCTAGGGGCAGGAGTCCATGTCCCCTCTCAGGGGTGCTGGTTCCCACTTGGCCATGACTGACTGCATTAGAATCAGTGCAGCTGGCTCAGCTCTGTGCAGGTTCTGAGACCAGATGGATGAGGGAAGTGAGAGTGAAGGGGGGAAGATGAGAGCAGATGGCACCCAGGAAGAGGGACTTCTCCCCTGTGTATCCCCCAGACTCAGCTCCTGCTCGGGCTTGCAGCCAGTGCTACATGGCAAAGGAACTGGGATCAGGGTCGAGCACCTCTGTTTTCAGGGTGCTCCACTTCCAGCCCCTTAAAGAGGCCTAGTTTTATGGAGGGATGGGGGTGGAGGCAGGGGCTGGTGGCTCTGCATTACCAGGGAATCCAGTCTCTTTAAAGTCCCCAGAGGACCGCAGGAAACTGACCCTCCAAGAAATCACCAGCCACTTCTGGAAGCTTTTTCCAGGGTCACTGTGGGTCTTGAATCTTGGTGCAGCATGAAGCTTAGCCAGAGTGAGAGGCTTTCAGAGTAGGGGTGGAGGGGGATCCCAATGTGTGGGACCTTGACAATGAGAAGCCAGGAAAACGAGGGCACACTGGGACCAGTGCCCCCATCTGGTCCCTTCCCCCCCCCCCATGTCAGTCATTTCCTTTGCACTGGTGCTGGCGTGAAGCTGGCACCACCTAGAGGTGAAAGGCTCCATGTCCCATTCTTCATCTCATGGAGCCAGCAAATCAGTTCCCCTGCCCTGGGGCTGCATTACTGAAGTCTGCCTGATGGACTGATCCCCTCCATTTCACAGAGGGGACCTGGATGGAGAGCCAAGGCATGCGTGCAAATTGGCTCCCTCCTTACCTGCAGGTGACACCAGGCGGGGAAGTATTTGGAGAGAAGCTGAAGGAGAGAAGAGCAGAGATGTGGAGTAAAAGCTCTGGCTAGGACTGGGCAGGAAGGGAGTGGGGGAGAAGGGAGTGTAAAACTCATCTGCTATTTCCCTTGCAGAGAGACAGACAGACAGGAAATAGAAAGAAATACCGGTAACCCCTGTGGAAAGCCCAGATGCTCTAGATCAGTGGTTCCCAACCTTTCCTCTGCTGTGGCACACCTTGATACCTTCAAATTTTTTGAGGCATGCCACCATTAAAAACTCATGAATATTCAAATTAGCTCAAAATAACATGAATATTTATGAACCATGGCACAGTGGTTCAGAAATGCTGCTATGTGGGGTAGTAGGGGTAGGAGAGCAGGGATGGCAAGACAGGGGAGGTCAGCAGTTATTTGCAGTGGCAGAAGTGAGTATGGGGAGCAGAGCAGGGAAGGGGCAGGGCCGGCGCAACCCGGTAAGCCTGGTAAGCATTGCGGGGGGGGGTGTGTGCCAGAAATGGTAGCACCGTTCCTGGGCAGGGGTGGCCAAAGAAGACAAGGGCAGCCATGTGGGGACCAGCGCAAGGGTGCCAAGAGAGGCGAGGGGAAGGGAGAACAGAAGTGGCTTTGTGGGGGGGCAGGGGGAACCTGGGGAGTGGGCAGGTAGGGCAGGGGAGCACAGCGCAGCACCCACTTCCCCCTTTCTCCACAGTGGCTCCCTGCCAGCCAGGGCAAATCCTCACCCCACTGCTGCTCCCTCCCACCCCAGTGGGTCCCGTTCCCCCCTCCCCCAACCCCCTCCTACCTCTGATGGACCCTCCCATCCCTGCAGAGGCCAGAACTATCCCTCCAGCCCCCAGCTCACACTCCCCAGCTACACCCCCCCCAATCAAACAGCCAACTCACAACCTCAGCTACACACCCTCTGCTACACATCCACTTCCACCCACCTCTGCTACACACATACCCCTTGCCCCCCACAACCCCCAGCAGCCCCCCTCAAAGCCCTTACTTTGGCTGTTTGCAGATTGGCTGACAGGCTGGGAGCTTCTTCCCTGCCACAAACTACATTGTGGGCCCCCCTAAAGGGCTCACTATTGGCCCTGACCGCTACCCTCCCCGTGGCCCCAATTGCCCCCTGCAGCCCTAACCACCCCACACGACCCCCCAGGACTCCTTTTTTGTTTTGCTGAACTGAACTAACATGACTATCTCTCTGGAACTTGTAAATTATTCTTGCGTATGATATTTTTAAAGATCTTCCCATCATGAAGCTTGTAATTTGATCATCTTTCACTTAACATAAATGAGCTAATGCTGAACTACAAAGTTAAAATGAACATTTAAATTTTTTAAAAAAAGTATAAGCATTAATTAATAAATAAAAAGTGGTAACATTAATGATGTCTCAAAAATAACAAATACCACATTTAAAATTTTGGCAGTCAAATTTTACAAATTTTTCATATAGGCTTGGGTTTATGTGCACTAGACATTTAATACCAATAATTATAATAAATAAAAATAAAAGGTTCCTAGTGTATAGCTATCAATGAAAAACACCAAATTTCAGTGAAATTCTCTGAAGTACTCAAATTTATAAGACTCTGGCCCCCTCAAAAATATTAAATAGTAAGTACAGAAGAAGCTAAAGAATTACTTTAAAAAAAGATACAGCACAGACATCACACACAGCGGTAATGATTGTCTAAGAGGGCAGCACTGTATTTGTATGTAGCAGCCTATATGGACCTACCTGGTAAACTGATCTAACCAAAGCCAAACTAAAAATTGTCACAAAGTCAAAGGAAAACACAAAAGAACAGGTAAAAAAGAAAATGAAAAGGCAATATTTCACAAAATTAAAAAATGGCAAAATAAATGGCCACATTGAGGAATTAAAAGCGAGCCCGAGGGAAAAGTTCCTGCTATTGTGCTGTCTGTTGCTTGCTCCTGCTTTTTTAGCATCTCAATGTGAAGGTGATGGGCAGATAATGGTGAAATCTGCAATTCAGACGAAGCACAGATCCTAATGATAGTTTGCTTTGATGAGCCAAGAGTGAAAAGTGCTTAGGCTTCCAGCCCTACTAGCTCTGCTAGATGGGAACAATTTCTATATTTTTCTATATTTTCATTTCCGTCCACCAAATTGAAGATGGGGCCCCTTATTGCTTGGGGCCCTAGATGGCTGCCTGCTTCACCTACCCCAAAAGCCATCACTGCTTTTTGCCAGCCCTGCACAGCCCACATGGCTGGGCTAAGCAGGGAGGGAGCTCTAACTGTAGCTCTCCCAGATTTTCATGGCACATTTTGGATGTTGCTGTGGCACACTGGTTGGGAACCACTGCTCTAGATGCTCAAGCAAAGCCCTAGGAAGGCAGCCACCTGGAAATTAAGAGTCTACTTTCAGAATTCTGTCTGAACACTTCTTGTTTGTTTTGCTGAACTGGACTAACATAGCTACCCCTCTGGAATTCAGGGTTATTGTTTCTTGTGCAGAAATTTCCCTTTAGCAGGTCCTACATGGCAGGGAAATGCTGGAAGCTATGTCAGGCTGAAGATGGAACATGGGTACAAGAAGCGTCATGGAGCAGGAGGTGGGACAAGAAGGTGAGACACACACATGGAAGGAGGGAAGGAGGCAGGAGGTGATGGAGGAGTGCAGAGTCACTCACCCAGGAGACAGAGGAGGATGCTGAGCTCCATGCTGGGTTAAGGAGGATGCTTCTGTTGGGTGAATCTGTGCCTTCAATGACCTGCAATAACAGCTGAGCTGGGGCTGTGTTGTCTCTGCCACAGAGTGAGACACTTCCTCAAATGCTGCGGAACCAGCTCCTGGGATGGGCCAGTGGGGTGCTGAGTTATGCAGAGAAGGGGGGTGAGGAGCAGCCTTAAGACTCAAGACCTGCTGGTTACTAGGGAATCTGGGCACAGGAGATGGAGAAACCTGAAGATGAACATGAGAGACAGGATGAAAGAAAGAAAGCAAGAGAAAGGGGGAATGAGGTGAAAGAAACAGAAGATCGAAGAGAGGCTGCTTCAGAAATAGAGGAAGTGAGAATGAAGGAGAAAGGGAGGGAACAGATGAGTGCCACAGAGCATGAGTGAGGGAAAGAAAGGGCAAATGAGCCACTGACAAAAAGGAGTGAAGAGAGAGAGGAAAAGATGGGGGTGTGAAGAAGAGGAGAGATGCACACAGAGGGAGTGAAAGAGAAAGAGACAGCACGAGCAGTACCGGGGGAGGTCACTGACCAAGCTCAGGGAGTGGAGTCAGAGATGGAAAGAGGCTGAATAAGACAAAGCTAGAAGGAGGCATGAGAGCAGGAGGGGAAGAGAAAGGGCAAATGAAAGTCAAAGGTAGGAGTGCAGGAATGAAGGAGAGATAGAAGGAGGGGTGGGGAGGATGATGAGGAGGGAGGCAGGAAAGGGGGAGAATAAAGGAAGACATGAATTAAACTGATAAGGAAGGAGGGGTACAGGGGGAGTTGCTTACCTGGAGCACGGTGATGGATGTTTAACTCCATGCTGGGGGGACTGGGCTGAGCCTGGAAGTTCCATCCCCAGCTCTTATCATCCTGCCTTGTCCCCTCTGGTCACAGTGAGAGGTATTGCTGCCAAAGGGATGCATCTATCTCTCTTCCACACTGCCAAGAAAGCAAGCTCTGTGGCTGGCCATGGCCAGGCCAGGGGGCTCCCAGCATGCCTTGCAGCTCCCAGATCTTCAGGCCAGGGCTAGCAGTCATAGAGGGTATCAGCGGAAGAGTCCTGGAAAGGTCGAGTTACCTAACAAGAGCTGCTCAATACGTCCATGTCCTGGACCGGTACCAGGACACCATCCTTGCTTGGGGGCCACTGCTCAGCATGGAACCTGTGTTCCCAGCTGTGAAGGGCCATGGGGACAGCACTGAGAATGGGGGGTGACACTGATTGGGAGGGCAGAGCACCGCCACCTAGGTCCCCCAATCCGTGCAACACAGCTCCACCTTGTATCCATACTGAGGTCAGTCTTGGCTTCAAGAGGAGAGCATCCCATAACAAGCCCTCTCCAATCATTCCAGAAGCACTTAGCCCTGGTACTGGCTCAGGGTCAGCCTCATGTCAGAACACGTGGCTGGATGAATCCGAATTAGGCCTGGAGGCTCTCAGAGAAAAATAGTGTGCACATGTAGGCTGGATGGATCTCAGATGGCAGCAAGCCACCAGAGCTGGATCCTGCAGTTCCTAGTGCTGGGGGCCTTTGTTTCATCTCAGGACAGCCCAGTGAGGAGGTGGCTGGTAGCTGAACTGCAAGGACAGACTCAAGCCAGAGACTGTTTAAGCTTACTTGGAGTTGGACTTTGTTCTATTTTTGGTGAGTGGTTGCCCGTTTATTTACCCCTTCCTCTCTCTGTATCTGCTGTCTCATAGATTCCTTGATTATAAGGTCAGAATTTATGATCATCTGTTGTGACTTCTTGCACAATGCAGGCCAAAGAACCTCATCCACCCACTCCTGTAACAGGCCTCTAAGCTATAACTGAGTAATAAAAGCCCTCAGATCATGATTTAAAGACTTCAGGTTACAGAGGATCCACCAGCAAGTGAGCCATGCCCCTTGCAACAGAGGAAGGTGCCCCTCCCCCCCAGGGTCTTTGCCAATCTGCCCTGGGGGGGAAATTTCTTCCTTACCCCAAGTGCCAACATAGTCTGTCGCATCAACTGTCTGTGATGCTGTCTGGATTTAGAGGCCCAAGTATTATATTATTTAGTGTCTATATATTAATAATTGCAATAATCCATGTGTGATATACCATGTTGGTTACTCACAGAAAGGTATAATTTGCTAGGAATGAGTACTCTGTATTAGAAGTTATGGCTATGTTCGTTATATCTGCATTTCAACTTATGTGTTCAACTTAATGACTCAATAAGGGAACCAAAGGTACACTAGCCCTAGGGAGAGACCAGAATGAGTCATCAGGACTTGCCCTGTGACACTGATCTCCATTTTGTTTCTGAGAAACTCCACACACAGCCTGAAATAAGACGGGACAAATAAAAGCAGCTGTGCCCATTTTCATTTTGTCTTCAGTCTGAGCTTTCAGCAGACACCTATCTCGGGACCTATTCATCTACAACTAAAGCTGTGAACAAAGGACTGAGACTCACTCAGATACTGGATGTAACCAGAGGAACTATACAAGCCTGCAAACTCCAGATTCCACCAAGGACTTGATTTACATGGACTTTTAATCATTATATGTTTCTGATTCACTTTAATCCTTTAACATTTCTCATAGTTTTTCCTTCCTTTTTATAATAAACTTTTAGTTCCAGTTATTACAGATTGGCTGTCAGTGTGGTGTTTTGGGTAAGCTCCAAACCTATATTGTTCTGGGTAACGTGACTGATCCTTTGGGGTCACAAGAATCTTTCTGGGTAAAGAGCCTGGAGTTTAAAGTAACTTATCTCTTTACCAGACCCACTGTCTATTTGGGAACCAGGGGCTGAAATGCAGTAATGGGGCTAAGTATATTTTGCTGTGGCTTCTTGATGTGCAGCGTGAGGAATCAGAAGCATTGTTTGTGGCTGGTTGGGGAAGTTTATATTCAGGTAACCCACCAGTACTGCACGAATCTTCTTTTTGCACCCTGCCCTGATATTTGCATTTTCAGATAGTTGTTCCAGGAGATCTGTGTCACAGTGACGTAGTCTTGGCAGGTTCCACAGAACCAGAACATCTGGGTTTTTTATCAGAACCTCAAGCTATTCCAAATTTTAAAATTTGAAACTGAGAGTGTTAAAGGTTAAAGTTAGTTATAATGAGTGAGCCGCAATCGCATGAGACTGTGAGCACAGGAGAGCTTAAACAGTTATGTAAGGAGAGAAAATCAACCCTTAAAGGGAATTATCTCAGAGCAGAAAATGAGAGATCTGTTCATGGAACAATAACCAGAGAACAAGATCTCTGCCTGACTTGGGTGAGGTGGGGGGTTGTTGGCAGGCGCATTGCTACACAGGAAAAAGATATTGGGGCACAGGCCCCCCCCCCAACCCTCAGGCATGGGCCCTGGGGCCTGTGCACACTAGTCAGCCCCTCCATGTGTGTGGTCTGAATGGTGGCTGGCCCTAGGAGAAAGACCAGGCAAAGGGACAGAAGTGATAACTGGGAACACATGGGTGGGGAAGAGTGTAGCAGTACCAAATACTTTCTCTGCATCAAGCAATATGGCTGTGGAGGGAACATTTCATGTCTGAGCTTGCTGGATCAAGTGTGAAATTTTTCTTGTGTTATCTGCAGCCTCTCTTCCTTTAATGAAACTAACCTGCTGTGTGTGTCTAATTGATGATCGCTGGGTTACTCACCAGTAACTGTCCTTCTTCGAGATGGGCTGCTCGGATCCATTCACTAATAGGTGTCTCTGTGCCGGAGCCCTGGATTGGCCGGAAAAACTTTTGTCCTAGCCTGTCAGGAGAGGGTAGGTGGCCTCCACCCCTCACGCCACTCCGTGGCTATATATATGGCTGCCTCCCGACTCCTCCTCAGTTCCTTAGAGTCGCCAACTCCAGATGCGAGGATGGAGGGGAGGGACCTGAATGGATCCGAGCAGCCCATCTCGAAGAAGGATGGTTACTGGTGAGTAACCCACCGTTCTTCAAGCGCTGCTCGGATGCATTCAGTAATAAGTGACTACTAGCCATGCTGATGGACGGCGGGTGGAGTTGGGTCTTCCACCTTCAGCACAGCAATACTCCCCAAATGGGAAGAAGCCCAGCAAACCAGAATCTAATTAGAGTCAAGAGACAAATAGGCTCTTGGCATGGCATAGAAAGATCGACAGCTGAGGGCCAACCCAAGACAGGGGCAGGGTGGAACCCGCCGAGGCATAAGAGAGTGGGCAGGATGGGCCAAGGTCACCACAACAAATATGAAGACCGCAACGTGAAACCATAGAGGGTTGCATTGGATGTTCCACCTAAGTGGCAGAACACAAAGGTATGAAGGCCAGAGGAAAGGTGTCTAGCCATAGGACCTTTCCACGTGGGCTCGTCGAGAACACTGGAGGCCAACAGGAGCAAGTTTAACCAATGATTCTGGCCTGCATAGGAAGTAATGGAGGGAATGAGCAGTATCCCATGGATTGAGCACCTCGAAGTCCGAGCCAGGATCCAAAGAGTCACATTCTCGCCTGGATGCTTGCTGGCTACACAGGTAGCCGCGAGAGGGATGAACCTTATCCCGTGGACTGACACAGCCAGTGCCAGTGGGATCTGATTGATGAAGGTAGTAATAATCGAGAACGGTCTGGCAAGACACTACAAGCCTGTACACTGAAGGCAAAGGCCTACAGTGAAACGGTGGAAGGCACAGGTATGCCAGCTAGAGGGTCTCAAGTTAGTGTGCAAAGTGCACTCTTCCAACTAAGAATGGTACCAAACCCTGGGTTTCTTGCTGGAGAGGTACTCCAGGACACTAGCACCCATAAGGCGATGTAATGGCCTGGATGGTGCTGATGGGTTAGTACCTATAATAACCTTGATAGCATGAGCACTCACGGAGAAAGAGAGAGAGATCGCATGGCCTATAATCCTGTGGGATTCCAGCAACATGAGGGTTGTACGCAAAGGGGCAGGGGAAGGCGGTGACAATGCCAACTACCCCTTGCCCACCGAGTTGAGGTGGCCCAAGGGCTTGAAGGGGTGCTGTATTAGGAATACGGTCTTGCATGTCCAGGATACCACCAAAAGGGGGTAGTGTCATGGCTACATAGCGAGGCATGAGCACCAGGGCTGTGTTCACACAGCACTTTTGTTTCCAAACAACCTCGTTGTTTCAAAACAAAAAAAACATGTTCACACGATGCACAGTTGTTTCGAAACAAGGGGAAGCCCTTGTTTTGAAACAACTGTGTTGTTTCGAAACAAGTTAAACCCCACTTGGGGGGTGAAACAACCTTGTTTCGAAACCCTTGTTTCGAAACAACTCGTGTGAACATGTTGTTTCGGAACAAGGTGTTCCGAAACAACAGGTCAAGGGCTGCCCCCTCAGCACCCTGGCCAGGGAACACTCAGCACCCTGGCCAGGGTGCTGAGGGGTGTCCCCTGGCCAGCGCCTGCAGAGCCAGGCTGCAGGCACCCGCGGGGTTCAGCGCAGCCCAGCGCTGCTCCCTGCCGGCTGGTGGGGCCGAGTGCTGGGCTGCACTGAGCCCCACGGGTGCCCGCAGCCCGGCTCTGCAGGCACCGGTGGGGAGCAGCGCTGGGCTGTGCTGAACCCTGCCGGTGCCCGCAGCCCCCTGAGGAAGTGAAATAGCAGGTTCACAGTGTGAACCTGCTATTTCGTTTCCCGCCTTTTTCCTTATTTCGAAGTAACTATTTGTTAATTCGAAATAAGTTATTTCGAAATAAGGGTTATTTCGAAACAAGTTGTTTTGACACAACTTGTTTCGAAATAACCATCTGTGTGTGAATACAGCCCAGGGGAAAAGACACGTTGATGCGGAGTTACCCCCGGAAATATGGTTGTCAGGGGCAGGAAAGAATATCTCTCGATCACCTCGGAAGAGAAGCCACCCGCAGTATCAACTGCGGTATCGCAGAGGTACCTTGAGGTTAGAGAACCCCATACAGAGGGTTATCGCCAGTTGGGAACCGGATGGCCATCCCTGGATGCGGGGTGAGGGGGGGCAAGCCTCTGAATTTCTTAGTGTTCCAGAGTCAGAAGCTCTAACCCGTTTTCTTTATATATATATGTATATATATATATAGGCAGCATATATCATCAGGTCATTCAGGGAGGTGAGGGGAACAACGGCTCTGGTGGGGTTGCCACCAACATCGCATGGAGGTGCACCCCCAGTTGAACTGTAGATCCCCTGGGTGGTTCAGCGGGTCAGCACGCGCCTAAGGGGCAGTGTCCTCTGCCGGGGTACGCATGACCTGACAGCAGGGAGGTTAGGGTGGGTAGTTATACACAACTCATTGAGGAGCTGTCATGCTCAGAGTGCGGCCTTCTGCCCAGGTATGCTGGGGGACTGATGCCGCGAAGGTGGATGCTAGAGTGGAAGGCGCAAAATACAGCATCCCACTGCTGTTCCCCTAGGGTGGGGCCTACGATAAGGACTCCTAGGATAGGAGTCCTGCTCTAACTGAGGTTGCCCGCAAAGAAAGGGGCTGTAAGGAGCCTCAGCTTCTGTGAAGAAGGGGAGTATATGAAGGCAGCGATGGACTGTTCTGCCTTGGCCTTCCATGGAGGCTAGGAGCCACCAAGACCGTGCGAACTCATCTCGCGTGACAAGTAGGATGGAGGGTCCCGTCGAGCTGTCAGGGCCACAATAGGCTGGTTTCTTGTTGTGAGGCATCCCCCCCCCCCAGCCGGGAAGCGAATGGGCCTACCTGATGGAGAGCGTCAGGGTAACAGGGATAGTCCCCCTTCCGAGTAAATGCTGCAAATACACGTCTTGGAGCCTCTGCAGCAAAGCTGGGGCTACTACGAGACGCATTCCTCGTCCCCGGCAAAGATTTGATGTGACAGCACAGGATTTAGGGATAGCAGAGGAAGGAGGGGTGAGGGGAAGAGGGGGGGCGGATTTTCCACGAGTGCCTGAGGTAGCCGCTGCAGAGAAGGTGCAGGCAGGATAGCCGCTGTGGAGAAAGTACAGGCAAGGAGTTCGTGCCGTGAGGAGGCCCATGCCACCCAAGGGCAGGGGAAAAGCCCCTGGTAGAGGTGTTGTGGGCGCAGTAGCAAAGGAAGAGGGGTGAGTAGGGTGGGACCCTTCCCTGCAGGAGGGAACAGAAGGGGGTCTCAGCCCTTGCTATGGATAATAGTGGGGAAGGACGTTTCCTGGGATCCTACGATGATAGGGATAAGGGGGAGTTAGGGAAAGAAGGTAGGCCCCCAGATGCCTATGTGGGAGGGGTGGGCCCAAGGGGGACCATGCCCAAGTATTTGGCCTCTCCCCTGGCATCTCGAGTGGTGCCCACCACTGATAATGTGTCTGGTGGAAACAAAGCATCACCTTCGAAGGGCAGGTCGAGAACCGCCTGCTGCGCATTAGGGGCACCCTAGCCTCCCTAAGCCAGGCCGCCTGGTGAATGGTTACAGCTGAGGCCATGGTGCGGGCAGCTGTGTCCACTGCGTTGCGGGCCAAAAGGAAGGAGCTCGTGAGAAATTATGTTACCCTCCTCTAGAAAGGCATCATACTCCTCCCTGGCCTCAGGTGGGAGCAAGCATCAGAATTTCGCGACTGACTCCCACATGTCCAGCAAGTATCTGATGATAATGGCTTGGTTGTTCGCCACTCGCAAATGGAAGGCCGCTGAGGAGTATACCTTATGGTCCAAGAGGTCCAGTTCCCTGGCTTCCCTGGAGGACGGAAGGGGGTCACTGGGGGGTTCCCTGGGGCCCAGTGCCATCTGTACCACTTCCCTCGGGGGAACTGGGTGATGAGCAAGAGAAGGGAAATCCAATGCGGGAACCCGATATTTAACACCCGCGGTGTCCGAAACTGGGGCAATAGAACTTGGGCTCTGCCACCGGGAATGGGCAAGGTCCCAGACACCCTGGTGGGGCGGGACTGTTAGGGGTTCTGTGGGGGCAAAGGCCGGCCTGAAGAGGGCATTATGAGGGTGACCCAAGGGCTGCACCTCCATTCCTAGATCGAAGTGCGCCAACAGATTTCCCATACAGGACTCCGGTGCTGGGGAGAGGGTGGTACTGGGCACTCGCCAAGGTGGGAAGGGGGGTCTCCTGAGGGGACCATTCGTGTGGCCAGTAGTGAAATGGTGATGGAGATGAAGTGCTGCACTGGGGCTGCTTAGAGCCCCTTGAAGGACCTTCCTCCAGAGTGGAGGCAGGAGGAGGGGACTGAGACTTCTGAGCCGGTACTGGCGATGGCAGAGTGATATGCTGTCATGGAGATGGCTCTATGGTGCCGGCCCCCAGTGGAGTGGGAGATGGAAATGGTGAGGGCGAATGCCCCTGGTAGGCCCAGGCCTTGGATGTGAAGGCTGGTTTGCCCCTTCTGGTTGGGAGTGGGGCAAGAGGTGTGGGGAGCAAGAGGAGGGCTCGTGCAGCCTCCACCGCTTCTGGGGTGGACGGCACAAGGAGTGACTCCATGCGGCCCTGTGGTAAGTTCTCCGCTGTGGGAGGAGGACTGCCTAGGTGGGCAAGCTCCCTTTCCTGCGGCACCAGGCTCTGCAGTGCGAGGGTGAATGTGGCTGGCGCCGAGGTGAGCTCGGTGCTCGTGAGGCCGGGCCAATGTTCCCTCTAAGCTGCGCTGGTGCGCTGCAGCGCAGCCCACCACAGCCGCCAGCGCAGGGAAAGCTGCTGGCAGTGCACTGCCAGCAGCCGGAGTTCTTCAGTAGAGCTCCTGTGGAGCAGGGAGTTTTGAAAACTCCTGCCCAGAGAAGCTCTAACGGAGCATGCCCAGAAATTCTTGGCATGCTCCGTAGAGCTTCTCTGCCTCAGGAGCTGTGGCTGGGCTGTCCGGCTCCAGCCACGAGGTAAGTTTGTGGGAGCGGCGAGGAGCAGGCCCGCGGGGGGGGGCGGCTGCCGAGAACAGGGGTGGGGGAGCCGCCGGGAGTGGGCCTGCGGGGGCGGAGGGGCTGCCGGGGGCGGGGAGCAGGGGAGGCAGCCGGGCAGCTGGGAGCGGGCTCGTGGGGGCCACTGGGAGTGGGGGGGCAGCTGGGAGCAGGCCTGTGGGGGCGTGGGGGCCACTGGGAGTGGGCCTGTGGGGGAGGGGGGGTCGCCGGGAGTGGGAGGGCCACTGGGGGCAGGGAGCGTGGGGGGCAGCCAGGAGCAGGCCCGTGGGGGCTGCTGGGAGGGGGGGGTCGGGAGCAGGCCCGCAGGTGTGGGGGGGCAGCTGGGGGTGGCCAGAAGCGGGCCCGTGGGGGGGGGGGCACCACAGCAAGCCTGCGGGGGGGGGCCAGCGCAGCGAGCAACATGAGTTGCTCAGCTGCCAGTGCCTCTTAGAGGGAACATTGGGCCGGGCTGCCTGAAGGTGACCTTGGACGGTGCCAAGGTGCTGGGGCACTCGGTCGGTGCCGTAGCGGTGCCAGAGATGATGGCGAGCAGCGCCGGGGCGATCTGGGTACCGGCGGTACCAGGCTGCCCGAAGGCGACCTCAAGTGGTGCCGAGATGCCAGGACACTGGGTTGGTGATGGGGTGCTGGGGTCGGCACCGAGGTTGTGTGGCGGCATCGGCTACCTGCAGTGCGGTGCCGCGCCAGCTCTGGTGCCGAGCTGGGTCTTGATGCCAGGCAGGAACCCAAAGCCTCGGGTGAAGAGTGCCAGGCTTCTTAGAGGCTAGGGCACGGCACCGTTGTTTCCTCTCCTTGATTTCGTGGTTTGAAGGAGAGACAGATGGAACAGGCTGAGCCCATGTGGTCTTTGCATAGGCACCTGAGGCACTTCCCATAGGGGTCGTCCCAGGGGAAGGCCTCGCTGCACTTGGCGCAGGGTTTAAACCCTGGCATGACCGTAGGATGTTCCGGTCTGATGGTGGAAGGCTCTTGTGGTGGAATTAAATCCATGAAGAGATGCTCCCAGTTGGGCAAAAGCTCATAGGCAACAGGCAGGCTGCTTGCAATTCGCAAGGAGCGGACGTTCCAGATCTGACACGCAAGGCGGAAGAAATGAAACTGAGGAGGGGCCAGGAGGTGGCTGTATATATAGCCACAGGGTGGCATGAGGGGCGGAGGCCACCTACCCTCTCCTGACAGGCTAGGACAAAAGTTTTTCCAGCCAGTCCAGGGCTCCAGCACAGAGACGCCTATTAGTGAATGGATCTGAGCAGTGCTCAAAGAAGAAGTTCTGTTGTGTCACTTAATTTTCGCAAGCACATAAATGACAACAAAGGTGTGTCACTAAACATCATTTCACAGTACCTCTCGGGTTTGAACTTTTGATCCTTAAGGCGTAAGAGCCCTGGGCACAAAGGAGGTAAAAAAACTGGGATCCTCATTGTGTGACTATGGAAAGAGGTTAGAAGTGAGAACACGAGAACTTGGGGACAGGAAAGAGTGAGAAAAGCAGACAGATAAACCAAAAGGTAAGCCACTTGCTCTGAACAATGAGACCATGTTTCATCCCTGTAGTGGCTTGAACCTCTAGCTTGAGGCTGTTGTTTCTGCTTAGTCACGAGCCCCATCCCCAATCTCAACCCCAATGGCTTACTTCCTTCTCAGGTCACTTGGGGATGAAATGTCCCCAACCACAGGAACCACTGATGTGTGCTTCTGGCTAGCATTATCTGCTGAGATGCTGCAGGGTCACAATACAGTAAGTGATGTATGGTTGAAACAGCTGACCACAGGATTGGAATGGTAGCTTTAGGCTGAACAAAGATGCCTTGCAACACAGGCTACTTTGCAGGTTGCAGGGATGGGTCCTCAGAGCTGGCTCCAGTGCACCAGTAGAGGGTATTGGGTCACAGAGGGTAGAGGGTAGCTCAGGGGGGGACACTCCCTTCACACTCACTTCTAGCTCCAATGGCCCTCTTCAGTGCAGGGTGGTGCTATGCTGCCAAACTGGTTTAGGGACTCAGAAGAGGGCACTTTCCCCTAGGACAGAGGTCAGCAACCCAAAAGATAAGAGCCATTTTTTGAAGTTTCTTCAATAACCAAGTGCTTTCATAGAAACCTCTCTCCCATGATCATTTCTCAGTTTTTTCCATCCAGAATGTCCCATTTCTCAGGTTTCTCCATCTAGAATGCACCAGTTCTCCAGAGATCAGTGAGTCTTGAGGCTTTTTAATCACCTCTTGTCTCTGCATGTCTTAGACTCTGGCGAGCTTATCCCAGGAGTGGCTTCTTCTTTGGAATACACTGACTTTGAGGAAGCGTCTCACTTTGTGGGATAGAGGAGGCAAAAAAACCAAGGAGTTATGTGGCACTTTAAGACTAACAGATTTATTTTTCGCACGAGCTTTCGTGGGAGAAAATTCCACTTCGTCAGATGCTTCGAAGGTGGGTGAACTTACAGAATGGAATGAAAATAAATGCAAGGGGGTGTAAAACATAGGATCAGGTCATACAGTAACAGCAAATCAAAGCAGTTGTTAGGTTCAAACCATGCGAAGCCTTGCTGTTACTGTATGACTTGATCCTATGTTTTACACCCCCTTGCATTTATTTTCATTCCATTTTGTAAGTTCACCCATCTTTGAAGCATCTAACGAGGTGGGATTTTCTCCCACGAAAGTTCATGCGAAAAATAAATCTGTTAGTCTTAAAGCGCCACACGACTCCTTGTTTTTCTTGCTGGACTAGACTAGCATGGCTATTCCTTTGGAAATTGACATAGATGAGACAGCCACAGCTTAGCTATTATTTAGGTAGCTCATTGAAGGAGCAGATTAGCCCAGCAGCATCCTCCTTAAACCACTATGGTCCTCTTCCATTTCCTGCGTGAGTGACTCTGCACTTCTTTGTCTGCCTATGCCTCCTTCCCTCCTTTCCTATGTGCATCTCACCTTCTAATCACACTGCCAGCTCCTCAGGCTCCCTTGTCCCTCAGACACCATTTGCAGCCTGATGGGGTCCTGGCATTTTCCTGCCCTGTGGGACTTCCTACTGGGGGGCGTTTTGGCACAGGGAACAATAATCCCAAGCTTAGGCTTCCAAAAATAGACTCTTAGTCACTGGGTAGCTGCTTTCCTAAGGGTTTCCTCTAGCACCTTGAGCTCCTGGTGTGCCCATGATGGTCATCTCCTTCCATATCCTGTCTGTCTGGTCCCTATGGTACATCGGATAAAGCTTGTCCAGCTGCTGTCATATGCCCCTTAATTACATTTCCTGTTCTCTGGACCCATTCCCATCCAGTCCTCTCCAGAGCTCTCTCTACCCATTTCATGTTACCTGGAGGCAAGGAGGGAGCCCATTTGCAGGCATGCCCCAGTGCTCTGTCTGGGTGGGTTCCCCAGATGAAAGTGGGGCTTCTCAGTGGGCAGACTTCAGTCATGGGGCCCTGAGGTGGCGGCAACTGGCAGAATGGTTCTGTGGGATGAGGACTGGGATACAGACCCTTTCACCTCTAGTGGGCACCAGTGTTCCCTCTAAACTGATGATGCAGCTGAGCAAGTTATGGTATTTGCTGAGTGGCAATTTGTGAGACATGGGGCTGTCTGGGCAACAGTTTTTTGGCACTGGAAGCATCAGCATGCCTAAGTAGCTTAATTCAAAATAAAGGCATAGATGTTGTCTTTTCATACGAACTTCAATAAAAATGTTAAACTGAAATGCTGTAGTTTTATTAATTTACTGAACAAATGTGAGACAATGACACTTGCTGCCTAAGTAGCCTCTACTGTCATCTACACCTCATAGTTTTTGTCGCCTGTCTTTGTCACATTTTGAAATCTGGTTCTAAATGGTGAACTCAGTGACCAGTTATTCTGAAGATGTAGTTTGCCATGAATTTTCTATTACTATAAAGAGTATAATTAACCATTGGAACAATTCACCAAGGGTCATGGTGGATTCTCCATTACAATATTAAAATCAAGATTGTATTTGCTTTTAAAAAATATCCTATAGTCTTGTCTCAAACAGGAGTTAATCCAGGGAAGTTCTGTAGCCGGTTACACAGGAAGACAGTGTAGATAAGAGGTACACTGATATAAAACCAGTGTAAATGAGAGGAGAAACAGGAAGATGGTCTTAACATTGATTCTCAGAACTTAGATATGCATGCCCTTCTTGAGCTTTATTCCTGCTACTAGGCAGGAGTAGGTTGGCATCTGTGTGGTCTCATTAAAACAAGATTGGGTTAATTCCTTCCTAAACCCCCATCTCGTCTAAAGCTCTGAAAGAAATCCAGTCTTGCTTTAAAGGCCTCCAGTGATGGACAGTCCACGACATGCATTGGTAAATTGTTCCAATGGTTAGTTAGTTATCTCACTGTTAAAAATGTGCACCTGATTTCTTGTTTTTATTTGTATAAGCTCAATTTCCATCCATTGAATCTCTATGGCTATGTCTACACTTGGCTTGTCAATTCAAATTTCTGAATTTGAATTGGTCAATTCAAATTAATAATTATTAATTTGAATCGAGTGAATTTGTATTGGCATGGTCACACCAGAAACTCCAGTTCGAATTGGCATGTCCATGGACTGGACTTGCCAATTTGAATTGGAGGGCGACACCATATTAGGTGTGGCAAGATGGCTGTGAAAAATGGCCGCTGCCACAGCCAATCCCCTGTCAGGCTCTGGCACTCTGATCTGGGCACAGGAAAAAGCATCCCCTGCCCAGCTCCAGCCGCAGTGTGGCTAGAGCTGGGGCGGGGATGCTTTACCCCATGCCAGGCTCAGAGTGCTAGAGCTTGGCAGGGGAAGTTTCCCCTGCCGGGGGGGCAGGCTTCTCCCCAGGGAGCCACCCACGGGGAAGACACCCTGGCTGGCGGCTTCTGCCACTGGCCGCCTGCCAGCAAGGCACCCTGACAGGTGGCTTCTGCCGCTCTGGTTGCCCACTGGGAAAGCAACCCTGGTGGGCGGCTTCTGCCCTGCTGGCTGCCCGCCAGCAAGGCACCCCAGTGGGTGGCTTCTCCAGTGCTGGCCACCTGCCAGGAATGCAGTTGCTTTCCCAGGAGGCAGCCAGCGCTGGAGAAGCCACCTGCTGGGATGCCTTGCCGGCAGGTGGCCAATAGGGCAGAAGCCAGCTGCTGGGGGTGCTTTCTTAGTGGGCGGCCAGCACGCCAGAAGCCGCTTGTCAGAGTCTCTTGCTGGCAGGTGGCCAGCCCAGGACAAGCCACCCGTGGGGGCCTCTTGCCAGCGGGTGACCAACTGGGCAGAAGCCACCCACCAGGGTGTCTTGGGGGCGCCCGGCCAGCGGGGCTGGAGTGGGTGCTGGGGTCCCCATCCCCAGCCCGGGGACAGGACCCCCATTGCTCCCCCCAGCCACATGGGGCTGCAGGGGGGTGAAGGCACCTTTGGGGCTGCTGTCCCTGGTGCTGAAGGGATGGTCTTCCTCCTAGGGTGCATGGAACCCTGGGAGGAAGTTCATCTCTTGTCAGTTCGAACTCAGTGAGTTTGAATTGACATGGCCACACTAGGTCAGTTCGAACTCCTCAGTTCAAATTCATCCTGACTTCGATGTCAAATGAAGTTTGATGAATTTGAAGTCAGCTTTCATCAGTTCAAACTGAGGAGTGCCTCAGTTCAATTGATGAAAGTGGATATGTCCATGCTCTTAATAGAATTTGAATTGATGACAGTCAGTTTGAGTTCTCCTCTAAGTGTAGACACACCTTATTGCTTTTCCTGGCAGATTAAAGAACAATCTACTATCAGAGAAGTTATGTCTCAAACATGGGAAATCTTACCTTCAGTCAGCCTTGCCTTTCCTCAGTCTAAATCCCTACTTTACTGAAGTGAAGTGGAACATAGAGGAGTCCAAATTCAGCTCTGTCAAATTGGCATACCCTCACATCATCATAAATTCAACTGGCTTAAATGAGAAGATAATTTGGTGATCTTTCTGTTTCTTTGCTGTTTTTGTCAGATTTTCTACCTGATTTAACTATAATAATAGTAATGGCTGACAGAGTTCCTTTCATCGCAAAGCACTCCAGAGTGACTCATGAACATAGAGCAATATCGAAAAGCAACCACCTTTAGGGGCAAGAAGCTAACCACACAGCTGACTAAGCAGAAGGACAGGGAGGGAAACATGTCAATGGATGTTTATCCACAGAGTACATGCCTGCCTGGGCACTGGCTCCCACTGGTCCCCTGGCCCCTTCTCTAACCCAGATGCCAGGCCAGCTCCCCCAAGCCCTGACCCCTTCCTTAATCAGCCTGGCTGCCAGCTATCTGACCCCTTCCCTAACCCATCCGCTAGCTCCCTGATTCCCCGGGCCTTCCCTGCTGACTGCCTCCCTGTCCTTTCCTTCCTGGCTTCCCATCCCCAGCCCGCTCCCGAGCCCCTTCCCCCTTACCTGGCCACAGGCTGCTCCCACCCTGAGTATGCATCTAAGCATGCTCAGGGCCGGAGATTTAAAAACTCCCCCAGCCTGGTGCAGCTCCCTGCCAGCTGGAAGAATGTGTCTTCCAGGCCAGGTAGAGGCTGTGGCTGCTGGCTGTGTGCAGATGGCAGTGATGCTTGTGCAGGTGAGCGATGGCCCTGGCATGACCATACACCTGTGCAGCTGACAGGGAATGTTGGACTGGATGGCTGGGGAATGGGACCAGACTGGGGGCACTGGTGCCGGTGTGCCCTGTTTGATCAGCTCCTCATTGTTGGGGTCCCAGGCTTTATTTGTGGGACCCCTGCCCTTCTTCTGAACACCTCTCTTTCTGTTTATGCTCCACTCCATTCCCAGAATCAAGTCCTGCAGAGGACCACAGGAAAGGCTTCCAGAAATGGCTCATGATTTGCGGGGAGCTCAGGCTTCTAAGGTCTCCTGGAGGCCTTAGATGGGCTGCATTCTCTGGTAGAGCATAGACACCTGGACCCCATAACACCAGGACTTTTTAAGGTCTGGAAATGGAGCAACTTGAAAACAGAGGCCCTCTTTATCCTGAACCCAGCCTGTGTTCTGTGCAGTGATTGCTCTAAGGTAGGAGTGAGGGATGTGAGGCTAGGGGTGTTCCTGAGGGACAACTCCCTCTCTGTGGCTGTCATCTCTTCTCGTCACCTCACGCTCTGCTTCCACTTTCCTTGTCCACCTTATCCCTGCAGCAGTATGGAGAAGACCCAGCTGCACCAATTCTGGCATAGTCAGTTGGGAACTAGTGCCATCTAGAGGGAACTCGGGCTCTTATTCTGGGAAGGGTGGAGTGTGAGGTCTAGGAGATGCATCTAGTTCTCTGGGGTATGTGGGACACACAGAGGTGGCATTAGCCATCTTCTAATATGGGAGGATCAGGGAGCAGTGAGAGGCAGGGGCTGATGGTCAGTACTTGGATGGGGCAGTCTAGCTTCTCCTGCATCATCCTTCCCTTCCTCAGCTGTCCCCCAAGATTGTCATGGATTTGCAGTGCTCTGTGTATTTCCCAGGAGAGAGTCTCACTCTCTAGTGCTTGACTCCCTTGATGGAGGCAGTGAGGAGCTATCAGTTCTTCAATCAGCATGGGGAGCGAGTCTTCACAGAGAATATTGAACCAGCTGATGGGTCTTGATTGATCATTACAACTAAGGCAGGGAAAGCCAGGGCATACAGCTGTGAGTATTGGGCAATGAAGGATGGGCAGAACATCTATTCAGCTTGTAGCCAGCCTGTCTAGGCAGGGCTGTTCCTAGGGGCATGTGTGGGGCCCGGGCCAATCGCCCTGTTGGGGGCCCCCTGGCTGCCTCCCCTGCACTGGTGGGGTGGGTTGGGCCAGCCCCACACTCCTGCCCCTCCCCTGAGCCAGCGATGGAGTGCGCCGGTCCAAGGGCTGGGCTTTGTTCTCCCGCTCCACCTCTGGGCTGGCCCTCCCTGCCCTCAGAGTGGAACAGCTGGTCCAGGGGAGGGGTGAGAGAGCAGAGCCTGGTCTCTGGGACAGCCTGCTCCACCCCTGGGTCGGCTGTTCCCCATTTTGGGGGCAGGGCAGTCGGCCCAGATCAGAGGCCAGCTCTGCGCTCCCACCCCCTTTCCCTCTGCCTTTGGCTCCATGCTGAAGGCAGTGGGGAGGGGGCGGGGGACAGCAGTGCAGGCCCTGTGCTGCTCTGCTCCTGGCAGGAGAGCACAGGGCCCAGGAACCACGGGGCCTGAAGCAACTGCCCCTCTCACTCCCCAGCCCCCCAAGGATGGCCCTGCATCCAGGTACCAGTGATGCGTGAGTCCCCTTTTGCCTGTTGCCTGGTAGAGGTTTCCCTGCTTTTTCTTCATATCATGTGAGACCCCATCCCAGCCCCACAGCTGTGGGAAGGATCACCTGCCTCCTCAGTCCTCCTGCCTCCAGGCTTTCTGTGGGTGGATGATCCCATTGTTTCTGCTTCTGCTACTGCTTCCCGGAAAGACAAAATAATCCCAAATAAACTGAACTCATGGATTCTTTGGAATGAGCCGCCGAGGGAGGTGGTGAAATCTCCATCTTTGGAGGTATTTAAGGCCCGGCTGGACAAAACCATGACTGGGATGGTTTAGTGGGAGTGGTCCTGCCTCTGGCAGGGGGTTGGACTAGATGACCTATGAGGTCCCTTCCAACCCTATGATTCTATGATTTGTTCAGAAAGGATGATTGTGATCACAAAGTCTGAGCTGCAACAAAATTTCTGTTTGAGCTAGAGCAGATCATCCAGAGACACAATCAAGCTTAATTTGAAAATGACCAATGATGAGGAATCCACCACTATTCTTGCTAAATGTTCCAGTGGGTGAATTCCCTGCACTGCTAAAAATTGCTGCCTTATTCCAATCTATATTGGTCTAACTTCATTGCCCAAGCATTGCACCTTGTTAGATCTTTGGCTGCTAGACTGAAGAGCTCTTTACTATCAAATTTCTGTTCTTCCTTTGGGATGTTATAAACTGTGATCAAGTCACTCCTTACCCTTTACTGTGGTCATCACTCCTTCAGTACCTCAGCGCGTGGTGAGACGTGGACTGTAGATTTCAAGAATGTGGCTAAAGCTTAGCTTGCTGGTTTGTTTCTGCTATGATGTTGCTTCAGATGGTTTCTTCTGCACTTAGGCTTCACAAACATTTTGTGTTGTCTAATTCTCACTTGTGGATATTCTTTAATTCTCACTCCGTCATCCAGATAGGAAGATCAGGCTGCAATTTGTTCTGAGTGGGTCAGAATGCTTCGCTGACATATTGTGAGTGGGAATGAAACATTTACCTCCGCCTCAAAACACAGCAGTTTATTTTTGGTTTGGTTCATATTCTATGTCCACTGGAAGGGGTCTGGAGCCTTCTGAGAGTTTTAGTTCTGGTGGTTCATTGTCTCATCCTTCCCTGGCCAGTCCTACCATTTTAGTTAATGCCCCCTGAAGCAGTGCAGCAGTTCAACTAGAGGGATGCATCTTGACAGAAGTAGTCCAGTATGGGAGTTCGGTCTGTATAGCTATAGTTAGGATTGGGAGGCTTACATTTTTGTTGAGAAATGTCAGTTTCACTGCATGGATGCAAACTGATGGACAGATCTTTCCATTTTTCATAGCTAAAATGTCCAACTAGGCGAAGCAAAAACAATGCTGTAGTCCAGGGGTACTCAAACTTTTTGCGAGCCGGTCCACATTCAGCCTTCCACCATTGACCAGGGTCCACAAACAACTAGGGTGTGGGGGGGTGAGTGGGGGGGGGGTGTGGTGATGCCAGCCGCGTGGGGGGCGAGTGGGAGTGGGGGGGCAGCAATGCCAGGAGCGGGGGGGTGCGAGTGGGAGCGGGGGGTGGCGATGCCAGCCGCGTGGGGGGGGCAAGTGGGAGTGGGGGGGCGGCGATGCCGGAAGCGGGGGCAGTGATGCGGGGAGGGGGAGGTGCTGCCGGGAGCGGGGCAGTGGTGGCGCAGCAGGCTCCGTGGGGGGGAGGGGGAGCGCAGCGAGCAACAGAAGTTGCTCAGCTGCCCTTAGAGCAGGGGTACTCAAACAGCCAAATAGGCCACTGTCGCGGTCCACCGGAAACCTCTTTGCGGTCCGGATTGTGGACCGCAGGCCGCCATTTGAGTACCCCTGCTGTAGTCTGAGACCTATTTCAAGCCCTTTACTTTGTTTATTTTGTTTGTTTTATCTTACCACAAGCATTATGCTGGCTGTGTTGTGTAAGCACAGCCTCTGGAGTTCAAACTGGGAGCCTCTTTCTTTTTTGTTCATAAGGACCTAAGGGAGACAAGTTTTACCCAGCACCTTCTATGATGCTGTCCATCAGCCTATTGGGGTGTGTCACAGGGTAATGTTACCAACTTTGCCCATCTACTCAGGGTCTGCTCATTTATTAGGGTTACTTCCTCAGGCAAGGGGGGGAAGGTTGCAATTCTATTAATGTACTGCTTGTGTCACTTGTGTCTCTGTGTGGAGTTTACTTCTCCCTTCTGCAAATCCCTCCCAATGGAGCCACCCTTGCAGGACCTAAATTTCCCAGGACTAGGTTCCTAAGTGCGACTGAGCGGACTGGGTCTATCAGCACTCTCAGGTGACCCCTTATGTGTCCCTGAACTCAGCAGGCCGGGTTACACAGCACTTCTCCACTGCCACCCTTATGTGCCCCTGTACCACACCAGACTAGACTGGAGTATGCATCTGAACAGGCTAGGTTGAAACAGCACATTCAGCTGTCACCCTTAAATGCCCCTGGACTCCACTGGCTGGGTCAAAACAGCACTTTCAGCTGTCACCCTTATATGCCACAGGTTCAGCACGCTGGTAACCCCTTAATGAGCAAACCTTAAAAGGAATTGGGCATCACAGGGATCTTTGGCTAGGTAAAGGAGCGTTGCTACAGAGCAATAGAAGAAAGGCAAGAACACAGAGGAAGTCTGGCAACCAGCTTGATTAGAAAAGTTACTTTATTGACAGATACATAAAACTTAAGAATAATTATAAAAGGAAAGAAAAATGCCCAAACACTTACAATATTAATAACCATACAAAAAGAGGAAAATGATCATACAGTTACAATATTAGCCAGTTTCAATTATAGTATTGGGGAAAGCTAGCCCAAGTGGATTACAAAAGATCAGGTTTAGAAAGTTATAGTTGGACTAAGAGGGAAAAAAGAGAGAAGCAAAAGGGGGGGTGTCTCACCACTCAGTGCACCTCCAAGGTACCCAGAACCAGGCTGTGCAGCTTAGAGTCTGGAGCGCTGGAAACAGGCAGAACCTCCACTATGATCAGCAAGGAGAAGGTGAAGTCCCGGTGGACCTGATGCAGCTTGTAGGTCCAGGCAACAGATCAGGCATCAGGACAGATTCAGAAAAGATTCAGAACTAACTAACTAACTGACTCTCATGGAACTTGGGTAGGGATTTTTGTAGGGGAGAAACAATGGTTCAAGGCAGAACACTGGAGTTGTTTTGGAGAAAATAACGACTTAAGGGACTATACCAGAAGTGTTTTGTTTAGGTGGACAATAGGAGATGATCATTCCTGGTGATAGGTAGCATTTCTTTGTGGGAGCTTACAATGCAATCAGGAAGATTCAGTATGTTGGATATCAATTGAAGATCTGTTACCAACTTTGCCCATTAACTCAGGGTCTGCTCATTTATTAGGGTTACTTCCCAGGGAGGGGAGCTTGCAATTCTATTAGTGTACTCCTCGTGTCACTTGTGTCTGTGTGGAACGTACTTCTTCCTTCTGCAAACACCTCCCAGTAGAACCACCCTTGCAGGACCTAAATTTCCCAAGACTGGTTTTCTAAGTGCGACTGAGCGGACCAGGTCTATCAGCACTCTCAGCTGACCCCTTATGTGTCCCTGAACTCAGCAGGCCGGGTTACACAGCACTTGTCTGCTGCTACTATATCGCACCGGACTAGACTGGAGTATGCATTTGAGCAGGCTGGGTTAAAAAAGCCCTTTCAGCTGCCACCTTTATATGCCCCTGAACTCAATCAGGCTGGGTCAAAACAGCACTTTCAGCTGTCTCCCTTATATGCCACAGGTTCAGCACGCTGGTAACCCCTTAATGAGCAAACCTTACAAGGAACTGGGCATCACAGGGATCTTTGGCTAGGTAAAAGGAGCATTGCTGCAGTGCACTACAGAGGAAGTCTGGCAACCAGCTTGATTAGAAAAGTTACTGTATTGCCAGGTACATAAAACTTATGAATGATTATAAAAGGAAAGAAAAATGCCCAAAGAGTCACAATATTGATAACCATACAAAAGAGGAAAATGATCAAACAGTTACAATATTAGCCAGTTTCAATTATAGTACTGGGGAAAGCTAACCCAAGTGGATTACAAAAGATCAGGTTTAGAGAGTTATAGTTGGACTAGGGAAAAACAAAGTGAGAAGCAAGGGGAAGAATGTGTCACCACTCAGTGCAGCTCAAAGGTACCCAGGAACCAGGCTGTTCAGCTTAGGGTCTGGAGTGCTGGAGACAGGCAGAATGTCCACCACGATCAGCAAGGAGAAAGTGAAGTCCCAGTGGACCTGAGGCAGCTTGTAGGTCCAGGCAACAGATGAAGCATCAGATCAGATTCAGAACTGATTCTCTAACTAACTCTGATGTGGAACTTGGGTAGGGATTTTTGTAGGGAAGAAACAATGGTTCAAGGCAGAACACTGGGGTTGTTTTGGGGTAAATAATGACTTAAGGACAATAGGAGCTGATCGTTCCTGGTGATGGGTGGCATTCCTCTGGGAGAGCGTACAAAGCAATCAGGAAGATTCAGTATGTTGGATATCAGTTGAAGATCTATTGACTAGAATTGGTCTGATAATTGCTGAGCTGGGTGTATGCAGACATGAGTTCCTTTGTCTCAGGAGCAGGTATCCTTCATCATGCAGTGCTTCTCTGCTTTGCCAGTTCCAGAGTTCAGTGCGACTCCTGCCTTGGAGCTTGATTCTCCATTCAGTATGCTAATTCTTGTTCCATTGTTGATGCAAATGTAGTTTCTGGTGTCCATTCAGTGTGCTAATGGCTCCCATCTTCCATGTGGATGAGGCTAGAGGAGTTGCCCTAATTCTAGCACCCTTGTTCAAAGTGGTCTTAGGTGTTTCTACCACTGCCTTTCACTGGTGCTGGTCTTTGGTTCAAGCAGAGGCTGAAGGTGATGGGGGCAGGGGGGATGAGTCTCAGTGGCTGGATACTCTGATCTGATTCTCCAAGAATATAGAGCTACCAAATAACAGTAAACCCTTCCTAACACCCCCTGGTGAGAGTACAAGGGGTGTGAGCAGGGAAGGTGTCCCCGTTATCTTCTTCATGCTCAATGTCCTTTTATAATGGGCCTGCAGTACGAGCATTCTTTGGCAGGGCCTAAGGGGCGGAGCTTTCTGCCTCCCTTAGCCTGTAAGGGGCTTGCCTAGTGTGGGGTGTATCTACCCCATCACATTGTACAGCCATCACCTGTGCTTTCTCTTGCCCTCCAGCACTCTGTCTCCGCAGGCATCATATTCCTCTTTGGTGCTCAGCTCGCAGGAGGAAGCTATTTTTTTTGCAATGAAATTGGGGTCCAGGTCTCGGTAGCTATTCTTGCTCAGAACAGTGGTACCCATCTGGAACTCATGACTGTGATGGGGACAGTGAGCACCTGTACCCAAGTCTTGGGGAGCAGAGTCTGGGAGGGAGACTGTCTCAGAGTACAGCCATTTTTTCTTGGTCCCAGTAATTTGATGCATGTATTTTCTAGGGCTCACTGAGCTGGGGTCACTGGCATTTCTGTGACAACATTGGCTGGGACAGCCCAACTATCTAGCTAGTGCAGGGGTCGGCAACCCAAAAGATACAAAGAGCCATTTTTAAAAATTCCTTCAATAACCAAGTGTTTTGAGAGCCACAACGTGTAGTCTCCTGATCAAGAAACTGAATAATAGAATAGAGATGCATACTGATTTTTAACAACAAAAAATGATGCTTAATGATGTTATACTAATTTACATATAAACATTTTAAAGGTGTATGATGTGTTTAATGACTCAATCCTCCATTGCATGATGCTTCCTCTTGCCTCCCCCCACAACACGTGCGTCCCTCCCTTTTAGGACGTCAGCAGTCACATGAATATGTCTGGAAATGTGTTCAATACAAATAGGAATAAGTAGGTATCAATTCTAGAAAACTATTTTTGTGAATGTGAATTCACACCAATGACACTGTGGTTTTTCTTGTATCTGTAACATCTTTGGTACAGTTATTCTAAAAACCCTTAAGAATCTCCAGTCAACTAACCAGTTCAGGGCGAAATCTGTTTAAGAGTCTCTTTGCAGAGCTGTTGAATATGAGACCTGTATGACATTGTCTTCGTTTTCAAGCAGAACTGTAAACTCTCATCATTCCATCAGCCTTGAAGTTTGCTTTTGATGTAATTCGTGCTTGAGAACACTTGTTCTTCTTCGAGCCCTGCTCGGATGCATTTAGTAATAGGTGTCTCCGTGCTGGAGAGCTGGATTGGTCAGAAAAACTTGTCCTAGCCTGTCAGAAGAAGGGAGGTGGCCACCGCCCCTTGCGCCACCCGTGGCTATGTATACGGCTGCCTCCTCGCCCCCTCCTCAGTTTCATTTCTTCCACCTTGTGTGTCAGAATTGGAATGTCCACTCCTTGCAACTCGCAAGCAGCCTGTCTCTTGGCCTTCTACTTACTGTCCAGTAGGGCACATCTCTTTGTGGATATAACTCCACCGCGAGAGTCCCCAACACCGGACCGGAACATTGCATTGACGATGCCGGGGTTTAAACCCTGTGCCGAGTGCAGCAAGGCCTTCCCCTGGGATAACTCCCATGGGAAGTGCCTTAGGTGCTTGGGCAAAGACCACATGGTCTTGGCGTGTTCCATCTGTCTCTCCTTTAAAACATGAATGATTAAGGAGAGGGAACAGCGATGCCGCGCCCTAGCCTCAGAGGAGGCTTGGCACCCTTCACCCAAGGCTTCGGGTTCAAGCCCAGCACCGAGACCCAGCTCGGCGCCAAAGCCTACGTGGCACCGTGCCACTGGTGGCTGCTGCCGCACCACCTCGGTGCTGACTCCGGCACCGCACCACCTACCCGGTGCCTTGGCACCTCTGCACTGATCGAGGTCGCCTTCAGTCAGCCTGGCACCATTGGCACTGGGCTTGCCTCGGCACTGTGCCGTATCATCTCTGGTGCCGACAACACGGTACAGCCTGGCCTCACTGGTGCTGACCTTACCCTGGCACCGGCTGACTCCACCCTTGGCACCACAGACCCTGGTACCACAGGAACAGGAGCCTTCCTGCCGGAGCAGTCCTCCCTCCCCTGGCGAGGACTTGCCCGTGACTCACGCGGAGTCGCTTCTCATCCTGTCCACCCTGGAAGCGGTGGAGCCAGCGCAAGCCCTGCTGCTCCTCCCAACTCCCCCTGCCCCACCTCCAATCAGAAGTGGCAAACTGGCCTTCATTTCGAAGGCCTGGGTTTATCTGGGATGCTCACCCTCACCTTCCAGTCCCCCGTTTTCCACCCCAGCGGGGGCTGACACCACTCCACGTCTGGCACCGGGCCGGGAATCCTGATTCCCTTCCCCCATCTCCAGCCCGGAAGAGGGACCTTCTAGGGGCTCCAAATGGCCCCGGCACCACACATTGGCACCATCAGCCTTCCAGTTTCGGCCGCAAGAATGGTCCCCTGAGGAAATTCCCTCCCTTCCACGGCGGACCCCCGGTGCCATGCTGTCCTCAGCACTGGAGTCCTTTATGGGAAACCTCTCAGCGCACTTTGACCTGCTGCGCCGGGCCACGGCCCATTTAGGTATGGAGGCGGAGCCCCTGAGTCTCCCCCCCAATACGCTGTTTGGACCGGCGTTCGCCTCCACGGTGCCCTTAGCAATCCCGCCCCACCTGAGTGGGTGGGACCTCGCACGCTCCCAGTGGCAGAGTCCAAGCTCCGTCCCCCTGGTTTTGGATATGGTGAGCATGAAGTATCGTGTACCTGGATCGGCCTACCCCTCACTCGCTGGTCACCCAGTTCCCCCTAGGGATGTAGTCCAGATGGCAACGGGGGCTGGAGAACCCCCCAGGGACCCCCTCGCCCCCTCCAGGGAAACTAGAGAACTGGATCTGTGAGGCTGTAAGGTGTATTCTTCATCGGCCTTTCAACTGCGAGTGGCAAACAACCAGGCTATAACCAGCAGGTACTTGCTGGATGTCTGGGAGTCACTTGGAAGATTTAGAAATATGCTTCCACCCGAGGCCAGGGATGAGTATGATGCCTTCCTGGAGGAAGGCAACATTATCTCTCAAGACCTCCTTCTTTCAGCCCACGATGCAGTGGACACCGCTGCCCACACCATGACCTCGGTGGTGACCCTCCCCAGGGTAGCATGGCTTAGGGAGGCTAGAGCACCCCCTAACGCACAGCAGGCGGTCCTTGACCTGCCCTTTGAGGGGAATGTCCTGTTTCCCCCTGAAACTCTGTGGTCAGCACAGCCCGGGATCCTTGGGGAGAGGCCAAATATTTCAGCCTTCTCCTTCCCGGACCCACCCCCCTGACTTAGCTCCCCAATTCCTGAGGTGGGACAACCCCCTTTTTTTCCCTCCCTGCCTCACTCATGGTGGGAAGAGGGCCTTCACCCACCCCTCTCCAAGGAGGGGCCCCTCTGACCACCACCACCCTCTTTACCCTTAGGTTGCAGGGGTGCCAGGGCGTCACTGCCGCAGACGGCAAACCCCTCCCCCCCATAGGGAAGGCAGGTCCGGTGGGAACCATCCCAGTCCTTCCTCATTCTCCCCTTTCCCCAGTCGTGGGAGCAAGAATTAGATTGGGATGACAGGGACTGACAATCCAATGGCGACCGCCTACGGTGCGGTACCCCAATACCGTAGCTACCACCCCCCACCCCTCACCCCTTAAGCAGCGACTTCCCAGAGGATGGAGACTCCCCTCTCCTATCCCTAACAGCCTCCCTTCCTGAATATTCCCCACCACGTTCCCCACCCTAACCCCTCGTCGAGAGATGGAAGCGCATCTTGTTGTGACCCCCTGCGGTGAGGCTCTGAGATGTGCACATCCGAAGCCTACTCACAACAAGACTGTGCCTGTGACCATGATGCATGTCTCAGGTAGGCCCCCTCATTCCAGGTCAGGGGAAGGGGAGGGGATGCCCCTTGTCACACTACCGTCTTCTGTGCTGTGACCCCAACCCCCTTTCAACAGGAATTTCTCCTGTGCACTAAGGGGACATATCTGTGCAGCAATTCAGCTACCTGGATAGCTATTTCATCAGGAAGGTATCTCTAGAGTGTGTCTTACCTCTGCATGGGCCCTAGGTACGGCCCACTCCTCCCCCTTTTTCCCACCCTTGCACAGTTCCTCGTCTCTACCCTCTGGTCATCTGGTGGGAACCAGGGGCCCACCTCAGGAACCCTCACCTTGGTCTACCCTCTCCGAGGTGGCCCACGCTTCCCCGACCTCGCCAAAGTATGGCTGGGGGTACCCTTTTAAAACCCTGAGGGGAAACACCTTGTTGTGTACCACATGTTGGGAAATGGTGAAAAGTCTATCCCTTTGAGTTCCCTCCCACATATAGTTCCCGCCTTGGTATCCACCGCCTTCTGGACAGCTGTCTACTTCAGACAGAAAGTTCCCTACTTCAGGAGCACTTGCGTAAATTTTTTTGCTCTATGGTCTTATTCCCTGGCAGGACACACCCCCCGCCCTCTCCTTCCACCCTGCCTCTCCGCGGGATTGCCCCACTACGCCTCACGTAGCCCCTTAGTGCTACTGTAGTTTTTCCCCATGTGCATTCGTGGCACCTGGCAATTCTGCGCTCCCCTCTTTCCTTTCTCAAGGAGCCATTGACACCCACTGCCATTCCGATAGCATGATACACAGAGAGCCCATTCTATACAACATATAACAGTTTGGGGTTGTACCCCTTTTATTCGCCCTCTGACTCCCTCTGGGGAGAAAACTTCGTTGGGTTCTCTGATCCTGGGGTGCCCTTCAGATATGGCAGCTGCCACCTTGTTGCAGTCCCATTCTCTAGCTAAGAAGGATCCTTCCTTGGCAGCGGAGTTCTTCAATATCCATGTATTGAAGAGTTTTCCTCGTTGGCAGCCCTGGCATGACATAGTGGTAGAGTCATCCCTCCAGCAAGCACCATAGGTACTGAGTCTGCGGCCTTTTACGGCCCTCCTTCGATTCTTCGGTCGCCAAGGGGCTGACTAGATGGTAGTAAGAGTTCTCTTCCATCCCCCCTCATGCTTGACTGAGAACTTCGGGAGGCAACCCCACAAGCTTAGACCAACAGGGCCCTCCCCTATATTCTAGTGCCTTGCGGGCCCTAGTAGGCCCATCTCGTCAACATTGCCTCAGGCCACCTTGCGGTCAATATTTTTCTGGAACCTATCTCCTGCAAGAGCCTGGTCATGGTACCGGCTCAGCTGAAAATGTGTGCTTCTGTGCTACCAGGTTGTTAATTAGCAGGCCATAGGCCTGTCCTGCTTGACTCGACTCTATACACTGCAGTTAGTGTCTCGTGGTCTCCTCAGTTGCCCTTGAGCCCATCTGATGACCTTGTATCCTTATTTCTATCCTTTAACCAGACGGCTTGCTTGGCTGCATCCTAGATAAGGGGTATTGTCATTCCCATACTTCTCCCTGTGTACTCAGTAGTCGCCAGATCAGTCCATGACTACATGGCTCTGCAAAGCCTTCAAGTGCTCTGTGCCTTCCCTTTCTTTGTTCTTGCGCGAGACGCACCCATATGGCTAGTCTCTGTTGCTAGCTTTTAGAGTTCTCCTTCAAGTCCATGTGACACGGCCTAGGCCCAGACATTGTCGTTTGTTGGTTACATTCCACGTTTTTCCTCCTAGGCAGGGCACCTGCGCAACCTGTTTTCTTAGGTTGCATCCTTTTCTCCAGATCAGGTGACTTTGTCCGACCTGCGTATGTGTTCTGCCTCGGTGGGTTTGGTCTTACCCTGTCCTGGTTGACCCTCAGCTCTCGCTTCTTCTGGGCCCATCAAGGCCCACCTGCCTCTTGACTTCAGCGAGTGGTTTGCTGTGGGGTCTCTACCTTACAGGGTTTGTTGCTGTGCTGAAGGCGGAAGTACCAATTCCACCCACCATCCATCAGCATGGCTAGTAGTCACCTATTACTGAATGCATCTGAGCAGCGCTTGAAGAAGAATGGTGGGTTACTCACCAATAACCGTCCTTCTTCGAGATGGGTTGCTCGGATCCATTTGGGTCCCTCCCCTCCATCCCTGCTTCTGGAGTTGGCGACTCTAAGGAACTGAGGAGGGGGTGGGGAGGCGGCCGTATATATAGCCATGGGTGGTGTGAGGGGTGGTGGCCTCCTCCCCTCTTCTGACAGGCTTAGGACAAGTTTTTCCGACCAATCTGGCACTCCAGCATGGAGACACCTATTACTGAATGGATCCAAGCAGCCCATCTCGAAGGAGGACAGTTACGGGTGAGTAACCCACCGTTCACAGGTATGTTGAGCCAAAAATGGAAAGAATGCCAGATGCATGTATCTTCAGAGTACTGTAGCTGTCTGGTAAGGAATTCCACATGTCAAACACAAGCTGATCCTGTTTGTGGAGATTGTGCATTTCTTTCCGTTTGTGTTTTAGTACCAGGGCAGACTTTTGTCTTTCTTGATTTTTAATGTCTGTCACTAAGCCACTGAATTTTGAAGTCCACAACTCCTTGGTCTTCAGCTTGCCCAATTCCAGCTCAAAATCTGGTTTCTTCACTCTCACACAAGCAGAAAAGTTGCGTGAAGATGTGTCAGCTTTAAGGGGATTCAAAATAAACATTAAAGTTGCCCTTTCCTCTCTGAACTCCTGAAATCGTACAGAAAATGATTGTTGCATGTTTAGAACAACATTGGTTGTTTGAAATAAAAAATTGTATGTCCACACGTTTTCTTGTTTTGAAACAACGGAGCCCATCATTTCGAAACAAGAGCCATCATTTTGAAATGGCTTAAACCACTTTCGTTTTGAAATGATGGTTATTTTGAAATGAGTCATTTCAAAATAACGCCTTTGGGACGCGTGTTTCGAAATAACAGTCCTGACCTTCTTCCCAGGGTGCACAGCACCCAAGGGAAGCAGGAAGTTCTGTCCCACGCCTGTGCCTGCCAGCGCACCTAGAGCCCTGGGCAGGCTTTGCAGCACGTGGCACCACTGCCCCAGGGGGGGCGACACCATGCCCCCATCTGGACTGCTGAGGATGTCCAGTGCCTACTCAGCATCTGGAGAAGGGACATCCTGTCCTGGTTCTGGGCTAGCAGCTGGAACTGGGACATATATGTGGACATTGCCACAGAGCTGTCTGCTCAGGGCCATGAGCGCACCACAGAGCAGGTACGCTCCAAAATAAAGGCCCTCAGGCAGGACCATGCCCAGACCAGGGAGGCATGGGAGCTCTGGGGGGCAGGTAGCACTGCTACCTGCCCTTTCTATGATGAGCTCCATTTCCTCCTGGGGCCGGAGCCCAGTGGCCTGCCAGCTGAGGCCATCGACACCGGCCGGCCCCGCTGCTCATCCTCCGGCCCTGAGGCAGCTGACACCAAGTCCGAGGTGTCCTTGGACATTGGGCAGCCTCCTGCCGCACCGCCACCAGCAGCAGATGCCGCACCAGGGACCCTCGAGCTGTTCCCTGCCACACAGGAGGAGGAGAGCAACGTGGAGGAGCAGCGGCCTGAGACCATCTCGGCGCCTGGGGAGTCCGAGACGGACACGTGGACATCACACCGGACCTCTGAAGCCCCTGTGGGTGAGTCTTTCTCTCTCGCAGAAGCACGCAGGGCTGGGCCTGTTCAGGTGACGGGCAGCGAGGGGGTACAGGGCTGGGCACTGGGGCAGGTAGGGCATAGGGTCAGTGGGTGCAGAGGCCCTCCCATGGGCACGGGTACCTGAGAGACAGGTGGCACGAGGGTCACAGGCCCCTGTGTGCCTGGGATTGGTTAACAGGGGCTGGGTGTCAAAGATGCAGCCGCATCTTGGGTGGGGTGGAGAGCATGCAGGCCACACCACTGGCAAGTGGCCTTGGGAGACTCCCTAGAGCAGGGGTGGCCAAACTTACAGAACTCAAGAGCCGCACAAGTCAATTATTAAACCTTTGAGAGCCGCACTGAGGCGTATAACCACGCATTTTTACCTACTCCAAAATTACTAAGCTTAAAATTCATTGCGCACTTTAATTTTATCGTAAAAATAGGGCAAATATTGATCCTACTAATGTCAGATACTAATAATTATTTAAGGTTACCATGAAACTAGGCCTATACGGTAAAAAGTTATCTGTTGCTAGATGTAGAACACTACAGGCTTGTGGCAAGTTTTTTCTAAATTCTCCGGCAGTAACTTGTCAGTGCAGTAGGTAAAAGCTCTCTCAGATGCTGATCTCTAAGTATTGCACAATATTTTGAATTTCATTGTGGAATATGATGCTTCACAGCAGTAAGTTGTGCCAAAAACTGAAAGTAATCTATGTTTAGTTTTAAACTTTTCTCCTTTGTATTTTCATTTCTTAGTATTACACATCATGTTTAGGACTTGTAAAACATGATTTTACAAGTACACTGCAATAGGGCCTATGAGAAAATCTAAACATGCTATGGCTTCTCTGACCATGTCATGCTTCCCTCCCCCACCCCTGCTGCCGCTTCCCTGCCATCTCTTACCATGCTGCTGCTTTTCTGCTCTCCCCAACCATGCCGCACTTCTGCCTCCCACCCCACCCTGGCCCTGACCATGCTCCTGCTTCCCTGCCAACATTTCCGCCAATAAACTTTTTCACTAGAATACTCATGGACAGTGAAAACAAAAGGTCTGAGGACTCAGTCAGAACCAATTAAGTTTAAAATGAAAGTAATAGTAAGGGAAAACACGGCTCTTATCTTAATCCTGTGAAGAGACGCACACAGGGACACCTTTTCAACTGTTCAGAATCACAACAGATCAATGAGAATTTATGGGGACATAAAGGGCAAGATCAGAGCCTGTTTCAGTAAGTGCTTTGGAGTCCATGCACAGAAGATATTATGGAAAAAATCCTGTTGAGTTTATTCAGTTTGGGGTCAGGCCTGTATAAATGCTAAATATCATTACAGTATTTGGTTTTTATAATACAAAGCAAAATCTTTATTGGTGAGAGATTTTTTCCAGAAAGTTTACAACACAATTTTCCATCCTCACTTGTCTAATGGGCTCAGATACCCATAGAGTCATTCATGAAGACTGCACTGAAATATAAATGGATTTTGACTACTGGTATACAACAAAGGAAAAATAATACATGTTGAATGCTATTTAATCAGTGGAAGTGTAGTGCTGCTATTGAACTTCGCGGTGAATGTAAATTATCTTGGTAATTGACTTAGTTATATTAATTAAAATTTTCTTATAAAATAAATGTAGTAGCAGTTCCTTCTGCAAACAGATGACCTACTGATGTCTCAGGCACACTTGTTCAATGGACTTAAGGAATTTTTTTCTAAAGCCAGTTTTCAGTAGTGGTGGTCTATCTTAAGTCTAAATCATTTTGCATGCTGAAAATGAACCATGATCCGTAATAAGTACTTGCAATATTCTTTAAATGGAGAGTTTTTTTTTAATAACCTTTTGACAGTAGTCAGTGGTTTTGGATATAAAACTTGTGTCAATTTTCAGTCATTTCTGATGATTCTTATTTAATTCTCAAAATAGAAATACAAGAGAAATAATTTTGCATTATATCACCATATCTGGAAATGTCAGATGATTTTTTAAAACGAGAAAAGCAATTGTAAATTAATTTAAGTTTAAATTGCTAGATTATTATCATTTATCTGTAGTTCATTGCAGACTTGTTCTTGATCAATTTATGTTGCCAGTTTGTCATGGAGAACCCAGAAAAGCCTCTTGGATCCCCTCTGCTCACAGCCACTAGGACTCTGCTACGGTGGAGCTTTCTCCCAATCACCAGGGACTCTATGCTACCTGTAGCCAGCTTCCCAAATCCAGGCCCAGAGAGTCTGATCCTTGCTCTGTCTGGTCTCCCTTGGGGGGGGGGGTTTCCTCCCTCCACGAGGGTCCCAGGCGTCCCAATCAGCAGTGACACTCAGCCAGTGTAGCAGTCAGAGGGTTTATTAGCAATCCACTTTGCACAGCAGCTAGGACAGTTGCTCTCAGATCATCCAGGAGGGCAGATAGTAAACCCCCAGGACAAGC
>ML682134.1:1988640-2002584 GCA_007922195.1 Podocnemis expansa
CCCCCCTAGTGGTACCTATAGTTATCACACCCCTGTGTCCCATCGCCAGAATACCATCACCCAAAAACAGGAAAAAGAAGAACCACAGTAACCCAAGAGGTTTTCTTACTTCATCATACAGTTTTAAAAATATTTACCCAGAAAACAGTATCAAAAAAGGAAAGTATTTAAAAAATCATGCACTCAGAAGCTGCAACAGATAGAAAGGACAGATGGCAACAAGCCTTGTCTTTGTGGGCAGGACTGCTACTGAGCTCTTGTTAGCAGGATGGAAGGCCCAAACTCATTGAGGTTTGGGACAGCACCTGACAAGCCTGTTGAGGTGCTCATCTTGGTCATAATCTCTAGGTGCTGCCCTAAGAGGTTAATAAAGAGCCTCTGCATCATCCCCACACCACATCCTCAGCTACCTTTTCAGACATTTGCAGACTACACATCCCCTGTCTCAATTACTTCCTTGCCTTTCTACTTCCTGCCTCACTCTCATCTGGCTGCTCTGAATAGTGTCCCATAAGACGTATCAAAAAGGCTAACAATCCATTAGGCACTATTAAGAAAGGGCTAAGCAAAGGAGACAGGAAATATTAAAACAATAGTGTGTCGATCCATGGTAAATTTGCAAGTTGAAGGCTGTGTCCAGCCTTCAATGCCTTATCTGCACTTGGGATGAAAAAACCCCATGTACTGCTACAGGCTGGGGAGTGATCAGCTAAATAGCAGCACTGGAGAAAAGGACCTGGGAGTCATGGTGGATGGGAAGCTGGACATGAGTCAGCAGTGTGCTCTTGCTGCCAAAAAGGCCAATGGCATACTGGGCTGCATCAGAAGAAGTGTTACCAGCAGATCAAGGGATGTGATCATTCCCCTCTATTCTGCACTAGTGAGGCCACATCTGGAATACTGTGTCCAGTTTTGGGCTCCCCACTACAAAAAGGACATGGACAAATTAGAGAGAGTCCAGAGGAGGGCAACCAAAATGATCAAAGGGCTGGAGCACAAGCCCTATGAAGAAAGACTGAAGGAACTAGGCTTATTTAGCCTGCAGAAGAGAAGACTGAGGGGGGATTTGATAGCAACCTTCAACTACTTGAAGGGTTGCTCCAAGGAGGAGGGAGCTCGACTGTTCTCGGTAGTAACAGAGGGCAGAACGAGAAGCAATGGTTTCAAGTTACAGCTGGGGCGGTCCAGGCTGGATATTAGGAAAAACTTCCTTACTAGGCGAGTGGTGAAGCATTGGAATAAGCTGCCTAGGGAGGTGGTGGAATCTCCATCTCTGGAGGTGTTCAAGTCCCAGCTGGACAAAACACTGACTGGGATGATCTAATGGGAGTGGTCCTGCTTTTTTTGGCAGGGGGTTGGACTAGATGACCTCGTGGGGTCCCTTCCAACCCTATGATTCTATGATTCTATGATTCTATGAAAAAGGAAGCAGAAGAGATTCAGAGAAAGGAAGAAAGATGATTATGGGAGTGAAATGGATTCCACAGGATTTGTTTATCTTAGGAAAGAGGTGACTAAAGGGGGATGTGACAGAGGTCTCTGAAATCAGGAATGGCACAAAGAACGGGAACAGAGAAGTATTAGTTACTGTTTCCCATGACACAAAAAATAGGGGTCACCCAATAGACAGCAGATTTAATATAAAAAGGAAGAGGTACCTATTTGTATTAAATGGCATAGGGGTCAGTGCTGACTCCTCGGGACAATGATCACTCCTGAGCCCCCTAACGAATCGTGACACAACAGCATCCCTGTGAACTGAACAGACCAGTGGTGGTCTGTATGGGGTATGAGGCAGTTTGTCCTCTACAGAGCTACCTTCTGGCACCTGTGACCTAGTACTCTATAGCAGGGGTGGTCAAACTTATGGAACTCAAGAGCTGCACAAGTTGATTATTAACCCTTTCAGAGCCGCACTGAGGCATATAGCCATATACTTTTACCTTCTCCAGAAATCCTAAGTTTAACATTAATTGCACACTTTAATTTTATCATAAAAAGAGGGTACATGTTAATCCTACTAATGTCAGAATCTAATAATTACTTAAGGTTACTGTGAAAATTAGGCCTATACAGTAAAAATCTTAGCTGTTGCAGCATGTAGAAGACTGCTGGCTAGTGGCGAGTTTTTAAAATCCTGACCATTCTGCATTTCTCCCTGCTGTCCTTGATCATGCCACTGCTTCTTCCCACTGTCCTGACCCCCTCCTGAACTCCTGGGCTGGGGCTGTTTTCCTAAATTGATTTGCTGACATTCTTCCAGGAGCCACTTTTTTTTATTCAAGAGCCGCACGTGGCTTCCGAGCCACAGTTTGGCCACGCCTGCCCTATAGTGTTACAATGGGACATGGGAGCCAGCCCAACCTGCAAAGTATCCTGTGTTGCAAGACGTCCTAGTTCAGGCTATGGCCAGCTCTTCAGTCCTGCAGTCACTGGTCTCAGCTCCATATGGTGACAGGCTGCTTCCCTGATCCAGTCTGGTATGCCACTGTGACCCTCCAACTTCCATTCCTGAACGCCAATTTGCCACCTTTTGCTGAGTGACCACTCACTCCAGAGTCAGAACACTCAAGCCTCTGGCATGCAGCTGGTCCCAAGCAATGAGTGTATGCCCTCTGCCTGCATGAGGGTTGCCCCCTCAGCAAGCACCCCAGCCCCAGACACCATCATGGGAGCCCCTGTCTATCAGGAGTGCCCCTGGCCCAGGAAAAGACCCAGGGCTCGGGCGTCAGGACTCTGGGCTCGAGTGCCATAAGTGCACTGCTGCTGCAGCCATCACCCCAGTGGACCTGGGACTCTGGCACTGAGACTCAGGGCCTGAGCCCTGTAAACTCACTGCCAGCAATGCTCCTGCTGTCTACAGAGATTGGGACCCACTCCCAAGCACCATACACTCAAGTCCGTCCATTTAACAAAGAAATGGATTGTGCCCAGCCCTTTTCACTTACATCCTGTAAAGATCACACAGCTTTAGACAAAACAATTACTGGTTTATTAATCAGATTACAATTCCAAATGAGACAATGGCCAATCATGGCAGAATCACAATATAAATGAGTCAGGAGTGACCACAAGGAAAAAAGGTAAAGCATATATACTAGAGCCCTGCAAATAGTGTAGTGGCTAGCACCTCTGCTTAACATGCAGAAGGTCCTGGGCCCAGTTCCCAGGGGGTTGGACTCAATGATCTCATGAGGTCCCTTCCAGCCCTATGATTTGATTTGAACTACCCTAATACTTCTACCTAGACTGACTTTATAGTCCAAGTTCATGCTCAAGGTGTTTGGCTGTCAGATGTCTGTACAGCCAGTCTCTGCCTGAGGCCAGGCAGGGCCCAGATCCAGCTTAGAGTTGTTTCAGGATGGAGATTCTGAGGCAAAAAGCCCCCAAAATCTTCCAAGGGTCTCTCTTTGTTTTCCATTCCTCTCACCCCTCCCCTTCCAGGCAGAGGAGATGCCTTTGTCCCAGTCTGAGCCATTTCAATTAGTATATCTTTGCTGCTTCCTCCAGGTGCAGCAAATTATTGCTGGGTGAGAGCTTGCTCAATGCTGCTGGGAGAGAGCTCTGTCTGTCTCCCACCCCCCTTAGCCATGCTACACATCACTACATATTCATGAGGCTGCAGGAAACATATCATCATAGTAATCATGTAGAATGGGCTATAAGCATCCATAAACAAACCTTGCATGGCATAACTGGCATAAACACATACAATCCTGGTGTATAAGTGAACAGAAAAATCATAAAGATCATAAGCAGTGGTCACAGATATGCATCTCCTGACACATGTTGCTTACTATTTTGTGCCTCATTTTGTCTCAGCAGATAGCACTAGCCAGAATCATACGCCTGCGGTTCCGGTGGCTGGGGACATTTTACCCCCACATGGCTCAAAGAGGAAGTAGCTATTGGGTTTTTTTTTTGAGATCAGAAACAGGGCTGGCTCCTGAGCAGAAAGAGCAACCTCCAGCCACAGGTTATTCAAGCCAAAGCAGGGTTGAAATGTGTTGTTATTGCTCTGTGTGAGTTGTCTTTTATTTTTATCTGTCTGCCTTTGTTTCTTTTTCCTGTCCCTGAGTTCCCAAGTCTTCTCAATTCCAGAATCTCTCCATGGTCACATAATGAGGATCCCAATTTATTTATCTCCTTTGTGCCCATGATTTTCTCACCTTGAAGAGCAAAAGTGCAAACCTGAGATGTGCTGTGAAATAAGTTCTGTTTAGTGACACCCATTTTGTTGTGGTTTCTCCACTTGCAAAATTTTAGTGACATGATTGAACATCATCATCTCATCAATTGGACACACTGTGACCCGGGACCCATGGGATAACCTTCTCAATGTGCCAAAATCAGGGCAAGCTGAAAAACCATGGGCCAAACCCCAAAACCACTGGTGGGTGGTACTTAAACCAGTTTCCCAGTCAGTAACCAAAACATGCTCCTGATTCTCCACTCTGGTCATCACTGAACATAACAAAATAGGAACAGCCCCCTTATTGCATACCAGCTTCTCTGGTCCCCCTTAGCCACTGGGTCTCTTAAAGAAATAGGTTCTCCTGACCCCAAAGGGCCAGCCACATCACCCAGAACAATATAGGCTTGGATTTTACCCAAAATACCACGCTGCCAGCCAATCCTTTAATAACTACAACTAAAGGTTTAATATAAAAGGAAAACAAACAAAATATGAGAGATGTTAAAGGGTCAAAGTGAATCACATACATACAAATGATAAGTCCATAGAAAATAAGTCCTTGTTTCACAGCTTCAGTTGTTAGAAATCCCATTTTAAGGAATGGAGACCAAATAGTCCAGGTGTAAAGTTTGTTCTAATTCTCCCATGAGAATTAGCAAGGTGGTTTCCAGGCTGGCGCTGGCTGGGATCTCAGTCCTGCAGCCCAAACTTTCCTTGAGAAGCTTGGACAGTTGTGAGATAAAGGGATTATGTTCCTTACTCCCTTTTATAGTTGTAGCAAGGTGGGCATTCGCAGGTCATTTCTTCTTGTGGGCCTTGATGACAGCTCTCAGGTACTTAAGTAGAGAATAGTAAGGTATATTGTCTTTTGGAATAAAACCTTCACCTCCTGGGCACTACAGGTAATTAGCTGCATTAGCACCATCAACAGACAATTTACATTGTTACATCAAAAGTTCAGCTAGATGTTAATGTTCCTTTCAGCCCTTTCCAACAGAACAATACTGACAGACAGGGAAGCAGATTATTTACCTTGCTATCTTCTAAAAGAATATATGTAAATTTCATTAAGAAACCACTATTGATACACATGCATATCAAAGCCCTAGCCTAATTGGAAGACTACCACTGTATTTTCCTGTAATATTTCTTTAAAGGTTAGATTTGGGTCATGTATTTTAGAAAGATGGCTTGGCCTTCTCAAGCCTAGCATGACACGCACAGAGCAGGTTAGTTTAATTAAAAGTTGATAGGCTGCTGGTACTATGAGAAAAATTTCTCACTTGATCCAGCAAGCTCAGAAGTCCCAGCCATAACTTTATATCAAGATGCAGATAAAGCATTTAATTGGGTTGAGTGGCCTTTCTGAGTGGATGTCAGAAAAATATCCCCAATCTCCCTCCAAAATCTCTTTGGCAATCTTTCTGAACTCTTCTCCTTCTCTGTCCCATGCCTCTCTTTTCACCAGCTGTGAACTGAAACCTCTTCTAGATTTGAGTGCTAAATAGTTCTCTCAGCCTGTAAAATGTTTTGAGATTTTAAATATTTTCCTTTGCTGTGTAAGGATGAAACTGATGCCTTTCCAAGTTATGCCTGTGCTTAATAGCTCATAGCCACACAGGAAAAGGCTGATGAGAGGGGGTAGAACTGTAACCTATTTGAGGCATAGTTTGAATTGTCTTCCCTCAAATATCAACAAAGAGGAGAAGAGTTTGAAAAATTCTAGAGGCATAGCCATGTTAGTCTAGTTCAGTAAAATAAACAAGGAATTCTGTGGCACTTCTGAAGACTAAGAAATTTATTTATTTCATGAGCTTTCATGGAAGAATGTGAGGAGAAGGAGAGAGAGAAAGTGAGGTCAAACATAATGTAACACTTCTGCCAGGGCAAGATGGCAGACCAAGGGCTGGGTTCTATATCTAGGGGTTTCCAAATAATGTTATAGCACCAACCAGCTTGAGCCTACTCCCCCCAGTCTTCTGGGAAATCATGCATTATTCCCTGAGCACCCCAAAAGAGCAAAACTTCCCCGCTTGCAAGCATGAGTCTGAGTGAAGTATAAGGACTTTTACTAGCAGTATAAAAGAATGCATAGACACAATAGCAAAACCAGCACTGATCTAGAGAACCAGTGCAGAACAAAAATTCTCACAAAACCCAGTACAGCACTCACTCCACCCTAGTGTATGTTGAGAATGTCCCTCATGCCAACTGTCTACTGTTGCCACCTGCTGGTCACTCACACTCTCCGGCCCTTTGCTGTCAGCTTGCATCATCTGCTGGCTCCCCCAGCTGGTCACTCATGCATGTCAGCTCTCTACTGGCCACTCACACCATCTGCTGGCTCTGCCTGCTGGTCACTCATCAGTGATTTCAGCTCTTAACCTCAGGACATTACAAACAGCTCCTTCAATCAAAATAACAGAAAAAAGGATCCACAAGGAGTCAGCTATTTGAGTCAATCCTTTAACACTGGGGAAGGAGTGAGGTAGTGCTTCAGGCATAACTTTTTGATAGAGCTGATGCTAACCCCCACCCTGTTTTACCTTTGCCAGGCTGAAAACAGAGGGTTGCTTACTCTTTCCAGTTCTTTGCTGCTGATGGTGACTTTTGCACCAAATAGACTAAATGAAGTTTATGCAATCAAAGGATAGCATATTATGAAAAAGACAATATTTCATTTCCCTTCTCAGTCCTCTTCTCAAATTTCTCCTCACAGACCTGTTTTGGGATGTGGAAAACCCAACGTCAGGTCTCTGGTCTGCACCAAGCAGTTGACCCTGCATCGTCTCCATCCTATATGACTTCCATATATGTGGAACTGTTCAGAGTGACCAATTCTGGCTTTATAATTGGTGATCATCCCATCTGATTCCCTGTGTGATGTTCCTCAAAACAATCCCCTAGTTCATCTACCAGGAAACACCCTAAGCCAGATGTAAAAATTGCCCATGATGGCAGGGCTTGCTAAGAATAACTCTGCTGCCCTTTACTTATACAGTTAAGGACCAGATGTTTCATTACCTTAGTCTTCAGTCTTAAAGAGAATTTCATGTTAGAATGGCCTCAACTAATCCTTTTGGCTAGCAGCGAGGCAGAGTAGCTGTGCTGATGCTGAGAGATGCACCACTGTTGAAGACATCCGGATCCTGGTTTCTAGTCTGCACAAGAACCCCTGTGGTTCTGGGGACCCTCTAGTCACGTTAGGTTCTTGGAGGAGACGATGATGAGGCAACCAGTCAGCCAGCAGCTTTCAGTCCACATGTTCATCTGGTCAGGAAACTGGTCAGATGCAGGTAAAACAACCTTGCTAGGACATGAAGAGACTTTGAAAATTTGAGAGGATGTTTACAGCTCCTGATAGGAACTGGGAAATTTAGGGCATGATGAGTCTGAAGGGGTGTCAGAGCAGTGAGCAGGGCATTTAGAGGAGTAGTTTATTCATAGGACCATGGCAGCAGCATCAGAGTTTAAGGTGTAGAAGCCAGGGCCTGTCCACAGCTGTCCGTTCTCTTCATTGCAGCTTTTTGGTGGCAGTGCAGGGGGGGAAATTTTCCAGTTTCAGTGAAACCTTCTTAACTAGGGGGCACTGTGCTGCAGAGGTGGAAGTGGGGGCTCACTGTAGGCACTCTGCCCTCTCTCTGAGCATGGACACCCATCCCCAGTGCTGACCACTTAGCCCTTCACAGCCAGGAAGGCAGGTTCAGTGCTGGGCAGTGCCCCCTTTAGGGCTAGTGCTCATGTTCCCAGCCAGGGAATGGCTGCACTGAGAAGCTATTTCTAGGTAACCCCATATCTCCAGGGCTCCTTCACTGATCCCCCTTTGCCATAGTTGACCCTGGTCCTGCAAAGCAGCTGGGAGTTGCAAGGCGTGCTGGGAGCCCCTTGGCCCAGCTGTGTCCAGCCCACAGCACATATTTTCTCCGCAGTTCAGCGGGGAGCCAGATGCATCTCTTCTGCAGCACTTTCTCAGGCTATGATCAGAGGTGAGCAGGTGGCTCACAGGAGATGGGGGATGGGGCAGGATCTTTTATGCTCCTTCAGAGAACTAAATGTTCGTCTCCCTGGATTGGGTGAGTGACTCCTCTTGCACCTCGCTTTCCATGTCTGCCTCATTCATCCCTTACTTTTGTCTCCCCCTTTCTCGGCCTCCCTCCTCCTCATCTGCCCCACACCTCCTTCTGTCTCTCCTTCATTCATACATTCCCACTGCTTCTTTGACTTTCATTGACTCTCTTTCTGCCCCCTTTTTCTCTCCCAGTTGGCGTCCCACATCTCCTTCTTCATCTCATTCACCCTCTCTTTCTGTGTCTGACTATCCTCCTTATGCTTGGTCAGTGACCTTCTCCTGTACTCCTCTTGCTGTTTCTTTCTCTTTCACTCGCGTGATCTGCAACTCTCCTTTTCTTCACATCCTGTTTTTTCCTCTCCCTCTTCATGAATTGTCAGTGGTAGTTCACCCTTTTCTCTCCTCAATCTTGCTCCATGGCACTCACCTGTTCCCTTCTTTTCTCTTTCTCTCTACCTTCCTCTGTTTGAGAAGCAGCCTATCTTCCATTTGTGGTTCTCTCATTCCCCCTTTTCATCTCTCTTGCTCTTTCATCCTCTCTGCCACATTCAACAATCAGGTTTTCCCATCCCCGGTGCCCAGGTTCCTCGGTGACCCTGAGACTGTGTCATCACCTGCTCTTCTTGCACATCTCAAACTCTGACAGGCTCATCCTAGGAGCTGCTTCCTCTCTGGAACACACTGACTTTGGGGAAGTATCTCACTCTGTGGGATGGACGAGACAGCCACAGCTTAGCTGTTATTTAAGCAGCTCATTGAAGGAGCAGATACTCCCACCAGCAGCATCCTCTTTAATCCAGCATGGTCAACCTCTGTCTCCTGGGTGAGTGACTCTGCACCTCTCTGTCAGCCCCTGCCTCCTTCTCTCTTTCCCTATATGCATCTGGCCTTCTCGTCCCCCACAGGGCCTCTTGTCTCCCAGGCTCCATTTCCAGCCTGACAGTGCTTTCAGCATTTCCCTGTTGTGTAGAACCTGCTAACAGGAAATTTTTGGACAGAGAACATTAACCCTAAGCTTCAGTCTTCTGAAAATATACTCACAGTCAATGTGTGACCACTTTTCCTGGGCTTCGCTTAATCCTCTTTAGCTCCCGGTCTTTCCATTATGGTATTTCCTGCCATGACCTGCTTGTCTGCCTGTCTATCTCTCTGCTAGGGAGATAGCAGATACGCCTCGTACACCTGCTACCACTTGTCTGTAAAATACATTCCTTGCTCGCCAGCACCCTTCCTACCTAGTCATCCCCAGACCACTCACTGCTTGTCTTTCCTCTTCTCCCTTTCAGCTTCTCTCCAGTTCCTTCCCTGCCTGGTGTCAGATACAGGTAAGGAGGGAGCTCATTCACATGCATGCCTGAGCTCTCCATCTGTGTGGGTCCCCTCCATGAAAAAGGGTCACACTATCTGGCAGACAGCAACAATTAAGTTGACTGCCTTCAGAGAGACCAAGCAGAGGCTGGCTTGTTGTGTTAGCTGAAGGTTCACACCTGTCTTGCCCACCAGTGTCAGGTGATGGTCTTTAAAGAGCCATCAGCCTTCCTGCTACAGTCAGGAAAATGGAGGGAATCAGTGAAAGAAAAAAGGTTGAACTGAGGGTTGAATAGTTTCAGAGAAAATATCTCTGGTCAAGGAAGAAGCACTAGTGATGGGGAAGGGAAATATGGCCTGGTAGACTGAGTTTTGTCTCCCTTTGGATCCATCTGCCATTTCCTGGAATCGGGTGGGGGAGATCCATCATGCTGGACTGTTGGAGGGCTCACTCCCCACTGTCTCTTTTCAGGGCACTCAGTGCTCTCAGAAGCTTTTCGACCAACTCTGCGGCTGTCCCCAGCAGGTCCCCAGTTTGTCCCCAGGAACTCTGTTACCCTCACCTGCTTAGCCCCTCAATGGAGAAAGAACTTGCAGTTCTGCTTCTTCAGGGCCAGGGAGCAAGTGATGTGCACAAGGCCAGCCATGGAGGACTCTCAGATCAGGAGGCTGGACTTGGAGGATTCTGGCTCATACACCTGTATGTACTGGGTAGCTGAATCTGGCCAGAAGAGCTCATCCCTGGAAAGCCAACCTGTCTTATTTACAGTGACAGGTGAGCCATGTGATGGTGGGGACCAGCCTCAGAGTGGCCATGTAAATCAGTGGTTTGTCTAGCCCAGCATCCTGTCTCCAGTGGAGACCCATTCCAGAGCTTCAGGGCGGGCATACAGAGCAGTGGAATCATAGCACTCTCACCTTCCATTGTGGCTTGCACTAGGCAGAGGTTTAGGATCACCCTAGAGGGTTGTGTTTCTGCCTTCTTGGCTAATAGCCATTGATGGACCTATCCTCCCTAAATGGATCCAACTGTTTTAGCCATCACAGCATCCCATGGCCACTGACCCTGAGAAACTGGATGGTTGATCTCGTGGCTCGTTCTTACACTTTGAGCTGGGGCAGGGATGTTGCTGGCACCTGGCAGATGGGGCATGTGCCCTGAGTCCCAGCGCCAGTGCCCCAAATGTCCGGCGCAGCCTCTGCTTTTCCCGTTCCCATCTCTGGCAGAGATCCGGGGCCTGGCCACCAGTGGCAGTGCCTGCCTCTCCTGGCCCTGTTCGAGGCTGGGCCACCCACGGCGGCACCTGCCACTCCTAGCCCAGTTCCTGGGAGGGAGTACAGGCCAGGCTGCCCGCGGTGGCACCTGCTTCTCTCGGCCCCATCCCTGGCTGAGGATCCTGTGCCAGGCTGGCAGTGGCAGGAGCCCGAGGCTGGATCGGGCCTGGGTGGAGAATCAGGGCTGCGGAGCATAGTCTGTGCCCTGGGTCTTTCCCAGGGGCAGCGATGCTCCTGAGCTGGGGTTGCTATGAAGGAAAGCAGTGATCTGCTCTTTTACTATTGGGGCAGTAGGGTGGCCAGCTGGGGATGGGTAGCATGAAGGTTTCTCTGTCATAGGGTGGAAGTGGGCATAGCTCAACCTAGGAGATGGAGCAGATCTGTATTTTTTTGTTGTTGACCAATTGATATTTGTTCAGAACTCTCCCATTTCTTACTTTGCCTCCCAGGGCTTTCCTTCATTCCAGATGCCCCACTTACATTGCCGCCTCGACAAGTCATTGTGGAACCTCCTAAAAGCATCTATGTTCAGGGAGAATCTTTCAAGCTCACCTGCTCAGTGCCAGTAAGCAAGCAGGCGATGGGATACAGGTTCTACCAGCAAAGAAGGGAGAGGATCTCTGAGATGGATGTGGGGTCTTGGCTGGAGCGCACAGGTGAGATTGGGAATACTGGCAAGTACTATTGTGCTTACAGGATAGTCCAATCTGGGCAAGCAATCCTGTCAGGGAAAAGCAATTCTGTCTCCATAAATTTGACTGGTGAGTTCAGGTCTGTTTCCAACCCCTCTTTGCCCTCTGTGTGTGTGTTCAGGAGTGGTCCTGCTCCTTCCATGGACCCCAGACTCTGCTTGATACCCTCTCATCTCTGTGGGGCTCCATGTTGAATCCCAGTGACCACTGTAAGTTGGGAAACTGAGGTACAAAGCCACTCAATTGAGGATTAATCAGTTTTTTCACTTTCATTTATAAATTTTCAGATCAGATTGCTAATACTCAGTTTCTAATTCTATGCTTGTGACAGAGAGTGAGGCAGATAAAACTAAACAAATAGGGTTCAAATTACCAAATTCATCTCAGTCTCTTAGCCAATATACTTCAACTTGGGACCATGCTCTTTAATTTGTCCTTCAAAGTCTTCTATCTTCTCTCATTCATTACCCAAACATTCAGAGCTTGTTTTCATTCTTCTATTTTGTTATAAATCATCACAACTCCAGGATTCTTCTATCATTGAATGGACAGTTTTATGAAGTATTAACACTAAACTAATACATCTTACAGCTTTTGTTTTTACTGTTCAACATATTGTAATGGTAGGTGTTCAGCAGGATTCACAGACTCAGAGAACCAGACAGGGGCTGTGAGGTGTATCCACTCATCCCAGAAATGCTATATCTGGACAACTGCAGCCCTGAAATCATGGAAAAGATGCTTAGCTATAATGGAACTACTTCAGACATCAGCAGTGGCCAGATGACTGGAAACATGGCACACACCACCTCAAGTATTTGCAGAAGATGTCAAAACACACAGCAATGTTTCTTGCCAAGTTCCAAAGGGACAGCTATGTTAGTCTAGTAAAGCAAAAAAATCAAGGAGTCTTGTGGCACTTAAAGACTAACAGATTTATTTATCGCATGAGCTTTTGTGGGAGAAAATCCCACTTCGTCAGTCACTTTGAAGAGGGGGAACTTACAGAATAGGATGAAAATAAATGCAGGGGAGTGTAAGACACGGGATCAGGTCATACTGCAACAGCAAATCAGAAAATTTGTAAGGATTCAAACTCTAGGAAACAGCACACAGAGGGAAGGTGAAGTCAAATTACCTGTTATAATGTGAAAAGAATCCATAGTCGTGATTCAGGACTGCTTTCACACAATGTAATCTGCATATTAATTGTATTTTAGCTGTTTCTCGCTGAAGTCATGATGTCCCCTTGATTTTCTTGAGGACCATCATTAACAAATCATCAATGGAGTGATTAGGAAGATGGAAGTGCTCAGCAACTGTTTTTTTTTTCTGTGTTGTGATTTCTGATGTTAGTTTTGTGCCCATTTATTCTTCTGTGTAGGGACTGTCCTGTTTGTCCAATGTATAAGGCATGGAGGCATTTCCAGCACATGATGGCATAAATCACGTTAGTGGATGAGCAGGTGTAGGACCCTTTGATGGAGTAGCTGGCTTGATTAGGTCCTATGATGCCAAGAAAGGCAAAAAGGAGGATCCAGGGAATTACAGACCTGTCAGCCTCACCTCAATCCCTGGAAAAATCATGGAGCAGATTCTCAAAGAATCCATCCTGAAACACTTGAAGGAAAATAGAGTAATCAGGAACAGTCAGCAAGGATTCACCAAGGGTACATTGTGCCTGACCAACGTCATCGCCTTCTATGATGAGATGACTGGATTTGTGGATGCGGGAAGAGCTGTTGATGTGATATACCTCAACTTTAGCAAGGCTTTTGATATGGTTTCCCACAGCATTCTCGTCAGCAAGTTAAGGAAGTATGGGTTGGATGTGTGGACTGTAAGGTGGATAGAGAACTGGCTAGATCAATGGTTTCAGCGTGTAGGAGTCAATGGCTCCATGTCTAGATGGCAACGAGTAATGAGTGGTATGCCCCAGGGGTCGGTCCTGGGGCCACCTCTGTTCAACATTTTCATTAATGATCTGGATGATGGGATTGATTGCACACTTTTTTCTTTTTCTACAGGAAAGGCCCAAAAAAGAAAATAATAGAGCACCACTGGTCACCACCAATGTTCCCTCTAAGCTGCGCTGGCGCGCTGCAGCGCAACCCGCCACAGCCGCCAGCGCAGCGAAGGCTGCCGGCAGCGCACTGCCGGCAGCCACAGTCCCAGCTCAGAGCTCCTGTGGAGGAGGGAGTTTTCAAAACTCCCGCCCAGAGAAGCTCTAACGGAGCATGCCCAGATTTTCTGGGCATGCTCCGTAGAGCTTCTCTGGCCCCAGGAGCTGTGGCTGGGCCATCTGGCTCCAGCCACAAGGTAAGTTTCTGGGGGTCACCGGGAGTGGAGGCGGGGAGACTGCTGGGCAGCCGGGAGTGGGCCTGCGGAGGCAGCCGGGAGCAGGC
>ML682134.1:2002684-2017024 GCA_007922195.1 Podocnemis expansa
GAGTAGGGGGCAGCTAGGAGCCGGGGGCGGGGGGGGCGGCCGGGACTCGGGGGCAGCTAGGAGCCGGGGCGGGGGGGGCGGCCAGGAGCGGGCCACGGGGGTAGAAGGGGGGCTGCTGGGCAGCCGGGAGTGGGCCCATGGGAGCAGGGGGGCAGCCAGGAGCAGGCCCGCGGGGATGGGGGGGCTGCCGGGAAAAGGCCCGCGGGAACCGGAGGGCCTTCAAGTGCGGGGGCGGCCGGGATTGGGCCCACGGGGGCGGGGGGGCCGCCGGGAGTAGGGGGGAGGGGGGGCAGCCGGGAGCGGGCCCGCAGGGGTGGGGGGGCCGCTGGGGGGGCAGGAAAGGGCCCAAGGGGAGGGGCAGCACAGCAAGCCTGCGGGGGGGGGCGGGGCAGCGCAGCGAGCAACATGAGTTGCTCAGCTGCCACCAACTCTTAGAGGGAACATTGGTCACCACATACAACCCTCAAGTCAGACCTCTACAGTAGATCATTAAGGACCTACAGCCTATTTTAAAAGATGACCCCTCACTCTCTCTAGCCTTGGGAGACAGACCTCTTCTCGCCTACAGACAACCTCTGAACCTTAAACTGATACTCATCAGCAACTACAGACCTAACAACAGAAACATTAAAGCGGGCGCATATCCCTGTAACAAACTGTGCTGCAAACTTTGTCCACATATCTCCACAAAAGACATCATCATAGGACCTAATCAAGCCAGCTACTCCATCAAAGGGTCCTACACCTGCTCATCCATTAATGTGATTTATGCCATCATGTGCCAGAAATGCCCCCATGCCTTATACATTGGACAAACAGGACAGTCCTTATGCAGAAGAATAAATGGGCACAAAACTGACATCAGGAATCACCACACACACACACACACCCACACACACACACACACACACACACACACACACACACACACAAAACCAGTTGCTGAGTTCTCCCATCTTCCTAATCACTCCATTGATGATTTGTTAATGATGGTCCTCAAGAAAATCAAGGGGACATCAAGACTTCAGCGAGAAACAGCTAAAATACAATTAATATGCAGATTACATTGTGTGAAAGCAGTCCTGAATCACGACTATGGATTCTTTTCACATTATAACAGGTAATTTGACTTCACCTTCCCTCTGTGTGCTGTTTCCTAGAGTTTGAATCCTTACAAATTTTCTGATTTGCTGTTGCAGTATGCCCTGATCCCGTGTCTTACACTCCCCTGCATTTATTTTCATCCTATTCTGTAAGTTCCCCCTCTTCAAAGTGACTGACGAAGTGGGATTTTCTCCCACGAAAGCTCATGCGATAAATAAATCTGTTAGTCTTTAAGTGACACAAGACTTCTTCCTTTTTTTTAGCAATGTTTCTGAACATGTCCTGGAAGATGTAGGGCAGGATTGGTTGATCTGGGGATGTTTAAATCTTCTCTGAACTAGTGTCAGCAGGTCCAAGGTTAGTCTATGGAAGTGGGGCTAGTCCAGTGACCCAGACCTATGTGAGTGCTGGGAAACATGAATTGTGGAATGTCTTTTGCTCTGGTGGGTCCTGGAGGAAGATCTACAGATTGGGGCATATCACGTGGCCAGCCTTGGGAAAACCCAATGATGCAAGATGAAAGAGGCTGCTCAACATCTGTCACCATACTGATTTACTATTAAACTACCAAACCATAGTCTTTTACCTTTCAGCAATTTCCCACTCTCTAGTTAATTAAATTATCCCTCAACCTAACCTTTATTTTCCTCATTGGAGTAGGAGATCTACAGACGCCACCATGTTCTTCTCTCAGCACATTCTTACCTTTTCCAAACTTGGATTTTGAAGGTGCATTTGCTCCAACTTGAATAGCTACAAGTTCAGCACTTCATGCTTATAAGTCATGAGAAAAATCCCATAAGCAATTTCATCTGGGGTATTTTGAGGTGGTTTTTCTGTTATGGCATAGGGGCTGTAGCTATTGTCCCACCACTCTGCAAGTTGTGCTTCAGGGAGTTGTATCTTCCTCAGGAAGACACCACTCTGCCAGTTGTGACTCTGCACTCAGTCATGCGAGATCATCATCTGCCCTCTGGGGAGTTTGCTGGGGGGCACTTCATGGGCTGGAGGGGGCGTCATTCTCATGGGTGTGGGAAGTGATTGCACTCCTTGGCTGTGTTCACACACATGCGGTTATTTCGAAACAAGTTATAGCGAAACAACTTGTTTCGAAATAACGCCTTATTTCGAAATGACTTATTTCGAATTAGTAAAAAGTCATTTCGAAATAAGAAAAAAAGCGGGAAACGAAATAGCAGGTTCACACTGTGAACCTGCTATTTTGCTTCCTCCCGGGCTGCAGGCACCAGTGGGCTGCAGCGCTGCCCAGCGCTGCTCCCCGCCGGTTCCTTAAGCCGGCGGGGAGCAGCGCTGGGCTGCGCTGTAGCCCCCTGTGCCGGCAGCCGGCTCTGCAGGCACCGGCGGGGAGCAGCGCCGAGCAGCGCTGAACCCCCTGGGTGCCTGCAGCCCCCCTTTGCAGGCACTGGTGGGGAGCAGCGCCCAGCAGCGCTGAACCCCGCCGGTGCCTGCTGGCCAGGGGACACCCCTTAGCACCCTGGCCAGGGTGCTGAGGGGGCAGCCCTTTAAATGTTGTTTCGGAATGTCTTGTTCCGAAACAACATGGTCACACGCGTTGTTTCGAAACAAGCATTTCGAAACAAGGTTGTTTCGACCCCAAATCGGGTTTAACTTGTTTCGAAACAACGCCCTTGTTTCGAAACAACGGGTTCCTGTTGTTTCGAAACAAGGTGCATCATGTGAACATGGTTTTTTTTGTTTCGAAACAACCTTGTTGTTTCGAAACAAAAGTGCTGTGTGAACACAGCCCTTGTGTTCATGTCTCCTGAGTCTGTGGGGCGGCCCTTCTGCCCTGACCCTTTTCTTTTTGTTGCAGTCCCTCCACCAGCCCCCAAACTCTCTCTGCACCCCCAGCTGCCAATGTATCTGCCTAGGGAGAAGGTCACCCTCAGCTGCTCAGCCCCCAGTGGTGAGGAGACGGAGGGGTACAGGTTCCACCAGCACAAAGATCAGGTTCCAGAGGAGCTGCCAGCTGTGGGTGGGGAACCCCATCTGGAGGTCACAGCTCAGAAAGAGAATGACGGCGCCTACACCTGTCAGTACTGGAGATGGAAGGCCAGGACACAGATTTCATCCAGGGACAGTAACAGCATCTCGGGTCCAGTGTTGGGTGAGGCTTTGCCTCCTGTGTACTCCCACTAGGGTTTCCCCACATCCTGTTAGTTTTAGATACATAGCCAGAATGAGCAGTGTAGAACTGAGGATGGCAGAGATGCCTCACCTCACTCCGCCTCTTCCTCTTCCCTCCCCCCGATCCTCTGCTGCCCTAATTTCTGTAATACAATATAGGTTTCCCTTCCCCAGCCCTACCTTCTGCTGCCGCAGTGCCCATTAGACAGTACAGCTGCCCCTTCCCTTCCCTCAACTGCTGCCCTGCTGTGCCCATTATACAGTATAGCTCCCATTCCCTGCTCCCACCCTTTGCTGCCCTAATGTCCATTATATAGTATAGCTGCCCTTTTTCTCCCATAGTGCTTTGTTCCCCTGCTAACCCCTGTCTTTTGCTGCCCCCCTCAGATCCCCCTCCCCAGCCAGCCCTGAGCATTGATCCCCCATCTGGAGCAGTGAGGGAAGGGTTTCCCCTGCTCATCACCTGTGTGGCACCCCAGGATGCTGGTGAGCGGAGGTTTCACTTCTACAAGGATGGAGCAAAGATCATCCCTGGGGATTTGGGGTCTGAGATCAACCGCATGGATCCTGGGACCAGCTTTAGGAACATCGCTCCGCTCAGTGTCCTGCAAGTGAATCCTGACAGCAGCAGGGAATTCACCTGTGGGTATGAGCAGAATGTGTTGGGGAGGTGGGTCCTGTCCCCCAGGAGCCAGGCTGTGAATGTCACCGTGAATGTCACCAGAACTGAAACCTGGACAGGTGAGGCCTGAAACACCCTTAGCAAGTTGTCTAGGCAGGTTGTGGGATCTCCATCATTGGAAGTATTTAAAAACAGGTTAGACAAGCATCTGTCAGGGATAATTTAAGAGGGTACTTGGTCCTGCCATGAGTGCAGGGAACTGGTCTTGATGACCTCTTATGGTCCTTTCCAGTTTCTATGGTTCAATGAAAATGAGAACGTTTTCTCCATGCTGAAGTTCCCATCCTGGACCTCTAAGTGGCAGCATTACACTGGGTTTTGGGCATGCAGAAATTCCTTCCATAAAGAGGAGGGTTCAACGTGTCTCTGAGGTATTGCAGAGTGAACAACTGCATGCAGGGGAAACATTTCCAATACCAGTGTTGGAGTAATGCCTGCTTTGCATTCCCCACTTTTCTTCAGCAGGCTGGCCTCTGCTTACTGTTGTGGTGGCTGGTTGCGGTGCTGGAGGAGCCACTTCGGGTATTCGCGCTCTATTTTGCTGTTGCTGCTGGAGGAAAAAGAAAGGTACGGGGAAGGCACCCTGAATGGGGAATGGCATGGGATCGCCTATGTGATGATTCTTGGCACACCACTGCAGACCTGGGCTTGGGACAGGATGGGCAAGACTTGGATGGAGAAGGTGACCCAAGTGTCTGAGGAGCCAGGGGTCATGAGGCACCTGCCCAAAAACAAGAGGAAGTTTTCCATCCAAGTGACTGTGTGGGTGACATCTTACTGGACCTGTTTCTGAGGGGGCACAAGATGAATTTTTGAGATACACTGAGCGCCTCTTCTTCATATCGAAGAGCAGAGGTTCAAGAAGAATATTAGAAACAAATAGTTATGTATTAAATAAAATCATAATGTGCTTTTTAGAGCCTAAACATAACTCCCAGTACCTTCCCCTTTCTCCTATGACATAGCCTTTCCCCAGTATTTTCAGCTAGGATGGCTGAGATTTTCCTTCCATAAGATCAAACCTCATGGCAGGTTATCCTTGGAGAATGGAGACTTCCAGGTGCATCTTTCTGCACCCCCCAGATGTTCCAGACCAGAACTTATATCAGAGACCACATTTCCCCCACTCGTGTTTGGTGCCTCCTCCAAAATCTCTGTAGGCTCTTTGGCAGCAGTTGACTTAGTGTACTGAGACGCTTCTTCAGGGAGACATGCAGTAGTCCACCACAGTGTCTCCCATCTGGAGATGTTTGCTTCATGGTTCCCCTTTAAGGGACTGCCCTTTGACCACAAGGCCTGTAGAAGGTAATTTTTAGCATCTTTACTTAACACTGCATAGATATTCCATTTGCTTATATCACAAGGATATGTGATGCAGGCTTTTGTGGTAGATCTTATGTGAAGTACTTTGGTGAGCCCAGGACATCCATGTACCCTGGCACCCAATGCTTATTAGTACTCAAAGAGATGCCAGGATTCAAGCAACTTTTACACTTTCATAATTGATGTGGCAAGCCTAGGGGCTCAGAGCCCAGAGGTGCTGGTGATCAGCCTTGGCACAAAGTAAGCACTATATGTGTCCCTCTGGCAGTTGGCAAGAAGAGACCTGTGGCTCTCACCCCTTGTTTCCTTGGTGGGAGACACTAGGAGAGGGAAGGAAGGGAAACAAAATAGCTCATGAATGTTTCTCCTTGACCTTTTCTCCACAGGTAGCAGCAATAATGTAGCTGGGTAAGTTACTTTATTTCGAGGCAATATGCCTTGTTCTCATGGGGTTCTGTTTGTCTGTCCCCTGGCAGGGTAATCAGTCTCCTTCTTCACACATCAGCCCAACTTGTCTCCCCACTTAGCTCCCCAACATCTGGTTGGGTCCCCCAACTTCTCACGGACTGCCAAATTTAGTTTTCAGTCCAGTTCTGCCATCTAGTGGTTACAAAACTGAGAGCCAAGTGCCACCTTCCAGACTGAGCCGTGAGGAGTCAGTCTGTGAATGAAAGACCACAAATGAGTGAATATATGACAGAGAAAATGAAAGGGATGGAAGGAGAAAAGGCAAATGAGATGTTTATTTTCCCTGAACATCCCTACTCATGCCTGTGATCCGGGCCTCTTGGGATAACCTCATGAATGTGCCAAAATCATGGCAAGCTCCAAAAACCAGGGGCCAAACTCCTAAACCACTGATGGGTGGTACTCAAACTAGTCTCCCAGTCAGTAACAACACATGCTTCTGATTCCCCACTCTGGTCATCACCAAGCATAACAAAATAGAAACAGCCCCCTAACTGCACATCTGTTCCTATGGTCCCCTTTAGACACTGGGACTCTTTAAGAAATAGGTTCTCCTGACCCCAACGGGCCAGCTACATAACCCAAAACAAGATAGGCTTGGATCTTACCCAAAATACCACACTGCCAGCCAATCCTTTAGTAACTACAACTAAAGGTTTAATATAAAAGGAAAACAAACAAAATACAGGGGTGTTGCTGGCACCTGACACCCGGGGCCCATGCCCCAAATCCCGGCGCCAGTGCCCCGGGTCCTGGCATGGCCCCTGCCTCTCCCTATCTCCAGCTGGAGATCTGGGGCCCGGCTGCCTGTGGCGGCGGCAGCTGCTTCTGGCCCCCTCCTAGGCCAGACGGCCCCATCGCCGCGGCTGCCGCTCCCTGCCCTGTCCCCAGGGCAGGGCGCTTGGGCCCAGCTGGTGCAGCAGGCGCCAGAAGCTGAGTCAGGCTCGAGCACTGAATTGGGGTGGGGGTGTGGCCTGCGGTCAGAGGGCGCATCCTGGGCCGGTGTCCCAGGTCCTTCCCCGGGGCAGCAACGCTCCTGACAAAATATGAGAGATGTTAAACGGTCAAAGTGAATCACATACATACAAATGATTTAGAGTTCATAGAAAGCAAATCCTTGAAGTACCTGTAGTTTGCAGGTTACTCGAACTCCTCTGATAGGCACCTAGTGCTTGGGTGGATCTTAGTCCTTCGTTCAGTCCCAGAAGAATAGTTCCAGAGGAGGATGTTGGTCACAGACAGACTGAAGATTAAAGACAAAATGGAGATGGGTCCCCTCTCTTTTACCTCAGAGTCCTTACCAGATCAACATGGAGGTGGGCCACATGGTCATTCTGGGTAACTGGTCTAACAGGTTTCCTCTCGGGCCCACTGTAGCTGGGAGTCCCCTTCTGATGGGCCATTAATATGACAGTAGTTTGCAGACACACAGTCTGGGATTGCCTTAAGAACAAATCACTTGGAACACTCATAAAAACAAATAGATTTCCAATTTCTAATATAGGCATGATACCTACATACAAACCATATAATCATTCTTAGCAGATTATAGCCTTTCTGTTGATACCAAACATGGCATATCACATATGGATTATTGCAAATATGAAATATTAATATGAAAAATAATCATAAACAGTCCCCTTGACCTAGACAGCATCACAATGCCCACTCCAAATGTTCCCTGCCATGGCATCAGAAATGTGTACCTAGCTGAAGTAGAATTTCAATTCTGATACAATTTTGGTGGATGTCAAAGTTTATTTTGAAGCATTTTTTAAAAATCTGGATAATTTTTTAAAATGTTCAGGATGGTGGGAAATTATGGACAAGGGATAAAGCAATAGGGGGCTTAAATGATAATTATTTTATGACAGGCATCACAGAGATTCAAAGAAGTCAACTTTTAGAAACGTTGAAGTGCAAACTGTCAGCATCACATCAAACTATGCAAAATCAGTATCTTTAGATTAAAGTTTAGTGCTCAAGCAACCTTTTCTACTACATCTGTAAATGTCAGTTATCACTGATGGAAATATTTAGTGTGCATGTTTTTTGTACATCAGGCGGGGGAAGGTATACCCGTGCCCAGCTCCTGGCACACTGGCCAGGTGGCAGGGAGAAGGGACCCCTGTGCCTAGCTCCAGCAGTACTGGCCAGGCGATGGGGGAAGGCACTGCTGCACCTGGCTCCCAGCATGCTGGCCAGGTGGCAGGGAGAAGGGACCTCTGTGCCCAGCTCCAGCAGCGCTGGCCAGGTGGTGGGGGAAGGGACTCCCAGTGCCACCTGCAGCCGGGCATGGGGGTGTGTTTCCAACTTCCTGGCCAGCACTCCGGGAGCCAGGTGCAAGGTTCCTTCTCCCCAGACATGGCCAACGCTCCAGGAGCCATGCATAAGGGTCCCTGCTCCCTGCGCCCAGCCAGCACTGCTGAAGCCAGACGTGGGGGGATCTTGCCCTGGAGCCTGGCCAGCAATGGGGGTGCAGGGTGTGGGGATGAATTTTTAATGAACCATTAGAACAATTTATCAAGGATCATTGTAGATTTTTCAGGTATGTCTACACTGTGGAGTGAAGTTGATTTATTATGAATTGCCCTTCACCTACCAAATTCATGGGCAAATTTCAATCCAGAATGGGTGTTTTACTAAAAGATCCACTCCAGGGGAAAATTCTCTAGCCTGTGTTGTACAGGAAATCAGACTCAATCATCACAAGATCCATTCTACCCTAAGACTCAATCAAGCTAATATTATATTGAACCTTTTTTTCTGTTCTAGCCTATAACTGACCTTCCTCAATAAATCTTCACTTTGACTGATCAATTGGTCTCTTGGGTAAGGTTCATATTGAACCAAAGCACAGTCAAACAATTGACTGTATGATGTATCAAAAACATGCACACTAAATATTTCCATCAGTGATAACTGACATTTACAGATGTAGTAGAAAAGGTTGCTTGAGCACTAAACTTTAATCTAAAGATACTGATTTTGCATAGTTTGATGTGATGCTGACAGTTTGCACTTTAACGTTTCTAAAAGTTGACTTCTTTGAATCTCTGTGATGCCTGTCATAAAATAATTATCATTTAAGCCCCCTATTGCTTTATCCCTTGTCCATAATTTCCCACCATCCTGAACATTTTAAAAAATTATCCAGATTTTTAAAAAATGCTTCAAAATAAACTTTGACATCCACCAAAATTGTATCAGAATTGAAATTCTACTTCAGCTAGGTACACATTTCTGATGCCATGGCAGGGAACATTTGGAGTGGGCATTGTGATGCTGTCTAGGTCAAGGGGACTGTTTATGATTATTTTTCATATTAATATTTCATATTTGCAATAATCCATATGTGATATGCCATGTTTGGTATCAACAGAAAGGCTATAATCTGCTAAGAATGATTATATGGTTTGTATGTAGGTATCATGCCTATATTAGAAATTGGAAATCTATTTGTTTTTATGAGTGTTCCAAGTGATTTGTTCTTAAGGCAATCCCAGACTGTGTGTCTGCAAACTACTGTCATATTAATGGCCCATCAGAAGGGGACTCCCAGCTACAGTGGGCCCGAGAGGAAACCTGTTAGACCAGTTACCCAGAATGACCATGTGGCCCACCTCCATGTTGATCTGGTAAGGACTCTGAGGTAAAAGGGAGGGGACCCATCTCCATTTTGTCTTTAATCTTCAGTCTGTCTGTGACCAACATCCTCCTCTGGAACTATTCTTCTGGGACTGAACGAAGGACTAAGATCCACCCAAGCACTAGGTGCCTATCAGAGGAGTTCGAGTAACCTGCAAACTACAGGTACTTCAAGGATTTGCTTTCTATGAACTCTAAATCATTTGTATGTATGTGATTCACTTTGACCGTTTAACATCTCTCATATTTTGTCAGGAGCGTTGCTGCCCCGGGGAAGGACCCGGGGCACCGGCGCCAGGATTTGGGGCACGGGCCCCAGGTGTCATGTGCCAGCAACACCCCTGTATTTTGTTTGTTTTCCTTTTATATTAAACCTTTAGTTGTAGTTACTAAAGGATTAGTTGGCAGTGTGGTATTTTGGGTAAGATCCAAGCCTATATTGTTTTGGGTTATGTAGCTGGCCCTTTGGGATCAGGAGAACCTATTTCTTAAAGAGTCCCAGTGGCTAAAGGGGACCATAGGAACAGATGTGCAGTTAGAGGGTTGTTTCTATTTTGTTATGCTTGGTGATGACCAGAGTGGGGCGCTGGGGAGCTGGGTCGGGACTGGCTCCCTGTAGCTGCAGCCCTGGCTGCAGGGAGAGCAGGGTGCCCCTCTCCTGAAGTGAAATAGCGTGTTCACACATAGGATGCGCTATTTCGCTTTCAGGGTTTCCCTTATTTCGAACTAATTTTTTTTCATTTGAAATAAGTGGTTTCGAAATAAAGATTTGGAATGACTTATTTCAAAATAAAACTTTGTATGTGGACATAGCCTAACAGATTTATTTATCTCAAGAGTTTTTGAGGGAGAAAATCTCACTTCATCAGATGCCTGAAGAACAATGTAGGGAAGTATCAGAAAGACCAAGGCATAAATGAACATCAAACTACCTGAAAGCATAAAGGGTAACAAGAAAACATTTTTCAAATACATTGGAAACAAAAGGAAGACCAAGGACAGCACAGGACTGTTACTCAACAATGAGGGGAAAAGCAATAACAGAAAATGTGATCTAAATGATTTCTTTCTTTGTTTTCATCAAGAAGTTTGATAGCAATTGAATGTCTGACATAGTGAATGGCAGCAAACATGGGATAGGATGAGGCGCTAAAATAAGGAAAGAACAAGCTAAGAATTACTTAGACAAGTTAGATGTCTTCAGGTCACTAGGGGTGTGTTCACACAGCAGTCTTATTTCGAAACGACAGAGGTTGTTTCAAAATAAGAAAGGCCATGTTCACATGACGCACCATTGTTTTGAAACAACAGGTTCCGTTAAACCCCACTTAAACCCCATGTGGGGACGAAACAACATTGTTTCTAAATGATTGTTTCCAAACAATGCCGTCTGAACATGTTGTTTCGAAACAACAGTGACTCATTTAGAAATAACTGTTGTCTGAACCTGCTATTTCGCTTTGAACTTTTTCCTTAATTCGAATTAACTTATTTCGAAATAAGGCATTATTTCAATACAACTTGTATTGCAACAACTTGTATGGAAATAACCCCCTATGTGTGAACATAGCCTAGAGCTTGATGAGATGAACCCTAGAATGCTCAAGGAGCTGACTTAGGAGATATCTGAAACACTGGCTATTCTCTTTGAAAAATCATGGAAGACTGAAGAGATCCCAGAGGACAGGAAAAGAGCAAATATAGTGCCCATCTATAAAAGGGAAATAAAGACAACCCAGGGAATTACAGACCAGTCTGCTTAACATCTGTACCAGGAAAAATAAGGAAGCAAAAAATTTAAGGAATCAATTAGCAAACATCTAGAAGGCTATGTCCAGACTTACATGGTTAAATCAATTCAGCTTATATCAATTTAATAAATTTGCAATATAAAGTATTAAATCGATATGTCACATCGATTTAAACGATGTCCATGGACAGGACTTGCTAGTTCAAATTAGGAGAGCGGCACCAAAGGAAGTGTGGCAACATGCCCCCAAGATGGGCCATTCCACACGCCCAGTCCCCTGCCTGGCTCTTGTCCGGTGAGCTGGCTTGTGAGGAAAAGCATACCCCCACCAGGCTCTGGGTGCGCTGAACCTGACAGGAGAGAAGGCATACCCCCACCTGGCTGCAGCCTCCTGGCTCCTGGCACCCTAGCTGGATGGTGGGGGAAGGGGCCCAGTGCACCTGTCTCCCTGCATGCTTGCCGGGCAGCAGGGGAAGGGACCTCATGCCTGATGAAAGAAGTCCTGGCAAGGCGCAGGGAAGGGGTCACATGCCCAACAAAAGAAGCCCTGGCCAGGCGCGGGAAAGAGAACCCATGCTCTGCTCCCGGCATGCTAGTGGGGTGGTGGGGGATGGGATCCTGCGTGCTCAGCTCCCCGCGCACTAGCCAGGTGGTGGGGGAAGGGACCCCACATGCCCAGCTCCCAGCATGCTAACCAGGTGGTGGCAGAAGGGACCCTGCGCCTGGGAAAAGAAGTCCTGCCTGGGCATGGAGAAGAGACTCCTGCGCCTGGCTTCTGGCGTACAAGCTGAGTGGCAGGGGAAGGGACTCCACGTGCCTGGCTTCAGGTGTGCAAGCTGGGCAGCGGGAGAAGGAACCCCATGCACCCAACTCCCCAAGTGCACTGGGAGCCAGGCACAGGGGCCCCTTCCCCTGTCACCTGGTCAGCACTGGTGCAGCTGGAGATGCAGGGCTCTTTCCCCTCCTGCCTAGTTAGTGTGCCAGGAGCCAGGTGCATGTGGTCCCTTCCCCCACTGCCTGGGCAGCACTGGGGGAGCTGGGCACATGGGGTCCCTTCCACTGCTGCCCAGCCAGCACTGGGAGAGCCAGGTGCATGGAGCCCCTTGTCCCACCTCCTGGCCAGCATTGGGGGAGAGGGATGTATGGGGTCCCTTCCACCCTCCAACCTCCCCAGCCAGGGTGCCGAACCCTGGCCATTCCTTCCAGGGTGCCATGCACCCTGGGAGAAAGGTCAAACTAGGGTCTAAATTGATATAACTGTTGAATCAATATAAAGCATCCACACAGTATTATATCAATGCAGCAGTTTTGATTTAACTGTCCTATTGATATTAAATTAGGTTTTATTATATTGATATGATTTTCCTTATAGCAAAACAAGGGAGCTCCTCATTTCACTATAAGGAAATTTGGTATGGACCTACCCTTCTTTAAATTGAACTAATCAGTGTTATTTCAATTTAAAAACTGTGTGTGGACATACCCATAGTGGACCACAAGCTAAATATGAGTCAACAGTGCAACATTGTTGCAAAAAAACCAACCAACCAAACAAACAAACAAAAAAACCACACAGAAGCAAACACTACTCTGGGATGTAATAACAGGCATATTGTCAGAAAGACATGAGAAGTGATTCTTCCACTCTACTCTGCACTGATTAGGCCTCTACTGGAGTATAGTGTCCCGTTCGCAGCGCCTCAGTTCAGGAAAGAAGTGGACGAATTGGAGAAAGTTCAGAGAAGAGCAACAAAAATAATTAACTGTTTGGAGCACTTAACTTATAAGGGAAGGTTGAAGAAACTGTATTTGCTTAGTCTGGAAAAGAGGAGTTTGAGAGGGGACATACCATTATTCAAGTACCTAACAGGTTGTTACGAGGAGGAGGGACAAATTTTATTCTCCTTAACCATTGATGATAGCACAAGAAGCAATGGGATTAAATTACAGCTCGGGAAGTTTAGTTTGGATATCAGGAGACAATTTCTAACTGTCAGGGAGATTAGCCACTGGAATAAGTTGGCTAGGGAAGTTGTGATCTCTGTCATTGGAAACTTTTAAGAGCAGGGTACACAAACACCTATCAAGGATGGTTTAGATCAGTGGTTCTCAACCTTTTGCAGATCATGATGCACTTGGCGACAAGTCGCAATAGTAGTAAAGGGCCCTACCATCAATCAAACCGTTTCCACGCCCCCCTTTTCACTGGAAATCCCTCCTACTGACTTCCGGACCTGCCCCCTGCCTCTGATAACTGGACTTTTGACTAAGCAATAATGGAGTATGCGGAAAAAATGTATCTGGTGCCTGGTCACCAGCTGGAGCAACTAAGGGCTCCCCCTCCACTGGAGGAAAATATCAGAAAGACCGCTACTCGTTTGCTGGATGGCAAAATGAAGTCTATTCTTCAAAGGACTGACTTAGATGAACATGAAAAGGCTAAATTATATGCCGCTGTGCTTCAAAGGTACCTAACATACGTGAAGCACAGTGATTTGGATCAAGGGAAAACAACTCCCTTTCTACCTGAACAGGAACAAAACACCCCTGCCAACCCTCCAGAAACCTTTCACTCTGTTGCTCATGAAGTGTTGGATAGCATCGGTAAGCATTATGTTAGAAATGCAACGGTGCTACTAAATAAGCTGGGGCAGGATAAAAACATATCTTCGTGGAACGATAAAGGGGCTTTTGCGTACAAAGGATCGGTGATTCACGGCTCTAACATACTCGACTTAGTCAGGGCCGCCACTCAGACACGCTCTGTTCCTAACAGACACGTGCCCAAAGGCTGGGATGCATTTATGAATGCCATGGCAGAGCTAAACGTGCCATCTTCCGTCGTGGGCGACGCATAGAACAGAAATCTTTTGGAGCGCCTGAAGGCTCCCCACGCTGACACAGCAGCACCAGATCGTGAACCTTTTTTCCCTTCCAAAAAACGAAAATTGTCTAAAAGACCCAATTGGCTCACTCTGTGATTTTTCTTATTTTCATGCTTAAACCAAATATTTTAAATGGTAATGGTTTTTCTTTTTCATGTTCTAAGCCAAATGTTTTTTTTCCCACACTGTAAATGAAATGTTTTAAAAGGTGATTTTTTTGCTTTGAATAAAATTTTTGTTTACTTTTTAAAAACTTTTTGTCACATGTATTTTTTTTTTAAAAACAAACAAACAAACAAACAAACAAACAAACAAACAAACAAACAAACAAA
>ML682134.1:2017034-2059335 GCA_007922195.1 Podocnemis expansa
AAACAAACAAACAAACAAACAAACAAACAAACAAACAAACAAACAAAAAACATAGACACTAGATGTCTTTAAACCCCATGCCTGGGGCGTTTTATTAAGTAAAAGTCATTGCAGGATACACATGTCTGGGCTTGTTGAAACATGTTTTGAGCAACCCCAGGCAAGCCCGAGAACTTTCTTTTTATTTTTCTTACAAAATTCACCACCATATGGTCATTTTTTACCAAGTCATCAGAATACAATTTTAAAATCTGGTCAAAAGGCAAACCCTTGCTACGGTGATGTAAGAAAAACACACAGTGATAGCCACAACCATCAGAAGTGGGGTCCTGTAATTGTCTAGTCTGAAACACAATGTCAGTGGCGTTTTTGTTTAAAAATTTCATGATGTTTCTGGGGAACAACACGCTGGTCGGGGGGTGCCTGTATGGGTCAAAGAACTCTCCATGGTTGCTCTCCGCCAGGTACAAGGCTAACCAGTGTTCTCCCGGTCGGTTGTGCGGATGCGTGTTGACCACTAAACTCAGGGGTCTCCGTGTCAGTCTGCCGCCGGGGAGCCAGTCACTGGGAAACACATCTAAGAAAGTCTTTTGCGTGGCAGGGTCCACCAGTAAGATACGTGAGAGCTGCATGGTGTCCATGTTCACATATAGTCGAACAGAATGTTTCTCCTCTGATTTATCTCTATCACGTTGTCAAAAACCCCGTACACGATCATGTTGACGGTGGTTGTCAAAGCATTGGCAAAACGTATTTCTGCTCTCAGGTTTCCCGTTTTAATCAAGGAATAGTGATCAGCGCATTCCTGATCGGGGAGAGGTGAAAGGCAAACAAGGTATAACCCTGAGCAAACTCAACGCAGTCAATGAGCAGTGCACAATCTTTCATGTATTTACCGGCCGTTTGCACCAGATTCATATACTCCCTCACGCAGAGCCCAGCCTCGAAGTCTGGTTGGAGAGGCTTGGTGGGTATCTGTTCCCCGTCCACGTACAAAGCCAAAAAATTAATGTCATAATGCTTAAAGTTAAAGGGGTTTTTAGCACAAATCCCGCTGAAAGCGTCGTTATCCACAAACCCCAGGACAACCATTTTGGGTAGCTGTCCCAAGAACAGGTTTTGCTGGTTACTGACCCTGCTACCCGCAGGGATGCTAAACACTTTCATCCTCACACGGTCCACAGGGTATTTAGCATTAGCCGTGAGCAGGGCCTCTGCATGCCCCGGACGTATGCCTGGGGCTACCCGCACTTTCTTCACAAAAAGGGACGCTGATACAATGCGCAGTTTACAGCCTTGGGCTGCATCGCCCATTAAGCAGAAAGCGTCCTTACTGCGTGTCAGTTTGATTTTCACATCCACATCGTTCATCAAAAGCTTTTCTTGAAAAAACAGATCACTGTGCAGATGGCCCAGCAGCTCTATCATCCTGCTTTGGGCGGTCAGGTTTGCACGCTTCACATACCCTAGATTCTCACCGTCCAGCTCTGCAGCTTCGTGTTTTCCAGGGGTGTCTTTATAAAACAGGCCGGCGGAAAATTGCGTGGCAAGAGTGTCCTCGCTGTAATTGAGCACCGATTCTATAAAGGCCCTGTAGGGGTAACAGTTGTTGCTTTGACTTATGAGGCGATCCCCCAGCGTGACGTCCAGCTGACTGAAAATAGATGCTGCAGGATAGTTCACCAGACCCACCGCGGCATCCCTGGCGATCGCGGTTCCATCTGCTTTGACAATCTTGCAACAAAGGTAAAGAAGGGTATTGTTTAAGTCCATGTAATCTATGCTGTTCCCCGCTATAAAGAAGTCCAGGGGCGCAGCCTCTGTAATGGCCGATAGCAGTGGTACTTTGATGTAGATGCTTTTCTCGATGCTGGTCTGCGTAGGGGCTATTTGAAACAAGTCTAGTTCCGACTTTGTGCACTCTTCAGACCCGCAATGAACAAAAGCCATGCTGATTAAAATATATCTCTTTTGCCAGGTGTTGAGCGCCTCCTATGCTTTCCCTTGGTCTTTCGCTTCTGACTAGTCGTACGTGCTACAGCTTTCCTTTTAAAAGGTCTGGGTGGGCCCGTGCGTCGTGGGCGTGACATGTTTCTCTTTCTCTTCCTCCTTTTAATGTACATCAGGCCTGACCCCTCCTGTTCAGGCGGTTTTACCACCTTCTCCAAAACAGTGCGGGAGACGTTGCCTACCACGTCTCTAGCTATGTTTTGAGCAGCAGTTTTCACGTGAGGCTTAATAATCTCTAGCCCCCTCCTCAGAAGTGGTACAGCTTTTCTAAAGAGGCTGCGAAATATTCCACCCACGCCTGCTCCATACATCACGGGGGAGCCGTGGTAACCAGGAAGGGCATATCCAGCCTGGGCTTTGTAATAGTTGCTATAGATGGCAGGGTCACCGTAATTTTTTAGAATCACCATGGTGTTGTTTTTGCTTTACCTTTCAGAAACCACGCTCTCTCCGGGAACGCAGGTGCAGCTTGACGATCACCTTACCAAAGCAAAATGAGATGTGTCTGTTCTGGTTGGTCTTTATTTCAATGGCAACGGTGTCGATGTGGTGCTTACTGACAGGAACATAATGTGGTTTATCATAGGTGATGGTGACAAACTCGTTCCTTTCTTGGACAGGGATGCAGCGTAACAGGGGTACAGAGAAGTCTCCCACAAACTGGTGTTCCACGATATCTGTGTACAGCTGCAAGGAGTTGAAGCCTCCTGTGATGTCTGCCGAGAAAGGGATTTTTTTGACGCGGGTGTTGGGGTACATGCCTAAAATATTAGCCAACTCCTCACAGGTTGAAATCATATAAGCAACATCGGTGGACTTAAATCTAACTTTTCTACCCACAGGATCATAGTTCAGGGTCACTCCGGGTGTTTCGGGATGGCGACTCATGACGTTGTTCATGTGCTCCAGCAAATCGGGTATAGAGGAGTAATAACCTCGTTGTAAGACAAAATTCCATTTCTTATCTTCACAGGTGATTTCAAAAGGGGCGTCTTCATTGATGTTGTTCTAGCTGTGGGGGTATTGTATTTCCACCAACCCCACCTCCCAAGCACCCCGGAGATCCAAGGGTTTAATTAGTTGCACGGTAAAGTTCGAGTTGGTGTTTTGGGGAAAATACTCGAGAGCTGGCGTTGCTGGGCAAAGTGATGTAAAAACCACCGTCACCCATTTTCTTTCACACTGTCTTTATTTTTGCAGGAGTAATCTTTTGCGTCTAAACCTCACAGAGCTGAGACGCTTTCACCCAGCTGTTAAACTTCTCTGGCCACCCCAACCATTTCACCAAGGGCTGCTTTTTTCTCCCTCTTCCTTTCACCTCTAGAACTTTTTCAATCCTGTAAATCCTGTCAAGTTTGGGATTTACTTTTTGTAATTCTTCAGGGTAAAAAGATCCAGCCACTGTCTCACCCTCGTAATCTCTTAAATGGTATACAGGTCTCCAGCCCTTTGTTAGGGCTTCGTCCACTATGAATATCTCATCAGTAAACGTTTGTTCATAACCTTTCTCAAAAGCTCCTTTGGTTTTAGATAGTCTCATGTGGTCGCCTTTTCTAAAAGGGTGGGCAACCAGTTTTACTTTTAAACTGTCTCCGTATACTGTTTTCCACACCTGCAGGGAATTCGAAGGGGTAACATCAACGGGCCTGGCCTGTATGGTTCTGTGAAAGCTCCAGTTGTAACTCTTTACAAAGTCAGGTAACACATCGATGTAGCGAAAGGTGTTGCGGGAGGTAAAATATCTCCACATTCTAGACTTTAAAGTTCTGTTAAACTGCTCCATGACCGCTGCTTTGACCTCATTATTAGTCACAAAATGGTGGACACCGTGCTGCTTAAACAGCGCACTTACAGATTTGTTTAAAAATTCTTTTCCACGATCAGTTTGCAATTTTTGAGGGATGCGGCCTTCACTGAAAATAGCTTTAAAGGCCTTGGACACTTCACCCCCCGTCTTGCCTTTGAGGCCTAAAGTCCAGGCATATTTAGACAAAATGTCTATCACTGTTAAGATGTACTTAACACCGCTGTTGTGTTTAGAGAACCTTTGCATGTCCACCAAATCCGCCTGCCATTGCGCATCCACGTCTGAAACAACCGTCTTGTTTCTTTTAAAGCGTATTCGAGCAGGTCTGTGTAAAGTGTAAGCATCCTGGTCCGAAAGCCAGGCTGCTACCTCACCCCTGTTCAAAGTTTTACTTTGCTTTTTGGCTGCCTGGAAACGAGCATCCACCCCTCCAAAGCTCCTGACTTCCCCGGGGCTGTAATATATTTTTTTTAAGAGAGCCGTCTGCTCCGACATGGCTGCCACACCAACGTGTTTTAACCGCGCAAGTCTGAAGGAGACACATTCACGTTAACAAATTTAAATGACTTTTTTATTAATCACCAGATTTAAAACCACCCCTCATTTACAGCGTCCTGCAAAAACGTTCACCAGCCCTTGAAGGAGTCTGAGCTGCTTCATTCTTCCCCTCAGTGCTGTGTACCAGGCATGGGCAGGAACAACTGGTGCGTATTTCATTATTCCATTTTCGTTGTCCCCTCTCGGCTCTCTGTGCCAGACACGGGCAGAAACAGCTGACGCATGACACGTTTGTTTTCACAGGGCTGGCTGATGTGCAGGTTCTCAAAGGCCCGTATAAAGTCGTTGTCAAGCTGTTGAGAAAATTTTTTTTTCAGAAACATTAAAAATAAAAAGGATCCGTAAGTTCACCACCCTTTAATGCCTTTTGTTTTTTATAGCCTTCTTTATCTCCTCCTGCAGCTCCCGTGAGCTGTCTTTGCTTCCCTTCATGGGGACGAACAACAGAAGGCCATCAGGGCTATCGGGTTCCCTCACAATCTCTGGGGTATCGGTCGACATATTGGCCACCTCCTCCACCGAACTGTTGCTGTTGCAGGGTTTTCTCCAGGGGCTATTAAAGGTTGGAGCCAAAACCAATCCCGAAGGCCTGGCAGGGGTGGTGAAGGCATCCATGTTCTGCACGAGCTCTGAACCACGCGGTCTTGGCACAAGCCAGAGGTCGTAGGGCTTTAAAGCCCCAGACTTCCAGGGGCGGCGCCATTTGCCACCAACTGTCAAGGCCCACAGATTGGGCGCGGGGTTCCAGCCCTCCCGATTGGCCCAGGACCCCCCGCCGGCCCGATCTAAAACCTTTTCCTATTGGCGGAGTGTCACATGACCCTCTTCTGGGGCAGGCCACCCTGGCCACGTGCCCTTCTGTGACCAATCCCGCTCTGGGGGGCAAAACCCGCTCCTATTGGTACAAAGGCGTTCTGGGAGGGTCCACGCCATCCCACTTCCGCCAGAAGTCACACCCAGAGGGCAGGACCGGATGTCAGATGACTGGCTGGGGGTGGGACTTCCGGTGACAGGTGGGCAGGGGGCAGGTCCGGAAGTCAGTAGGAGGGATTTCTGGTGAAAAGTGGGGCGTGGAAACGGTTTGATTGATGGTAGGACCCTTTACTACTTTACCCTTTACCCCCACCTGGCTGCAGCCTCCTGGCTCCTGGCACCCTAGCTGGATGGTGCACCCTGGGAGGAATGTCCAGCATGTTATTTTGAAATGCTGGTTATTTTGAAATAACGTGTCTTAACGGCATTATTTCAAAACAACCGTTTTGAAATAACAGCCATTTTGAAATCAAACTAGGTTTAAGGTGTTCCAAAAAGATGCCTCTTATTTCAAAATGATGGAGCCCGTCGTTTTAAAATAAGAAAATGTCGTGTGGGCCTACTCTTTTTTATTTCAAAATAACCAGTGTTATTTCGAAATAAAAAAGACATGTGGACATACCCTTGGACATGTCAGGAACTTCAAATGGTTCTGGGGAAAAATGAGATATTACAACCATTTCATCACTGTGAATAGCTGATATCCCTGTCAATGGGCCAGATACCAGCTGGGGTTCATGGGCTATAGCTCCATTGAAGACAATGTGAAAGATCCCCAGTGGGCATGAATGGGTATAATCCAAGGGAGACTCCATTACAGAAGCTGAGCCTGGCCCACACCTGGAAGATCCAGCTCTGCACTGAATTACCAAAGCCAAAGCCAGCTTTGGAGATTGTGGCAGGAAGTGGCCAGCTGTCCTCAGCGCCTCCTTAGTTGAGATGGTGGTGCCTGTCCAGCCATCAAGCTGGGTGGTGACAGTACTGGAGCCTGTGACTTCCTCTGCCTCTGTCACAGAGGAAAGACCAGGCCCCCTTGTGTGCACAGATGCGTTTGGTGTTGGCAAAGCCAAGAATCCAGCTCCCAGCTTGGAGTATTCAGCTCAGGTTGGTGTTAACCCTCCTACCTGAGCTGGGTAAGTGACATTGGATTGGAAAACTCCTCCTCTTCCAGGACTAGATTAAAGGGCCCTGGGAACTGAGGCTGCCCAATTTTATGGGGTCCCCCTGGCAGGGCCCCTGCTAACCTCCTCTGTGGGATCCCCCCAGACTGGGGACCTAATCCTCACACGTGGGGGATGGTCTGGGCATGGGGCAGGCTATACTTCTGGAGCCAGAGGACCTGGCTGTCTGTGGCTTTCCCACCCCCAGAATGGCTTGTCTGCCCTAAGGGCAGGTTCAGCCAGCAGATGGCCGCTGTACTCCAGGGTCAGGGCTAGGGCTGGCTAATGCCTGAGACAACCCCACCCCTGGACCTCAGCAGACATGTGTTGGCCTGCCTCACCCCCAGGGGCAGACCAGCTAGCCCCTATGGGCGGGAGTGCCATGGACTACTGCCGTGGTTGCTGTCACCAAAGACTGCCCCCCCGCCCGCCAGCATCCTGGTTCTGTTGGGCTGGATCAGCAGGTGCTTTAGGGGCAGCAGTCTGAGGCCCCCCTTCAGGCTGGGACCTGTGACTGCAGCCCCTAAAGCCCCAGTTTTGATATGGCCCTGCACTTTCCACATTCACCTGAGCTACCTCTTCTCTCCTTGATGACTTCTGGCTGTTAATGTCCTGCCTGATAGTCAGTTGCTGGGTTCTCCCTCTTATCCATCCCTGCTCCATGGAAGGAAAGTGTGGGGGTGAATGCCTGGATAGGAGTGACGGGCTGTGAATTGTACTGTTTACTCTGGTCCCCTTCAGCTCTCTCCCTGCACTCCACTTCCCCCCACATGAAGAGCATGAGGCACGACAGGACCTGCTCCATGGCTCCCTAGGGGGAGTGTGTCATGGGATGCACATCTGTGCACCCTGGGTTTTGATCTATATGACTTTCTTGTTCACTTATACGCTGGAATTGTATGATTTGTTGCAAATTAGACCATGAAGTGTTTCTTTATGGGTGCTAATAACCTATTCTACATGATTACTATGAAGATATGTTTCCTACAACTTCATGCATGTAAACAGACATGTAACATGCTTTCCATGGCTCAGAGAGGGGGAAACAGACAGAAGTCTCTCCCAGCAGCAGTGAGCAAGCAACCAGCTGAAAGAGACAAAGGTATGCTAATAGAGGTGTCTGTGAGGAGACAAAGGGATCACCTTGGCCCAGAAAAGGAGGGGTAGAGCAGGGAGAGAAGCAAAGACATCTAGAAGATTTTTGGGCTCTCGGCCTGGGACTCTACACCTGGCAACATGCAAGATCTGGGCCCTGCCTGGCCTCAAGCAGAGACTGGCTGTGCAAACATCTAAAAGCCAAACACCCTGAGCATAAACTTGTTTGGACTATGGGGTTAGTAGAACCATTAGGTTAGCATGTGTGTGTAGAGTTTTAAGGGGAATTATAATCCAATAAGGAGGACAACATATTCACAGCTGTATCAGAAGTCTTTATTGAAGAGAACTGAGAGAGAAGGAGAAGACAGACAGGTTTTCCTAGCACCTAAACGACTCTCCCATTTATCACTATGACAACCCCAATGACCCTAGATAGTCCAAAACACCACATATTCCTCCCCCTCTAATGAACACCCCCCCCACCGAATAAAACCCTCCCCCCCCCCCGAAAGAATAAGAACTAAACTAGGAGATGAGGGTAGACTGCCCCACCTTCGGCGAACCCCCGGGGAATTATTCTGCCCCATGATGAGGGGGTCACCACTAGCTAAAGATCCAGCCGATTAGGAGGCCTTCTGTCACGAGGTGGGTTACGGCGAACTTCTGGTATGCCCACCCCACAAGGTGGTATTGGTGGTGGTGGGATCACAGGTACTGAGGAAGTCGCCGGAACTGGAGAGGATGTTGTGTCCGGTTGGTTCAGGGAGGCTGAAGGCGTTGAAGGGGTGGCTGGAGCAGGAGAGACAGAAACAGTCGTTTCATGCTCTGATGTTGTATCATCAGAAAGGGTGAAGTCAGATATGTCTGCTGGAGATGCATCTTCTGGGTGGATATGATGGAGAAGCAGCTGATCTACATGCCGTCGCCAAACTAGGCCACTCGCTGTCTGGACAGAGTAGGAAACAGGTCCTGTCTGGGCAATGACCTTTGCTGGGACCCATTTAGCTCCTGAAGCGTAGTTTCGAGCAAGAACTGGCTGTCCAATACTGAAGGTCCAGCCCTTTGTTCTTGGTGAACGTCTGCTGACCTGGTCCTGCTGTTGGCGTTGAACCACTTGCCATGTGTCTCGTGGTTTCAACAAATCAAAGCAAGAGCGCAACTGCCGTCCCATCATAAGAAAAGCTGGAGATGCCTTAGTTGTAGCCTGTGGAGTATTTCTGTAGGACAACAAGAAGTTGTCCAGACGCTTATGAAGAGGAGAACGTCCCTTTGCGGATTTTAGAGCTTGCTTCATAGTCTGTACAAACCTTTCAGCAAGTCCATTGGTGGAAGGATGATACGGTGCTGACCTGATATGATGTATTCCATTGGCCTTCATAAAAGTTTCAAAATCCTGAGAAATGAATTGTGGTCCATTGTCGCTCACCAGCTGTTCTGGAAGACCGTAACGACTAAAAAAGCCACGCAGGGTCTGAATAGTGGCTTCTGTAGTAGTGGACCGCATTACAGAGACTTCTGGCCATTTTGAATGGGCATCCACAGCAATCAGAAACATACATCCTTCAAACGGGCCAGTAAAATCAACATGGATACGTTGCCATGGCCTTTCGGGCCAATCCCATGGGTGAAGAGGTGCCAACTGCGGTGTGTTCCGGACGCTCTGGCATGAGGTACAAGCTCTAGCCGTTTCTTCAATGGCCCTGTCTAAGCCCGGCCACCAGAAATAGCTCCGTGCAATTTCTTTCATGCGCACTATGCCGCAGTGACTTGAATGGAGCTGTTCCAACAAACGTGGTCTTAATGAAGGTGGGATAATGACACGCATACCCCACAACAAACACCCGGATTGGGTCGATAACTCTGTCCTCCTAGACACATAGGGGCGGAGGTCAGGAGAGACCTGAGAGTCAGGTAAGAATGTTCCATGCATCACGAAATCCATAACTCGTGAGAGTACTGGGTCAACCCGTGTTGCTTTCTTCACTTGAGTAGCCGTGACAGGTGTGTTTTCCACCTGTTCAAAGTAAAAGATTCCTTCCTGGCCCTGATCCTGTGGGTGTGCCGGTAAGGGTAGCCTTGAAAGGCCATCAGCATTGCAATGCAAAGAGGATTGCCTGTACTTGATTTCATATGTGTATCCAGAAAGTATCAATGCCCATCGTTGCATCCGACTAGCAGCCAAATGTGGGATGCCTGTGAGTGGCCCCAAAATTGATGTCAGGGGTTGATGGTCAGTGAGAAGTGTGAACTTCTTTCCCCACAGGTACTGGTGAAATTTCCGAACGCCAAAAACAATGCCCAGTGCTTTGCGTTCAATTTGGGCATAGTTAGTTTCGGCCTTGGTCAAGGAGCGTGAAGCAAAAGCAATAGGCCTCTCTTCACCAGAAGGCATAATATGTGACAATACAGCTCCAACTCCATAAGGGGAGGCATCACAAGCCAACTGAAGGGGCAAGGATGGGTTAAAATGTGTCAGAACCTTAGAGTTTACAAGTGAGCGTTTAGCTTCATTAAACGCAATATCACAGGCTTCAGTCCAGTTCCAGGCCTTTTTCGGCCCCAGAAGCTCATGTAGGGGTTTCAGGAGTGTCGCTAATTGTGGAATAAACTTGCCATAATAGTTTAATAAGCCTAAAAAAGAGCGAAGTTGGCTTACGTTCTGAGGTAGCGGAGCATCCACAATAGCCTTAACCTTGGCTGGAGACTTATGGAGACCATCAGCATCAATTATATGTCCTAAATATTCAACTGAGGGCTGGAAAAACTTACATTTGTCTCCTTGAACACGCAGACCATACTCTTCCAGTCTTTGCAGAGTAGCTTCTAAGTTCGTGAGGTGTTCCTCCTCATTTTTGCCCATGACCAGGATGTCATCCAGATAGCACTGTACTCCGGATAAACCACTCAAAATCTGATCCATTGCCCTTTGGAACAAAACTGGGGCTGAAGTAATGCCGAAAGGTAAACGACAGTATCTGTACAACCCCTTATGTGTTACAATTGTCAACAATTCTTGAGATTCTTCTTCAACATGCATCTGTAAGTACGCTTGACTCAAATCAATCTTGCTAAATTTTTGTCCTCCAGCCAGACCTGCAAAGATGTCCTCAATGCGGGGAAGAGGATATTGTTCTGCACATAACACTGGGTTGACAGTGACCTTGAAATCTCCACAAATCCGAATGGAGCCATCCTTCTTCACTATTGGGACAATGGGTGTCGCCCACTGACTGTGAGTAACTTGCACCAAGACTCCCTCTTTGATTAACCGCTCCAAGTTTTCTTCCACCTTGGGTCTGATGGCAAATGGCACCATCCTGGCCTTCAAACATTTTGGTCGGCAATCAGGCTTTAGATTTAAGTTCACAGTGATTCCCTTCATACTGCCTAAGTCTTCACCAAAACCAGCAGCATGTTTCGTTAGTATTGCTGCTAGATTCATTTCTTCTTTAGTCAATTGATGCACTTGTGACCAATCGAGTTGGATTTTCCTGATCCAAGATCTTCCCATTAGGGCTGGGTAATTCCCCTTTACCACAAACAGTGGTAGCTTTGTGGTCTGTCCATTGAGTTCTACTTTCACATCAATAGTACCCAACAGGGGAACAGTCTCTCCAGTATATGTGTTCAAAACAACTACTGTCGGCTTAAGTGGCAGATGTCTAAAGTCCTTCTCATACACAAGATTAGAAACTAATGAAACTGCTGCGCCAGTGTCCAGTTCCATGCGTGTAGGTTTGCCTTCTAACACAGGTGTTACCCAGAATTTACGTGGGCCAGCTGTTATAGACAAAACATGGATGGAATCTTCATCTTCCAATTGGGTATCACTATGATCACCAGTATTCTGCTCTACTGCATGCAGAATTTCCCTCTTAGTCCGCCAACCCAACGGCCCATTTTTGTCAGGTCTGCCACTTCTGTTCGGCTCACCCTTCCTTTGTTTGCAGGCACGTTCAATGTGCCCTCTCTTACCACATTGTCGACACCGTAGTTCTTTAAACCGGCACTCTGATGCGAGGTGGTCCTGCTTCCCACACCGGTAACATTCTTGTCTCCCCCGTGCCCTGGGAGCAGATTGTAGGGATACTTTACGGACACTGACCCCGATCTGTTGCATGTCTTGGGTGACGCGTTCCATGGAGACTGCAATTTCCACAGCCTTCTGCAAGGTGAGTTGACCTTCAGTCAATAGGCGTTTTCGTGTTGGTTCACTGTGCAGGCCACACACCAGCCTGTCACGCAGCATTTCCTCTAACATGTTCTTGAAGTCACAGTGTGCGGCCAGCTTCTGCAGAGCTGCTACAAATTGTACAACTGATTCACCTCCCTCTTGGTTCCTTTGGTAGAACCTATACCTCTCTGCGATTACTAGTGGCTTTGGGGAAAAATGTGCTCCCAGAACTTCCACTAGGTCCCCGTAAGGTTTCTTCTCTGGCTTCTCCGGATAAAGCAAATCACATAGCAAATTATAAGTCTTAACTCCAATGACTGTTAGAAAAACTGGTACCTTCTTCTCATCAGTTATGTCGTTTGCTATTACAAAATTTTGAAATCGGGCTGTATATGTCTGCCACGAATCTGCCGAACAATCATATGCTTCAAAGGGGGTAGTAAGTAAAGCCATGATGCCCTCTTGTGGTTATTGTTTGTCTCTTCCCTTAACAGCAGGCAGATCAGCTTTCAGAATAGCCAGCCAGCCTTATCTCTTCCTTGTACTTAACAACAGGCAGATCAGCTTTCAGAATAGCCAGCTAGCCCTTAGGCAAACAAATCAGCTTTCACAGCTACCACCCAACCCCCATGCAAGCAGTAAAATAAAGTTTTGCTTCTTACATTGTATTCTGGTTTTCCAAAGTTGCCAGGATTGTTAAGGATAGCTACTCCATCACATATCCCATCCTCTGTCGCCAGATGTAGAGTTTTAAGGGGAATTATAATCCAATAAGGAGGACAACATATTCACAGCTGTATCAGAAGTCTTTATTGAAGAGAACTGAGAGAGAAGGAGAAGACAGACAGGTTTTCCTAGCACCTAAACGACTCTCCCATTTATCACTATGACAACCCCAATGACCCTAGATAGTCCAAAACACCACAGTGTGTTTTACCTTTTGTTTGCCTGTGGTCTCTCCTGACTCATTTATATTGTGAATCTTGCATGATTGGCCATATTCTCATTTACAGTTATAATCTGATCAATAAACTAGTAGTTGTTTTCTCTAAAGCTGTGGGATCTTGAGAAGGTGTGAGTGAAGAGGGCTGGGCACAATCCACTAGATCTTCATAGGAGGAATTCATGACCTTGACGTGCTCAGCTTCCTCCATGTCCACCCCATCCAAGATTTGTTTCTTTAGGGACATCCAGAAAATCTACTCCAAGGAGCTTCCCTGGTCTCTGTACAGTTACACTGAGTTGATGCAGCTGTCAGGAGTGTCTGGCTTAGATGCCAGCACATACAGCTTGGAGCACTGGAAGAGTGCATCTGGGCAGGAGATCCCCTTGGAGAAAAGCCAATCCATCTCCATAGCAGTAACAGGTCAGACCCTTTCACCTGCTGTTTGCTTACTCTGTGGCTGGGTATCTCTTCCACATGCACAGAGTGAGACCTAGCCTGGTCACTCAGCTCTGGACACGTTTGCCTACTAAGTCCATTTCAGTCACTGTTTCTTGTCACTGTTATGCTTGGTGTAATTACTACTGCAGGGAGAGACTCCTGGCTGATCTGTGAAGTTTGGCACTAAGAGGGCAGTGCTAGGGGAAGTTTGCAACCCTGGCACTACTGTGGGGGAACTAACAGTCCTATCATCCCAGTAGAGTTCATTGAATTCTAATGCCATGACTTAACCTGCAACATGGCTTCTTTGCTGACATCAAAACTTCTGCAAAACACAGCTGCTCAACACAGCCAAGGACAGCTCTTGATAATATGTCCAGCTGATTTCCAGTATGGCTGCCTCTTTTCCAATATGGCCACCCTTCAGCTAGCAGCACAACAGATTGCCACTCAGCATGACCAAGAATATGGCTGCCTAACAGAGTACATTGAATTTTGGGTATAATTTCCACCCTCACCCACCATGCCCCATCAGACCCCATGTCCTTACTGTCCCCTAAGATCCCCTTCCCTCGCTGGTGCTGAGCATGGATCTCTGTTTGGAGCAGTAGGTGAAAGCCTCTCCCCGCTGATCACCTGCAGAGCCCAAACTGCACCAAGTGTAATGCGTAAATGAAAAATTCTTGAAAAAGGACAGTGCCTTGCTTGACTGTATTTTTGACTTTCAGCTGCATGTTTTCATTCTTGTACCCTTCTCTAGCTATTTAACCTGGCATCACTAAACCCAGCTCCAGTTTCAATAAATTTGTTTTATTTGACGCTAAACTAACCCAGCGCTGAGTTTGAATTCAAGTAATTTGTAACTGCATTAGTGTGGTAAGCAACTGAGCATTGTCTCTTTAAAGGAGCAAATGAACCATATTATTTCTCTGGAAGTGTCAGGAGTGGATTGGAAAATACTGAGTGAGCATTTTAGAGGAATTTCAGAAGGAAGTGGTGGTTGTGAGATCCATTGGCCAGTAGTAAACAAAGCTGGTAGAGAGCAGATGATGGCTAGGGTAGGGTGGGGAGAAGCAAGGTATTAAAGTTGACACTGCTAATCCAGAGCTTTTGATTGCAAACTCTCAGTATTGGCTTGTCAGCTGGCTGGGAGCATCTGGAAAGACAGCTGTTGGTAACAGCACAGTAAAGACAGGCAGGGATGTGAGTGGCTTAACTAGATTAGAGTAGAAGGTTTGAGAATCCTGTGTGGGCACTGATGTGGGGAAGGTGAAGATGCAGGGGTTCAACAGGTTAAGAAATATATTCTTTTGGGAAGTCAAGCTAGAAAATTCCCCTTGTCTTACCGCCTGATTTTCCAGGGTGCATTCCTTTGGCAGTCCTCAGATTCATATGGTTTCTTGTCTGGCCTGGTTCCTTTACCTTAGCTGCAAATGTACTGCTGTGGTCCTCTCTTTATAACTGAGTGTCATGCTGTTTGGAGTCGGTTGGGAAGAGGGAATTCCCACCTCAGGGCAGATGGTCAAAAACTAGGTAGACACCCCTTCAAACTGGGGTTAGGTTTTATAATTTGATATCACAAAGCCAGTTACAAATGTGGATAACTATAACAGCTTTATTATGGAGTCACACATCCCAGACAAACTGGGCTTGTTGCTAAAGGTCACATAAACCAAAAATCGCACAACATTTTAGTTGCTTATGGCCACGTGATACTTACCCCAGATCAACTGGCACCACGGATCCTCGAACCAAAGACAATGCCTGCAGCCAGTCCTGGAATAAACTAGCTAAAGTCATATTAACTAAAAAAAAGGAATCTAAGAATTATCAAGCAATCATACTCACACCAACAACTTACCATCTAAATCCAAAGAGTGACAGAGCTGTAGTGCATTGTCAATTAAAAATCTTTCAGAGTTAACCTAGGAGGCATCTCTGGACTCAGTTCAGAGTCTCTGGCCCTTCAGAGTTCAAATAAACAAAAAGATGCTGATTCTTCTTGTTGGGACCTTTATTCGCTTACCCCAGGGTTCAGGAGGGTCCTCTTCATGGTATGCAATGAACAAAGTGTTTTTGTGCTCTGATGTTCTCCAGTGGTTTACACTTGGCCATTTTTCTCTCCAGGCTGTAGGTCTTCTTAGTTTCAGAGGCAACATTTAAGTATGACTTTATATGCTGGAGTAGAGATGTGAGCAGTGAACTTAATGCAGGAAGCAGTGTAAAAGAGCATTAGAAAGTCTAAATCTGGCAGACATTCTTATCAGACTAATACTTATTTTGAGCAAAAGTAATGCACAGGTGACCTTGCTATGAGATTGTTGATTTGTAGTTAGACTCTACAGTCCAGATCAGGGGTGGCCAAACTTACGGAGCTCAAGAAACGCACAAGTCGATTATTAAACCTTCGGGAGCTGCATTGAGGCATATAACCACATATTTTTACCTACTCCAAAATTGCTAAGCTTAAAATTCATTGCACACTTTAATTTTATCATAAAAATAGGGCAAATATTGATCCTACTAATGTCAGATTCTAATAATTATTTAAGGTTACCATGAAACTAGGCATCTACAGTAAAAACTTAGCTGTCGCTAGATGTAGAGCACTACAGGCTTGTGGCAAGTTTTTTTAAAATCTGGGCAGTAACTTGTCAATGCAGTAGGTAAAGGCTCTCTCAGATGCTGATCTTGAAGTATTGTACAATATTTTGAATTTCATTGTGGCATGTGACCCTTCAAAGCAGTAAGTTGTGCCGAAAATTGAAAGTAATCTACGTTCAGTTTTAAACTTTTCTCCTTTGTATTTTCATTTCTTAGTATTGCACGTCATGTTTAGGACTTGTAAAGCAAGATTTTATTTTAACAACAAGTACACTGCAATAGGGCCTATGAGACAATCTAAACATGTTATGGCTTCGCTGACCATGTCACGCTTCCCTCCCCCACCCCTGTTGCCACTCCCCTGCCATCTCTTAACATGCTGCTGCTTCTCTACTCTCCCCAACCATGCCGCAACTTCAGCCCCCTACCCCACCCCACCTCACCCCAGCCCCGACCATGCCCCCCGCTTCCCTGCCAACATTTCTGCCAGTAAACTTGTTCACTAAAATACTCATGGATGGTGAAGACAAAAGGTCTGAGGACTCAATCAGAACCAATTAATTTTAAAATGAAAGTAATAGTAAGGGAAAACACGGCTCTCATCTTAATCCTGTGAAGAGATGCACACAGGGACACCTTTTCAACTGTTCAGAATCACAACAGATCAATGAGAATTTATGGGGACACAAAGGGCAAGATCAGAGCCTGTTTCAGTAAGTGCTTTGGAGTCCATGCACAGAAGATATTATGGAAAAAATCCTGTTGAGTTTATTCAGTTTGGGGTCAGGCCTGTATAAATTCTAAATATCATTATTTGTTTCTTTATAATACAAAGTAAAATATTTATTTGTGAGAGATTTTTTTTCCAGAAAGTTTACAACACAATTTTCCATCCTCACTTGTCTAATGGGCTCAGATACCCATAGAGTCACTCATGAGGATTGCACTGAAATATAAATGGATTTTGACTACTGGTATACAACAAAGAAAAATTAATACATGTTGAATGTTATTTAATCAGTGGAAGTATAGTGCTGCTATTGAACTTTGCAGTGAATGTAAATTATCTTGGTAATTGACTTAGTTATATTAATTAAAATTTTCTTATAAAATAAATGTACTAGCAGTTCCTTCTGCAAACAGATGACCTACTGATGTCTCAGGCACATTTGTTCAATGGACTTAAGGAATTTTTTTTCTAAAGCCAGTTTTCAGTAGTGGTGGTCTATCCTAAGTCTAAATCATTTTGCATGCTGAAAATGAACCATGATCCATAATAAGTACTTGTAACATTCTTTAAATTAATAGAGGTTTTTTTTAATAACCTTTTGACAGTAGTCAGTGGTTTTGGATGCAACACTTGTGTCAATTTTCAGTCATTTCTGATGATCCTTATTTAATTCTCAAAATAGAAATACAGGAGAAATAATTTTGCATTATTTTACAATATCTAGAAATGTCAGGTGATTTTTAAAAAAGAGAAAAGCAATTGTTAATTTAAGTTTATATTGCTAGATTATCATCGCTTATCTGTAGTTCATTGTAGACTTGCTCTTGATCAATTTATGTTGCCAGTTTTAAACATATTTACCCAGAAAACAGTATCAAAAAAGAATTTAAAAAATCAAGCACTCAGAAGGTCAGACTTTTTTTTGCTGGTGCTACTTTCATTTTCTCTCTGTGTGCATCCAGTTTGGACAAGGAATGAAGCCTGTGATGTTGTAATTAGAGACTGTATCATAATACATACAGACAAGGACGGTAGAATTAATATTGTGTGGGTAAACTGTAGAATCTGACATGTCTTTGCACCTAACTGAGGAGGTTGCCTTTCCCTGCTGGCTCTCACAATGCTGCCCCTCCCCTCCTGGCTCTTATCACACTGCTTTTTCCCTGCAAGCTCTCACAATGCTGCTCCTCCCGTCTGGGCTCTTGTTGCTTTTCTCTGCTGTCTCTCAAAATGCTGCCCCTCTCCTGGCTCTGACCACGCTGCTTTTTCCTGCAGCTCTCGCAATGCTGCTGCTCCTCTGCTGGCTCTCACCATGCCGCCGCCTCTCTGCTGTCCCCGACGATTGCAAATTTCTTGCCCCTGGCTCCTGCCATGCCTCCCTTCCCTGCCGTGCTCTTCAGGGAGTCACATTTTTTCTTTAAAGAGCCGCATGCAGCTCGCAAGCCGCAGTTTGGCCACATCTGGTCTAGATCATCTGACCTGCCAGTATCATAGAAACCATGTTGTTTTCTTATCCACTACTTAGCATAATCCATGCAGACATGCAAATCCACATTCCTTTGTTTAGGTCCAATTTCTTTGTCAACCACCTTCATAATGTATTTCCATACACATTCAGGGTGTAAAGCAGGGGTCAGCAACCTTTGCCGATCCCTGTGCCAGTCCTTCTTCCCCAACCCTCAGCTGGTGCCAGTGGCCCCCTCTGCTGAAAATATGTGGTAGCTGCCTGAAAATTCAGCAGTGGTCATGGCCAGAGTTGGAGTGCTTCCCAGGCATGCCACAGAAAGAAGTTGTCCAGAGTGGCTCATCTTGGTGGTACGCCTGGGGATAGGGGTCGCCAGGCATGCTGCGGAAAGAAGCTGCCCCGAGTGGCTCCTTTGGGGAACAGCACGCTACAGAGAGGAGCCACTCTGGGCAGTGTATTTCTGTGGCACATGGAGGCATAGGCATGGGGGGACCCCCTGTGTCCCAGCTGCAGCTGAAGGAAGCCACCCAGCATGGCTTTTGGTGGCAGGAGTGGCAATTTCTGTGGTACCACAGAGGGTGCCACGTGTTGCTCTGAATGGGCTTGGGTGCCACAGTTCGCACATGTGCCAGGGGTTGCATACCCCTGGTAAAGGGTTAAGGTTATGAATGCCTGGAAGGGAAGGTGAGAGAGGATGCAGAGCAACTTAGAGAAGGTTTCCCCTCCTTATTTATCTGCCTTCTGAGTTTGCTGTGTCACAACTTTGCTATAGAGCACACGTTCATCTTTGGCGGGTTTCTTTTGGTTTTCAACTGGGTTGTGTGGACCTCCAAAGTTGAGAGTGCCAAGAATGTGTAGGTGACTTCTGAGCCCTGTTAAGGAAGAAAAGAGAAATGGTGAAAAGAAACCTTGTATGGCATAATTGGCATAAAAACATACAATCACAGTACATAAATGAAGCAAAATCATATAGATCATAACCCAGGGTGCACAGATGTGCATCCCATAACAGGGTGATAGTGGAAATTATAACTATCATTGAAGCTGATGTTATAGAGGATGATGAATTAATGGGTTTCAGTTGTGGCAACAGAAGTTTAGGTTAAATTTAGAAAGCTTTCTTAATTATTAATGGTGGCAGAGTTCTGACAAGGGAGGTTGTGAAATCTCCATCTTCGGAGGTTTTTAAGAATAGTGGGAAAAACACCTGTAGTGTTTATCTAGCTTTAAGTAATCCTACATCAGGCAATGTTCCCTCTAAGCCGGTGATGCAGCTGAGCAACTTATGGATGCAGCTGAGCAAGTTCCCGGGCCCGGGCCGGGCCCCTGAGCCACTGCGCATTGGCTCCCTAAGTGCATCCATAACTTGCTCAGTTGCGTCACCAGCTTAGAGAGGGAACATTGTATAGTTTTTCTGATTGAGATGCCTCTTCAAATGGTCAATCTTCCATGAACTCCATGTCTTTCCTTTAGCAAAATCACAGCTTGTCTTGGCTTCTGCACATGACAAGCATAATATGCCATTGTCCTCAGAGTAAGAAAATAGCTGACCCAATTTGACATGATGCACCTCTCCAGATTCCATAGTCTCAGTTGCAATTAATTCATTTAGCCATGCCATCTTAAAACTTCTAATACCTTTATATTTCTTGACATCATTGCAATTGTCTGTTGGCTGTACACTGTGATTTTGTGTTATGAATTTGTGAAGCTGCTTTGTGGGATGGCTTCTGATTTTTTGGTTGTCTGTAATCTCAGCTCACCTTTAGAAGATGGGAAAATATATAAGCAAATGTGTGAGAAATTACACAGATAAGAGCTGATGATCACCAAAAGCCAAGAATCTATTTTTTTTTTTTTTTACAGATTCTTAATGAATGTGCGAATTCTGACTAGATCTCACTCACTGAGCTAAATGAAGTCACCCTGATTTAGGCCTATATATTACGTGAGTTGATGTTAATTAAGCTCAATGACAGTTTTTCCACTTTACGTAAAAAGTTAGATCAAACTGCCTTCTCTTTCTGCTACAATCCCCATCTACCAGTTTTGTGTTGTTCTTGTCTGCAAGCTTTGAACTTTCCTTTACCAGCTTCCAATTGAAAACAGAGCTGTGCTAAAAATACATGGAGGGGGCACCTCTTCCTAAAGCCATTGTTTATGGCACTTGGTAAAGATATCAAAATGGGAGGACATGCAGTTTGCCTATAATGTATTGTCAGGGCCATTCACTTAAATGTGAGCATAGGTGTGGTGTGCCTCTTGGATACCACAGAGCCAAGCATGTGTGAATACCTAGTATAGTAAGCCATTGAGAGATCCTGGGATGGAAAGTGCTGTAAAAATGCTGGGTGATAATAAAGTAACATAAGGTTCTATACAGTTTTCTGTGTTTATTCTGAATCTTGGGTGGAATTTGTGCGTTGTGTCTACCTATCCCACTGTTTCCCAACCAGTGTGCCACAGCACACAGATGTGCCACAGAATTTTTTGAAAAACTACTCAAAGAGCTCTGGATTGGCTCATGAAAATATATGGCTTCATTTGGAAACTATATGGCAGTGTGCCTCAAATGAAAGGTAGCAAGGAGTGCCACTGCAATGGCAGAGAAAACATTGGGAATCACTGACCTATGTGGCAGCAATGACTTGAAAAGGAAACAACACGTTTCCTTACACATCAGCACTCCCCTCCCCCCTGTGTGTCATGAGCTTACCCCCGCTTCTCATCTGCCCCCAGCCCGGGATCCCCCACCCTGGCTCCTCCACTCCCCTGCCTCTGCTCCATGCCAGTCCCAATCCTCTGGCTCCTCCGCTCCCTGCCAACCCCGCTCCTCTGGCTCCTCCGCTCCCCACCAGCCCCAATTGCCCAGCTCCTCCGCTCCCCATGAGCCCTGATCCTTCAGCTCCTCCGGCTCCTCCACTCCCCGCCAGCCCCGATTCTCTGGCTCCTCTGCTCTACGCCAGCCCCAATCCCCCGGCTCCTCCGCTTCTGCTTCTGCTCCCTGCCAGCCTCACCCCAGGCTTCCTGGTACCCAGGAAAAATGTTTCCGGGGCCAGGCGTGGCTTGTGGCTGCTGGACCTGCACTGGCGTCAGGGCTTGCTGTACCAGTGAGCGGCAGCAGTTGCGCTACTGCTCACTGGTGCAGCTTAGAGGGAACATTGATCAGCAGTTCAACATCAGTCCTAGACCAGCGGTAATCCTAGGTAATATTACATCTGCACTAGAGACTGGACCATATGCCTTCTTGAGGTCCCTCTCAACCCTACATTTCTCTGATTCATTGGAGCTGAGGGTTGATGAGGAATTAGTTGAGCAATTTCTAGCTCTTTGTCCAGCATTAACTAACTCCTCAGCATTAACTAACCCCCAGCAGCATCTCTTGGCAGCACCTACATCTCATGACTGGGCAAAGGATTAAGGCCAGGCAGCTTCAAAGCAATTGGACTGTGCTGAAGCTGAGCCTATGAACTGATTCATGTTACTTGTTCCCTCTGCTCTGCTCCAGTGCCTCTGGTTTTTGATCTCTCATTATCAAGACAGATCCAGACTTCTGGTGCATTCTCTGCCATCAGATCTTTTAGCACCCTCCTGAAGCTTTTGACCTGAAACAGAAACAGATGAGAATGGAATGTAAGTGGAGAGAGATGGTGAGGAAAAACCCAGCTATAATGTGTGACCTTGATAAAGAAGACATTAAGTTCAGCCTTGTGGACACTAATTTCAGTAAGTGTGTGATTCTGTGGTTTCTATCAGGGCATAGGGTGGAAACAGATTCAATACTTACTCTGTATTTACTTAAATATATATTTCCCCATCCCAGAGACATGATGGTATCTGCAAGTTTGAAATTAACCTTAACCTTCCCCTTGACAACAACTGATGATCTTTGTGCTCACCTCTAACTTTAATGCTATTGTTTAGCCGTAATTGCCTTGGATTCTCGTTGATGAGTAAATACCTCATTTATTTTAGATTTAGTTTCCAGACTCACACTGTGGTAGGGTGCTTGGTGCTTGTTCATGGTTTAAAATTAGTTACCTTGATAACTGCAGATGAGTTTTTGGCTAGACCCTATTGAATACGCAGAAAAGAGACCACAGTCACTAGCTTCTTTTCACACACCTCTTTTCTTCCTTCTGCAGCAGCAGATGACAGCAACCATGGCATCAGCAAGGAGCAAGATGCCACCTATTACAAGCAGTCAAATAACATGGATGATGTATGACACTGTTCACAGAAGAAACCAAGAAAAGGTAGAAAAGAGAACATGAGAACAGCTAGACTTCCCTGGGAAAAGTCTCTGAATCACCAAGGACTGAACCCTTGCAAGAGAGTTTCTGGGACAACAGTTCACCGTATTGTCCATGGCACGTTCTGTGTGTGATAGCCTGTTTCTCTTTCCAGAAAGGGGAAGGACAGTTCAGTGTTTGTGGGACTGGCTTTGAACATTGGGTGTTGGGGCTTAATTTCCTCCTATACCATATTCCAGTGGGACATAACATCTCCTTGTCTGGGCACTGAAGAGCTAAATCCATTGACAACTTTGGGAGTGGCTCTGATATTTGGGCTCTTTGAAGTGTCATAGACCAGTGGTTCCCAACCAGTGTGCCGGGGCACACTGGTGTGCCATGGTAACACCCAAAGTGTGCCGCGAGCATCCCTGAGAGCTGGAGTTAAAGTTCCCTCCCTCCTCAGCCCAGCCATGTGGGCTGTGCAGGGCTCGGAAAAGGCAGGGGTTAAAGTAAGGGGGAAGGTACAGCACACAGTTCCAGGGGCCCCTATTTTTAGGCAGGCAGCATTCTGGCCCCCCTAAAAATAGAGGAAGGCACTGGAACGTGGAGTTCCAGGGATCCCCCTAAAATAGCAGGAGCAGCTGGAAGGCAGCATTCCAGTGGCTCCACCTTATGCCCAGCCAGCAGAGAGCTGCAGGAGGCTGGGAGTGTGTGAATCTCCCCCTGCAGGGCAGAGCAGCTTGTGTTGGGCAGCCTGCAAACAGCCCAGGTAAGTGTTTGGGGGGGGGGGGGCTGCTAGGATTTATGTGCAACAGGTGTGTGTGTGTGTAGCAGAAATGGGTGGGAATTGATGTGTAGCAGAGGGTGTGTAGCTGGGGTTGTGGGGTGGCTGTGTGTGGGGGGGTGTAGCTGGGGGCTGGAGGCCTAGTTCTGGCCCCTGCAGTGATGGGAGGGTCCATCACAGGCAGCAGAGGGCTGGTGGAGGGGGGGACAAGGACCCACTGGGGTGGGAGGGAGCAGCAGTTTGCTGAGGATTTCCCCTGGATGGCAGGGAGCCACTGTGAAGAAGCGGGGAGTGGGTGCTGCACCATGCTCCTGTACCCTACCTTCCCACTCCCCAGGTTACCCCCTGCCCCCTCCACAAAACCACTCATTCGCCCTTCCTCTTTTCTCCTCTCTTGTCACCCTTGTGCTATTCCCCACATGGCTCTTTTGCCACCCCTGCCCTGCTGTGCTCCCTACACTCACTCCTGCCATTGCACATGACTCCTGACCTCCCATTTTGCCACCCCTGCTCTGCTATCCCTACTACCTCACATAGGATCATTTCCGAAATACTGTGCTGTGGTTCATGAATATTCAGAAGTAATTTAGGTTAATTTGAATATTCATGAGTTTTTAATGGTAGTGTGCCTCAAAAAATTTGAAGTTATCAAGGTGTGCCATGGCGGAGAAAAGGTTGGGAACCACTGTCATAGACAGAAGGGACATGGGGTGAGAGGGTGATTTTCATCCTCATTTTGCTTTCTGTCTCTTTGTGATTTGTCACCTTGTCTGACTTCATTTTTCCACAAGAATGCTTCTCCTCAAAGCAGAGCAACCCACGGAGCTGAATTAAGGTACTGGGGGACACCTCACCTGTTTTGCTGTTATTCAAGGTGATGTTCACAGCCTGGCTCTTGGACGATGGGATCCACCTCCCGCATTTGTTCTCCTCATAACTGCATGTGTATTGCCTGGTGTTGTTGGGAACAGCCTTATGAATGCTGAGGACAGAGATGTTCCTATACCGATTTCTGGCTCCATGGTGCTGATTTGATACCTTGCACCACTGTGAATGACATTGACTCCATCCTTATAAAAGTGAAACCTCCACTCATTAGTGTTGTCTTGGGCCATGCAGGTGATGTTCAGTGGGTGCCCTTCACTCACCTCCCCAGATTGGGGATCCACACTCAGCACTGGTTGGGAAGGAGGATCTGATGGGAGGGGCATCATCACAGATATGGTGTGGGGGAAAGTGGAGCCAGTGCCCAGACTTCAATGTACACAGATCTGCCCTGTGTTCTCTCTTCAGACCTTTTTGATTCATCTCATGATCTCATGGTCTTTGCTAAGAAATGAGTGAGAGCCTTGGTACAGGGTGGGGATTGCTTCCTTTGGATACAAATATGGGGCTGAGATATGGGTTCAGAAGGTGTCCAATGTAACCATGATGTGAATCAGTTCCATTACCTCTCTACTGCTGATGCCTGTGGCCCTGATATTTAAGGGTTACTCTGTAGACAGGGAGGGCTCAAGGCAATTGGGGATCCTCCATGTGACCTGGGCCTCCTGGGATAACCTTCTGAATGTGCCAAAATCAGGGCAAGCTGCAAAACCAGTGGCCAAACCCCCAAACCACTGACAGGTGGTACTTAAACCAGTCTCACAGTCAGCAACAAAACATGCTTCTGATTCCCCACTCTGGTCATCACCAAGCATAACAAAACAGAAACAGCTCCCTTACAACACATCAGTTCCTATGGTTCCTTCTAGGTTCTGGGGCTCTTCAAGAAATAGGTTCTCCTGACCCCAGAGGGTCAGCCACATCAGCCAGAACAATATAGGTGTGGATCTTACCCAAATTACCATGCTGCCCAGCCAGTCCTTTAGTAACTACAACTAAAGGTTTAATATAAAAGGAAAACACAGAAAGTAAGAGAGATGTTAAAGGGTCAAAGTGAATCACATACATACAAATGATTTAGAGTCCATAGAAAGCAAATCCTTGAAGATCTTGTAGTTTGCGGGTTAGCCCCACTCCTCTGGTGTGCACCCAGCAGCAGCAGCAGCTGGATGGGTCTCTGTCCCAGAAGTTCCAGAGTTGCAGACAGACTGAAGACTGAAGACTGAAGACTAAAGACAAAATGGAGATGGGTCCCCTGCCCTTTATCTCAGCATCCTTGCCAGCTCCAAATAGAGTTGGGCCACATGGTCAGTCTGGGTAACTGGTCAAACAGGTTTCTTCCTGGGCCCACTGCAGCTGGGAGGGGGCCATCAAGAGCAACATTAGTTTTGCAGACACCCAGTCTGGGATTGAACAAGACTGAAATGTTAAGCTTTTTCTAGTTTGAATTACTTTTCAGTTAACTGTGATTAATTCCTTGACATTAATAATCGTTTGATTTATATTATTTTGACTTATAATCACTTAATCTTGCATTAGTCAGTAAACTTATATGTTTTATCTGAAGCAATGCATGTGGATTAAGTATGTTCAGAGCCCTCACTTAGAGTGACAGAGCTGGAGCATAGTAATTTCTTTGATAAATTAATAGACAAATGTAAGTGAGCTTGCGTGATGTGGTGTGCAGCACTGACCCCTGCAAGATGAGAGTTCCTAGAGTTGCATCTGGTAGGGTGGGTGTTTAGTTCTCTTCACTGGATGTAATTATTGGACACAATCAACAAACTGTTTATGTCCTCTGATGTTCCTTAGTGGTTTATCAGGGCGGGAAATAATATCTTGTAGTCGACCCTTAGTCTTGGGTCAGGGATTTTGAGTCCCGAACCATTCAGAGATCCCTAGTGCCAGTAGCTCCCAGTCCTCCAGCAGGGTGAGTCCAGACACCAAAGGGCAGGGCCTCCCAGCCCTCCGGCGGGGCATGGCCAGATACCCAAAGGCAGGACCTCTCAGCTAGGCAGGATCGGGTTGCTGGATCAATGATCGGTTTTCAGGGATGAGCTGTTTGTGGAGGGAGACACAGGCCCACCTACTCCATTGTGTCTTAGCCCAGAGTCCTGGGATAGTTAGACCCTTGGTCTGATCCAGAATATCCTTTTTTAAATACACAAGATAGCTTCCTGGAAACTGGTTGTCCTACTGAATGTCTTTTCCATGCACTACACTATTGGCCATAAACCTGACTGATATTGGTTATTTGCTTTCTTGATTATATTGCATACCAGACCATGGTTCTGGGTCTCTGTACTGTGGGCTCATTAGCTCCCAGGGGACCTGTTAGGAACTGGCCTGGGACCCACTAAGTGGTCCCACCTGGGTTCACACTTTAGTCCTCTGTGGACTGGAGCTATCCATGCAGAATCTGCCAGAGGAGGAGACTTCAATGGATGAAAAGGGGGTGATCTGGGGGATAGTGTGTCCGTGGAAAAGCAAACGGTACCCTACCATCTAGTACTGGAGAGTAAAAGGGCACCCTACCTGCTCTCAGCTTGTCAGTGAGAACAGGAGTCAGTGTTTCCTGCAGGTGATACTGGGCAGGGAAGAAACTGGAGGAAGGCTGGAAGAGAGAAGAAAAAGGAGTGGCTATCAGCAAAGGGAGAATGGGGCAGGTCTGAGTGGGGTTGGAGAATGGCTGAAGATGGAACCACTCATGCACTGAAGACTTCAAGAGACAGAGAGAAATGCAGAGGGAGTCATAGAAGCAGAGTGCCAAGCTAATCTGGTTCTTCTGGGGTTTCATCTCACCCATCCAGGGACTTTGGCCCTGTTCCCCACTTGATCATTTGGCAAGGGAGACACAGGGTGGAAGCTGTGTCTGGTCGCACTTACTTCCTGGTGATTAGGTGTGATCTGAGCCTCCTGGGATAATCTCCTGAATGTGCAAAAATCAGGGCAGGCTCCAAAACCAAGGGCCAAACCCCCAAACCACTGATGGGTGGTACTTAAACTAGTCTCCCAGTCACCAACAAAACATGCTTGTGGTTCCCCACTCTGGTCATCACCAAGCATAACAAAAATAGAAACAGCCCCCTTTATTGCACATCGACTCCTTTGGTTCCCACCTAGCCACTGGTCTCTTAAAGATACAGGTTCTCCTGACCCCAAAGACTCAGCCACATCACCCAGAAAAATATAGGCTTGGATCTGCCCCAAAATACCATGCTGCCAGCCAATCCTTTAGTAACTACGACTAAAGGTTTAATATTGTAACCCTTCTGCCAGGGCAAGATGGCAGAACAAGGGCTGGCTTCTGTGTCTAGGGGTTTCTGAATAATGTTACAGCACCAACTGGCTCAAGCCCCCATCTAGTAGTTCATCTTTCCTTTCAGTAACATTACAGATATTAACACATTTTTGACCAAATCAACCTAAATGCCATTACCCATCATGCCCTGCACCCACCAGTGAGACTATATCAATATCTAATTGTGCTCTTTGTGCTCATGAAAATACAAAACCCATACAGATTAGTTGCCCCACTTTTCAGCTGGACAACACAAGAAGTGCAGTGACCCTAGACCTGCCTTGCAATATAAAAAGAAAAGAAACAAAATGAGAGATGATGAAGGGTCAAAGTGAATCACATACATACAGATGATTTAGAGTCGATAGAAAGCAAGTCCTTGAGGAATCTGGAGTTTGCAGGTTAGTCCAAACCTGTAGACACCCAGCACTTGGGTGCGTCCCAGTCCTTTGTTCAGTTGCAGCAGAATAGTTCCAGAGGAGACTGTTGGTTGCAGATTGGAGACTGAAGACAAAATGGAGATGAGGCACTGCCTTTTATCACCTCTGGCCTTCCCCATGCTGTGTGGGGTGTTTTTCAGTTCAAAATAGAGTTGAGTCACATGGACAAGTCTAGTGGCCAGACACATTTCTCCTTGAGCTCACTGTAGCTGGGAGCTTCCTTAATGGGCCATTAAAGAGACAATGGTTTTGTAGCGATCCAGTCTGGGAGGGCCTTAGAATCAAATATCTTGAAACACAAATAGAACAAACCTGTTCCTAACTTCTAATACAGATATCATATCTACACATAAACCATAGAATCATTCCTAGTAGATTACAATCTTTCTATTGGTACCAAACATGGCATATCACATATGGATTGTTGCAAATATGAAATATTAATATGACAGATAATCATAAACAATCCCCTAAACCCAGATAGCTTCACATTAGATTTCTGGGGCTGGCTGTTCAGAGGTAGTTTAACTTCTGAAGATGGAGGTGGTGCCGTGGCTGACCACAATGCTGGTCACTGAGCCATCTCCCCAGGTCCTTTGCAATGAAAATGGCCCCTTTGCTATTGGGTTATTTTTAAATGTTTGCTTTCCAGACCTGCGAAGAGACTGTGGCCACAGTTGCCACAAGATGACTCCACTAGGTCTCCCCTACGTTACTGTGAGACAGTTTTTGCCCTTGATTTGCATGAGATCCTTGCTCCACCCTCCTCCACTGAGCTGGGCCAGGGCAGAGCAGAGCCAACAGCCCCTGTCACATTCCCCAAACTCCACTGAGCCAGCCAATTTCCCTTCCACTCGAGGGCCAGATTCAGTGGGCAGTCCTGATTGCTTACAATTAATGTGTCTGTTCCTTGAAATTATCATCTGTGTTTAGTGCAACAGCTGCTTTATAACCAGTGGTTTCTCTTGTCCCACTTTTGAATTTGGATTTGGTGCTCAGGGCTTTGCACAGGAGATATCTATCTATCTATCTATCTATCTATCTATCTATCTATCTAACCACTAGACCCCACTCCCTTTCCAGAACCGGGTAGAGAATGCACAAGTCCTTGCTCCCATCGCTCAGCAAACTCTAACCACTAGACACAACTCCCATTCCAGGGCCAGGGATAAAACCCACGAGCAGGGACTGGCAACCTTTGCCAACCCTTCTGCCAGCCTCTGTTCTCCAACCCTCAGCTACTGCTGGGGGCCCCTTCACCAAAAAAAAAAAAAAGTAGCCACCACCCAGCAGCTTCCCCAAGACTTGAAATTGGGTGGTGGTGGTTGAGGGTGTTGGGGTGCTCATTAAATTGGTATAGCAGTTACTAGCTGACAACTGGGGGGTGTTGGGAAATTCAGGGGGTGTAGGAGGATGTTAGGGAAATTGCTGCCACCACCTGAAAATTTGTCTATGCCCACAGTTGGACTGGGGGGAATGCTTCTTAGGCATGCCACTGATTGGAGCCACTCGTGGAAAGAAGCTGCCTGGAACATCTCCTTTTGGCAGCTTGCCTGGGGACAGAGGTCCCCAGGCACTCTGCAGAAAGAAGTAGCCCAGAGTTGCTCCTTTTGGCAGTGGTATGCTGCTGAGAGGAGCCACCCCAGATTGCTTCTTTCTGTGGCATGTTCGGGCATGGGCATGGCAGGGAACCTCTGCACCCTAGTCACTTCTGAAAGAAGCCTCCCAGAGTGTCTTTTGGTAGCAGGAGCAGCAATTTCAGTTGGGTTGCAGAGGGTGCCAAGTGCCACTCTAGACTGTCTCGTGTGCCACTGTTGGCATATGCCAGAGGTTGCCAACTCCTGCCCAAGAGCCTTGGCTCCCAGTCCTGTCCCATGGCCAACAACCTGAGCAGCCACTAAAGTGATAAGGAAATGAATAAGCAAGATGTTGATTTCTGCTCAGTGCAGCAGCAGGCAAAGCCACAGAAGCACTAGTAACAAAGAGGGGTTGGTCTGGTAACAAGAAGGAATGGACTCAGTTCTTGCACTGTGCATATTAGCAGGGAGTTTCAGCTGGCTTTCTCTCCCATGTGCCAAAAGATGTTTATATCTCTGACCATCACTCAAGAAAACAGGAGAGTTCAAGATGCCACTAATGCCTGTGGCTCATTGTGATAGCACTTTGATCAGATGAGATGCCTGCCCAGAGAGAGGTGAACCACTTCACCCAAGATCCCTGCCATATTAGGCTGGGGGGGGGGGGAATATTCCATCCTGACCTTAGCTCCAGTGTCCTTCTGTGTGGGAACCAGACCCACCATTCAAGCATGTGGGAAGAGAATTCTAAGCACAATTTCAGAGCACAGGTCAGTCCCCATCCTGGTTCCAACTGCCAGAGAATTTGTGGGACCATTTTGCGGCTACAGATGGAGACCTAAAAAATGTCATTTATATAGCTGTTCTCAGAGGGCCTGGAAGCATGGAGGAAACCCAGGGTTTATAGACTGGAGTGTCCAAAGGCAATTTAAGTGACTGAGTACCTAGGCCTGCTCAAATCTAATGACTGGCCACTGAGCTCTGCTGGCAAGTGGCTAGAAAGATCACAAATGAATAAACCAGGACAGGAGTGGAGGTCAAAGGTGGAAAATCAGGGGCAATGAGCAAAGAACTCCTGAGACCTGAGACCACCTCAAAGTTTTCTGAGGAATCATCATCCAGAGGAACTCTGCTTAAAGGAGTGATGGGACAAGGGACAGAGAAAAGGAGCAACTTCTCCATTGACTTTCCTTTCTGGGTTGGGTTGAGGGCCAGGTTGGCCAATGCCAGGGGGTAGATGGAGGAGATCTCACCACTTGGTGGGGCCACAGGTGGTGCCAGGGTGAACAAGTGTTGCCAGGATCTCAGTCTGAGTTTCTGGAAGAGGGGTTTCAGGGCGACATATTTGCACATGGATGCACACCACCAAGACACAGGGAGATGCCCTTGATGGAAACATTTGATCATGCCACCAAAGGGCCAGGAAAGCAGAGTCCATGGCCCATGCTAACTACATGCAGGTGCTTGCAACTCCAGGGAAGAGCTTCTCAATGATGCCCCCAGCAGGCAGTGGGAATAGGGCTTCCTTCCCCCTAGGAGGCAACAGGTTCCACCACTTTGTGATGGGGTGAGAAAGGAAGGGGAGAAATGGATAGCACAGAGCAGGAGTATGTACAGATATGTGCAAGGTTTGGCAACGGACTGGCTGGGTGGTCAGGGAGGCTGCTGGGACAGCATCCTTTGAGGTCATCAAGTAGTGGAAGGTTCCACAGGTGCTGGTTGAGTGGTAGTGGAAGGTGAGTGTCAAGAACACCATTCTCTGAAATCCTGGAGAGCAAAGCAACAGCAGCTGCAGGCTACGTGTTAAAGCTGTGGCCTCAGGGATTATTAATAGATCCCTGTGAGCTGCTATAAATGAGGTCACAAGTGGCTGTGGACAGAACAAGGAAGGAAATACCCCAGAAAATTACACTCCTTTCCCATAATTCTGGCTCGGAGTCAGGAGTCCTGGCCCAAAGCCGGGGTTGAAGTAAGCTGGAACACGCTGGAATGGTGCTCCAGGGCCCACTATTTTTAGGACCTCAGCATGCCAGACCACCTAAAAATAGAAAATGGAGCCAGAATGCTGCATTCCAGGGCCCACCATTTAAAAATAGTGGGCATCAGAAAGCAGCATTCGGCTCCATTTTCTATTTTTAGGGGCCTGCCTAAAAATTTTAAATCTCCCACCCTGAGCCTGCTCTGACAGAAGCTCTGAGGATGCTCAGTCAGAGCAGGCTCAGGGTAGGAGCCTCAGCCAAGTCCAGGGCTGCTCTGCATGGCAGCCAGGTAAGGGGGCCCTGGGAGGGGGAGTTTTGGGGGAAGGTGAGCCAGCCTGGCGGGGAAAGGGTGCGGGGGATGGGGTCAGTCCAGGCAGCGGGGGAAAATGGTGTGGCATAGGGGTTTGGGGTAGGGTTTGGGGACCAGCTGTGACACAGGGGTTTGGGAGGGGTTTGGGGCTAACGACAAGATGGGGGATTTGGGAGGGGGTTGGGGAAAGCTTCAGGGGACCAGCAGCAAGACAGGGACTGGAGGTAGTAGCTGGGGTGGGGGGCAGTAGCTGCAGTGGGGAGTGGGCATGGGGGTCAGTAGCTGCAGTGGCGGGTGGGTATGGGGCAGTTGCTGGGGTCAGGGGAGCAGCAGCTGGGGTGGGGGCATTTGGGGGCAGCTGCTGAGGTGGTGGGATGGGTTTTTGGGGGGCAGTAGCTGAAGTGGGGAGTAGGTGTGTTGGGAGCAGTAGCTGGGGTGGGGGACAGGCACTTGGGGATCAGTAGCTGTGGTGGCGGGGAAGGTGTTGGGGGGGCAATAGCTGCAGGGGGCCCAGAACTGTGGGAAGGGGGCCTGGACCTGTGTGAAGTGGTCCAGACCTATGGGGGGTGGGGGGAAGAAATTTTGGAGATTTCCAGGGCTCACCAAATTATACTTTAATCCCTGCCCACAGCCTTCCTGCTCCAACCACTAGACACCACTCCTCTCCCAGAGTGGAGCTAGAACCGAGGTGTCCTGGACTTCAGTCCTAACCCACTAAACCCCAGCTCTGTCATAGAGCTTGACTCCCCTTTGCCCCTGCTCTAACCATCAGGGAGGCTGCCTTGGAAGAATATGTTCACTCACAGAACATAGAGTTAGGAACATAGTGTATTCTTGGCTCCTAGCATTCACCAAATAAACAGACTGCATCCTGACATGGCAAGACTGAGAATGGCAGGGGAGCCATTTATTGAGTCTTAAATAAACAGCCAGACTCATCCAGGCAGCACCCTGCAGACTCTGGGTTCACAAACCCTAGGAGCAAGAAGCACTCATTTGCCTGCTTTGCCCCATCACCCAATGAACTGCTGCTGTTGCTCTTCTGCTGCAGCACTGGGGTCTGGTGAACTCACCTGGTAAAAAAAGGTTGGCTAAATCTGCACCCCCAGGCATGAAAAATGAAGAATGGAGGAGGTGGGACAACTCACTGGGGGGGGTGGGGTGCTCTCTTCTCCGAATCTGGTTGGGCCCCAATTCCCCTGAGCAGCACTAGGGAGCACTGCAGTGTGGGACCCTCAGGAGAGGGTGCTGTCCAGTCTAGAGTCAAAGCTCAATTTCCTATTTATCATGTCTGTCTCTCAACAATTCTTCCTCAGTTCCCTATGACTGTGGGAGGGTCCCTGGCCCCATCTCCTGCACAGCTGTTGGGTGGCCCTGATGTGATTCCTTACCTTGGTTCTGCCATGAAACAGATTCTGACTCATGCCACTAGTTCCTAACCACTGGGCACAACCACCCACAACCCATTACTGTCATTAGGTCAGTGATGCGTTTGAGGTTGCAGACTTCCTCTGCAAACCCATTGCTCTGAGCTAAGAATGGGGGACAAGGGATACTTTTGAGACCTCTTAAGAGTTCTTTTCTAGAGTGCAGTCCATGATGTATTTGGGAGTCAGAGCCCAGCCTGAAGCATTTACATGTGTGCTACAAGCATTAGTGGAAGATGAGGCCGCTGACAAGGAAGAAGGAGCCACCCGCTACCAAAAACCAGAGAAGGAAAACTTGGTCAGCTGCAGAGACAGAAGCTATGGTGTACCTACAGGTGGGCTTTTCAAACAGGCTCACCCAATCAGATTTTAAGCAGTTCATCCTGCATTTCTATCAGCCTCTGTTTTACTTGTGATACAAGGCTTCAGCCCACCCATGTCGACTACAGGCCCTGCCAAAAAGTTATTTCTGGCTACACCTTTAGATGGTGGGGAGAGAGAGAGAGCGAGAGAGCGCGAGAGCGAGAGCGTGTGTGTGTTTGTGTGTGTCCCCGCTGCCCCTGGTGGCAGAAATGTGACTAACACTGGGTGTCTGAATTCCTCAGCAGCGCAGATGGCCACTTATGATATACAAAAAGTAATGGTACTGCACTGATGATAGCTGTCAGTCATCTATACCTGGACAGGGGTCTGTGCTGTGTGCTTCATGGATACCAGGTGATGCCCCTGACACTGAACATTTCCCAGTGTGCTCATGGCATGCCATGCCTTCTCTTTGGATTGTGTGGTGCTAACAAGGAAGTCTTTACCTGGGTAGTTAGAAAACAGAACAGGAGTTAGTTGCCTCACTAGTCTAAGTAACATTCACAGCCAGACTTCTGGGGGATGGGACACACATCTGGCACAATTCCTCCTTGTACCCACAGGTGAATTCCCTAGTGCAGTCAGGACCAGCCTGCTGGATTCTGGGGACAGAGACATTTCTGCAGCCAGTCCCGAACTCCATGGCTTTGAGCTGAAACCACATGTTTTGAAAGATGAGCTCAGCTTGTTGAAGTGGAACCTCTGTGCGCCAGCATCCTTGGGGACCATGCAGGTGAGGAGCAGGGGAGCCATTCGTTAATCAAGCTAGATGGGGGATCAACACTCGATGCTGGCAAGGGAGGGGGATCTGTGGGGATGCCACTAAAAGGAAGGTGTCAGTAGAGGCAGGTTTCATGTGGCATGGGACACCATGCTAGTGGTGGAGAATAAAGCCTAGAATCCCAATTTCCTGAAAAATAAGGAATGTAGGTCTTGGAAGATTAGCTTGCATGGCTTCTGGGATCCTCTGGTGGATTACTCCAGAGCCAGGGCTCCATTCTTTTCAGTGGACAACTTCAAAATTCTTGGCTTTCATTACAAATGGAGATGAAACCATGTTTTGAACTATGGAAATCATCTTCAAAAAGGCACTAGCTTTCCCCACCCTTCATTCAGCTCTGTTGAAGAGTAGCATGAATGGAGGACTCACCCAGAATGGAAACAGATTGGTTGGCTTCCCACCTACAGTAGCACCTGCCCTGATTCCAGGTTCCAGTATTTGCACATGTATGATCCAGCATCAGCTATGTGAAGTTGAAGGAAGACCAGTTTGGCTCCCCCACTTGGGTCAGTGGTGTGGATGGAGATCTCCCTGCTTCCTTGTAGAATCTATATCCTGTCACCTCCCCAACTTTGGGATCCTTTGAGCATCAGCTTTTCTCTATAGGTATATGGGGCAAGTGGGGTCCAGACATACTAAGAGGGTGGTATTCAATCTGGAATAGGAGCAGAGAAAGTGAGTCTAGGTGATAGCTGATATGCTGGTGCAAATAACCCCACATTTCTGTTCCCAGCTACTTAATCAGTGAACTATCCCCTAAGAATTAGATTTTCTGCTAGCTCAGTAAGACTTGCATTTTCTCCAAGGGATGTATCTCAAGAGAAACTTTGATGGGGCGGAGCACAAAGCTGTCTTTGAGAAATGTTCATCTCTCATTCCTGCTATGGAGGGCTCTATGTCTTGAGATGTAGAATACATAGCATGACTCTTTCTCAGGAAAATTTTTCCACTGAATGGATTTTTCCCCCATTGGACAATAGGTGCTTGTTTTGTTTTGTTTTTTAATGAGGAAGAAAATATTTTCCAATGACTATTTTTATTTTCTGAAATTGTTTTATAAGGACAAAACTGGAAAGAAAAACATATTTTCTCTCCCAAAAAGAAAAAAATCAGGATTAAAAACACCTGATTTTCAGAAGAGGTTTTATTCAAAACCACTTAGCTTCCCCCCATATTTTTTCAGCTCTTCCAAATTTTGCCAAACTGAGAAAGGTAACAAAATGATGGAAGTTTTCCAGGTGTGAATTAATATGCTAATTTATACAGTTGCAGCACTGCAGGAGCTAGCGAACAGATGAGTTTGAGTGCAAAATCTGTTGTAGGGGGGAGTCTGGGTAAAGAGTGTGGTTATGTTGTTGGGGGGTCATTTTGGTTGTGTGTAGTTCTGTTTTGTTTTGTGTCTCTCACTGATGGAAAGCAGGGGAAAGGCTATGGCAGATACAGAGGCAGCAGTGGCAGTTACTCAAGGAGTGGAAGAAACTGTGAAGATGATGGGATGTGGAAGCTGTGGGATGAACATGATTCTGGAAGGGGTACCCAAAAAGAGCTTCATTTGTATGCTGGAGATGCACGTAGAAACTCTGGTTAGGGTCATCTACACTGTAGGCTTTGTTAAGTTGCCTTAATAAAGTTGACTTAACAGAGTCCTCCAGTGGGGAGATAACCTTTAAGTAAACCGTATTAAGGCGACTTAACTTTTCAGTTGACTTTGTTAACTTGACTTAAAGTCGATCTTGTTAAGTCAACTTAACAAAGCCTCAAGCAAAGATATGCCCCTGGGTTCTCACAGCCACATGCTTCCACTGGATACTTCCCTCAGCCAGAATTCTTCCCTCAGAATTAGTTGGTTTTGCTTCCTTCTGCAGGTCTGGGGTTTTCCCTTCAGCCACCACATTCCCTTCTTCCATCAACTGCTCAAATCACTTTCTAAACTCAACGGTTATGTCTATACTGCAGGGCTCAGTTAAATCAACTTAATAATATCTATTTAAAATTGACTTTAAGTACACCTTATTAAGTCAACCTAGTGAGGTCACATTGCATTAAATTGACTTTATAAAGTTGACTTAAGCCAGGGAGACATGTAAAGTTGACTTAATAAAGTCCCCAATAAGAGCCCCAAGAGGAGACAGGAACAGTTGCAGAGGATTGCAAAAGAAAATAGTGAATTAGATGAATTGTGGACAGAAAGAACAGGGGATACTCAGGGGAATCACACCGTTACCAAGAAAAGGCAAGTCTCCATAGCTGGTGACTCCTTGCTGAAAAGGACAGATGGGCCTCTAACCAGTGCTGATCCAGAGATCAGAAGGGTGTTCTGGCTGGTGGGCATGAGGATATGGGGTGTGGATTTGAGGCTGGAGAATCCTAATGGGAGTAGAAAAGAACCCACTGATTGTCCTTCATATGGGTACATGATACAGCTAGAGTCTCTCTAGAACATGTCACAGGAGACTATGCCAGGCTGGGAAATACTCTTAATGAAATTGAGGTTGAAGTGATCTTCAGTGGAATTCTGCTTGTCCTTTGAGGAGGACAACAAAGAGGTAGCAAGGTTCTGATGATCAACAGATGGCTCAGGCAATGGTGTTATGAGGAGGGCTTTGGAGTGTATGGTCACTGGGAGGCATTCATGCACAGAGGACTGGTCTCTTGGTATGGACTTCATTTCAGTAGGGATGGAAATGCTTTTCCAGGATGGATACTGGCACAAGTGATTAAGAGAGCTTTAAATTAGGGAGTTGGGAGAGATTAGACTCATAGGCTATATCTACACTGGCAAATTAATTCAGACTAATTTAGCCCTTGGCTACATTAGGCTTTGCCTAATAGTAAATAAGAACTTTCTTAGTTTGGACTAGTGGAAGTTTAGTCTGAACTAGTTAGTACAAAGGATTAGTTCAGAATAGCTGCCTTAGTTTGAACTTTAGTTTGAACTAAATATGAGCAAGACCCGAACTAAGGCTCAGTTTGAATTTAAGAAGTTTGAACTAAGCCATTAGTTCAAACTAACCGTATGTTCTAGTTCAAACAGTGGAGGGAAAGGTAGATAATTTAAGGGATTGCAGGTATTATCACAGGATACAGAACCAAATTTGGGGATACAGAACCAAGTTAGCCTGCAACAGCAGCAAAGAACCCACATTCCTAGTTCTTAAAGAGGCAAAAATCAGATCTGCCAGTGTCACAGAAGCCATGTTGTGCCTCTTTCTTTTCCTGCCAGTTAGCTTGATTCATGCACACATAAATCCACATTCCTTTGTCTAGGACCAGGCTGTTTATCAGCCGCCTTCATAACATATTTCCTTATGCTCTTGGGATATAAAGAGTTAAGGATACAGATGTGGGAGAAGATGCAGAGCAACTTAAGGAGGATTTCCCCTTCTTATTTATTTGCCTTCTGAAAATCCTTTGTTACTACTTCACTATACAGCACACACTCATCTTCAGCAGGTGGGACTTTTGTTTTTGATTCAGTTGTGGTGGCCTCCAACGCTGAGAGTGTCAAGGCAGCATAAGTGACTTCTGAGCCCTGACAGGGGAAGAAAGATAAATGGTGAGGGTGCATGTACACTAAGTCTTTGGATGATGAAGTGGAGGGTATCTCTATAAAATCAGCAGTTTCAAGTACATTGGACAACAGACTCAAAATGATCTTGGCACATTAGAAAATGGCTTTGAAATCAATAGTTTGAAATTCAGTGAAGTGCAAAGTTCTCTACGTCATATGGGATCCTCTGGGGAACCAGTACAAAATGGGGTACAATGGCATGACAGCAGTACTGCAGGAAAGGTGTTCTAGGGAAGCACAAGTGCATTTGAGGCATCAGCGCAATGGCGCTGTTAAAAACAGCTAGCATCATTCTGGGGTGTCATACATAAAACACAGCAGGCAATTGTCCTGCTCTACTGGGCACTGGAGAGGACACAGCTGGTGTGCTGTGTCCAGTTCTGGTGATTCACTTGGAGAAAGATATAAACAACTTGGAGAAGGTGAAAGAATAGGAACTTTATAATCTAGAAACAAAAAGGGATATGACTGATATCATAACCACCTTCTAAGAGGACGTTACAAAGAGGAAAATGATTGATTGTTCTCCATGTCCACTGAAGGTAGGATGGACTTATGTTGGAGCAAGGGAGGTTTAGGATAGAGTTAGAAAGATTTTTCTAATCAGGAGCTCTGGGTCTGGTAACTTTGGGAAGTTGTTAGATCTCCATAGTGGGAGATTTTTAAGAATAGTTGGTCACACATCTGTAGTGTTGGTCTAGGTTTAAGTAATCCTACCTCAGCATAGGTAGCTGGACTGGACAACCTCTGGTGGTTCCTCCCAGCCCTACATTTCTGTGATTCACTGGGTTGATGGTGAAAGGGTTGAGCAATTTCTATCCTCTCCTCCAGCATCAATTAGCCCTTGGCAGCATGTCTTGGAAGCTCTTATATGGCTGCTCCACTGCAGAGAAGTGCCCACATCTCATGACTGGGTGAAGGATTCAGAGCAGACAGTTTCAAGGCAGTTAAACTGCGCTTGGATTTGAAGCTGAACCTGTGAACCAATTCATTTTACCTGTTCCCTCTGCTCTGCTCCAGCACCTCTGGCATTTGATTGCTTATTATCATGACCAGGATTCAGACTTCTGGTGCATTCTCTGCCTTCAGGTCCCTTGGTGCTTTCCTGTATCTTTTGAACTGAAACAGAACCAGATGAGAATGCAGTTGAACTGGCAAGAGACGGTGAGGAAACACCCAGCTATAATGTGTGACCTTGAGAAAGAAGATGTTAAACTCAGCTTTGTGGCTGCTAATTTCAGTATGTGTGTGATTCTGTGGTTTCTACCAGGGGATAGGGTGAAAACAGATTGAATACTTACTCTGTATTTATTGAAATATATATTTCCCCATCCCAGAGCCACAAAGATATCTGCAAGTTTGAAATCACCCCCCCACCATTTAACCTTACCCTTAACTACAACTGATGATCTTTGTGCTCACCTCTATCTTTAGTGCTATTTCTTAGCCATAACCATAACAACTAATCCTCATAATGTGAGAATAAATTTACCCCAGGGATCAGGTTTGGTTTCCAGATCCACACCATGATAGGGTGCTTGGTACTTGTTCATGGTTTAAAATTATTTACTGATGATGACAGGCTAATTTTTGGTTAGACCCTCTCGGGTGTGCAAATATGAGATTTCAGCCCTCTCCCTGTCACATACCTCTTTTCTTCCTCCTGCAGCACCAGATGGCAACAGGCAGGGCTCCAGCCAGACTCAAGATGCCACCTACAGCCATCAGCCAAACAACATGGATGTTGTATGATGCTGTTCATGCAAGAAACCAAGAAAAGGGAGGAACAAGAACATGAGAACAGCCAGACAGCCAAGGGAAAAGGTCTGTGAACCACGAAGGGATCTACCCTTGCAGGTGATTTCCTGGGACACTCCTCCAATGTGTTATCTATGGCATGTTCCGTCTGTAATAGACTGTTTCTCCTTCCAAAGATGAGAAGGATGGTTCTGTGTTTGTGAGCCTGGCTTTGGACATTGGGTATTGGGGAAAACTTTCCTCCAAGATCACATTTTTCTGTGGGATTCATCCTCTCCTAGCTATGATTCCCCATTTCTGCAATAGGCACTGAGGGCTAATCCATTAACAACACTGGGATGGGCTCCAATATTTGGGTTCTTCAAAGTATCATAGATAGAAAGGGCATGGGAGGGGGAATGCATTTTCATCCCCATTGTGTTTTCTGTCTCTGTGGGACATCTGTCAGCTTGTCTGACCTCCTTTGGATGCAAGAACTCTAGAGGATGCTTCTCCTACAAGGCAAGCAACTCATGGATCTAAATTATAACATTAGGGATGTCTCACCTGTGTTGATGATATTCACGGTGACGTTCATAACCTGGCTCCTATATGATGGGATCCACCTTCCCCTCACATTTTCCTCATACCCACAAGTGTATTCCCCAGTGTTGTTGGGCCCAGCCTTCCAGATGTTGAGGACAGAGACATTTCTAGACTGATTGCTGGGATCCATGATGCTGATTTCAGATCCCGCATCCCCAGGGATGATCTCGGCTCCATCCTTATAAAAATGAAACTGCCACACACCAGTGTTCCCATGGGCCGTGCAGGTGATCTTCAGTGGCTGCCCTTTGTTCAGCTCTCCAGATTGGGTATTTATGCTCAGCACTGGCTGGGAAGGGGGATCTGAGGAGAGCAGCAAAGAAGAGGTGTCATGGCAGACATGATGGGGGAGAAAGAGGAGGTGCTACCCAGAAGTCAATTTACATGGACCTGACCTGTTTTCTCTCTTCAGAGCCTTTTGATTCACTTTACAATCCCACGGTCTCCTCTAAGAAATGAGTGAGGGTCAGGAAACCAGGTATGGATTTCTTCCTTCGGATCCAAATATGGAGCTGAGATTTATGGTTAGAAGATGACCAGTGTCACCTGGATGTAAATTATTTTCTGTCACACCTATCCACTGCTAATGTGCAAGGCCTTAATCTTGGCAGACTCTTTCAAAGACAGGGAGGGCCCATGGCATCTGGGGACCCCTCTCCAATCTGACTCCAGGGTTGGCTGGCCCTGATGGGATTCTACCATCCCAAAGGTAGAGGCACAAGGTGACCAGGTTGTGCGCCCAGGTCTATGTCTCTTGGGCATCCATATTCTTGGCCATGTTGGGTTGAAAAGTGGCCATATTGGAAATCCAGCAGCTAGGGGTATTGCTCCCATGAAAAAAGGTCAGACCCTGGGCCTGGACCCCACCCCACTGGCACACGGCTCTGCCCTGGGGCTCAATCCAGTGCTGGGGCCCTATCCGGCTCCTGCTGCTGCCTGCCAACCAGTAACAGATAGCCCCAGCCTGGCCCTGGCCCCAGATGCCACCTGCTGGACAGCGGCAAACTCCCTGGGCTTGGATCTGGCTCCAGCTGTTTGCCGCTGGCCAGCAGTCAGTGGCTGGAACTGGATGGGGCCTGCCCAAGCCACCTGCCACTGGCTGGCAGTAGCAGGATCTGGATCTGAGCTGGCCAGCAGCAGGCAGCCCCAGCAGGCCCAACACAGCCCTAGCTGCTGCCAAGGCTGGGCCAGAGATGGGGGTTGGGGGTGGGGTGCTACAGTCTCGTGGGACCTACTGCAGCAGCACCCATGCCGGCAGCTATGTTAGGTAGATGCGTCCTTGGCTGTGTTGAGCGGCTGTGTTTTGTGGCTGTGTTGATGTTTGCAGAATGGCCATGTTGCTGGTTAAGCAGACAAGTCAGGCAGTGAGGAGCCATTTTCTTGGTGGAGCAGACATGCTGGGCCTGAAGGTTGTTGTATGAAGATCACTGAGAACATGAAAGATGAAAAAAGGATGGGACAAGAGGGGAATAGAGGGACGTGATGTTAATTCATAGATTAGAGTCTAGTGCAGAAAGAGGAAGAGGGGAGAACAAGAAGTAGATTCTGGAGAGGCAGAAGTAGGGGCCTTATGGAAGTCAGTGCTAGTTTTACTATAGTTCTCTGGCCGCTTTAATGCAGATCAGGCAAGATGGACACAGTGGTGCTTTCTGTCCTATTTTAGGAAGCATGACTAATGGCCCATTGACTGGTCTGGTTAATCCACGGCTGGGGCTTTGGTTTCCTTTATCACAGCAGTGAACTTCAGCTCACTCTTCCTGATAGAGATGGGGAGCCAGTTCTAGGCTCACTTCCATTTGTGACCAAGGGATTTGTGCTGTAGAGGAATTCCCTCTAGCTATGAGAAGAAAAATTTAGGGGAAGGCTAGGAGCAGGTCTGAAGAGCAGCGGGATGGGAAGTTGCTTGTCCTGTGGAGAGGACTGTCTAAGGTAAAGTGGTCAGGGCCATGGGGAGAGAAGTACCAGGCTTTGCTAAAGGGTATCTGGGCAGTCAAGCTTGGAGGCTGCTGGGGAGAGGATGGAGGGACTGGGATCTTGGCCTGAAGTTCCAGCAACACAATTCCTGGCTATGGCTGGAAAAGGATGGCAAAGGCTCCTCCAGAGGTGCACCTCTCATGTCTCGCACCCCTAGTTGAAAACAGGGTCTCAAACTGTCACTGACACTGCTACAGGATGGCTCCTTTCAGAAGGTATCTGTCTTTCATGGTCCTCTCTCCAGTACACACAGGTGTACGCTTTTCTGCCAGCTGCATCAGTCATAGGCTGTGTTCACACGCACAGGGTTATTTCGAAACAAGTTGTGTCGAAACAACTTGTTTCGAAACAACACCTTATTTCGAAATATCTTATTTCGACTTAACAAAATGTTAATTTGAAATAAGAAAAAAAGCGGGAAACAAAATAGCAAGTTCACTGTGTGAACATGATATTTCGTTACCCCTGGGGGTGAGCCGCTGCTGGCTCACCCTGCAGCCCCAGAAAGGGGGCTGCAGGCACCAGCAG
>ML682134.1:2064335-2108697 GCA_007922195.1 Podocnemis expansa
CCCCACCCCTCTCCTATTTCACAATAGCATGTCACACTGTACATGCTGTTTCGATTCCCTCCTTTTCCTTTATTTCGAAAACACTTTTTTAAATTTTGAAACAAGGTGTTTCGAAATAAGGCTTTATTTTGAAACAGCTTGTTTCAAAACATCTTGTTTCGAAACAAGCACTTTGTGTGTGAACATAGTCTATGAGTCTATAACAGAGCCAGACAGGGTTATTTCAAAACCACAGTTTTGAAATAATCCTTATTTCTATATCAAAGTAGGTTTTATTATATCAAAATGATTTTCCTTATTATTATTTTGAAATAAGGAAACATCATCTGGACATGACTTTTTTTTAAACGGTCGTTGTTTTGATTTAAAAGCAATGTGTGGACATAGCCTAGGTAAATTAAGTCAACGAGATTCCCTTTGTCCAAAAAAATCTATCATCTTCTCAACAAAGGTAAGGTTGGTCTGGCAAGATCTACCTTTTGTAAAGCCTTGTTGTATTTCATCCCAATTGCTGTTAAGCTCAATATGGGGCTGAATCTGGGTCAGGGCTGCCACAGGGATGGATTGGGGCCAGGGGCCAGGGCCCAGCCTCGGGCCCAGGCTTTTTTTTCAGGGCAGCAATGTCCCCGCTACCAAGGGTCAACCCAACAGGTCTGTAGTTACCTGGGTCACTTTTTATTCTGTTGCTTGAAGATAGGAACTATATTAGCAATTCTGCAGTCATACAATACAACCCCCATGCTTACAAATTCATTAAAAATCCTTTCAATGGACTGGCTATTTCATGTGCCAGTTCCTTTAATATTCTGTGGTAGAGAGATGCAGGGGGGGAGCACTTGTGAGGCGCAAAATGGATGATCAATATCCTGGACACACAAACAACCCATCCAATTTCCCTCAGGGCCATAACTAGGGTGGGGTGAATGGGGCAAATCCCCAGGTGCTGAATTTTAGACGGCAGCACCAGACCCTTCTTGGCTCCAAAGAGGTATATGCCTTTAATGAAGCCATATTCTTCTGGGAGACAGGCTGGGGCTGGAAGAGTTCATTTCCTGCCCTTCCCCTGAACATGATGGCTGCACTGGCTGGCTGGCAGGGGAAGCACCTGTCTAACCCTGGCTGGCTGCGCTGGCTGGCCAGTGGGGGAGGCACTCCCTGCCCAGCCCCTGGCCACAGAAGACAGCACCAGCTGGATCCCTGACCGTGCTCACCCAGTGGCAGGGAGGGCACCCCCCCACACACACTGGGCCTCTGGCTGTGCTCGCCTAGCAGTGGGCAAGGTAGCCCCTGCCTGGCCCTGGAGACTTGGATGGGTCAGTGGAGAAGGAGCCTGCCCAGCCAGGGGACTGCAGCCGGACCCAGTTCCCCGCTGCTAGGACCGATTGGGCACTGGGTGAGGGGGGGCACCCTTGGGGCTGCTTGCCCTGGGCACCAGAATGGTGGGCTATTTGCCAGTAGCCATCCTTCTTCGAGATGGGCTGCTCAGATCCATTCAGTAATAGGTGTCTCCGTGCCGGAGTGCCAGATTAGTTGGAAAAACATTTGTCCTAGCCTGTCAGTAGAGGGTAGGTGGCCACTGCCCCCCATGCCCAGCGATGTCCCTAAAGGGGCAGCTAAGGGTGTGGGGCCCAGGGCAAATTGCCATCTGTGGGGCCCCCTCCACCCCTGTGCACTGGGGGTGCGGCCGGCCAGACCAGGGAAGGGGCAGAAGCCTGCGCTGTCCCCCCCTTGCCGGGGACCAGGTGAGCGGGCAAAAGGGCGGTCCGCCACCGCAGCACTGCCAGTCCGCCCCCCCCGCCACATGCACTGCTCTGGGGCAGCGCGAGTGGCAGGGGGGGTGGCGGACTGGCAGCAGCACTGTGGCAGCAGACTGGCCTTTTGCCTGCCCGCCTGGTCCCCAGCATGGGGGCAGGGGTGGCCGCGCGGAGCTCCAAAAGCGCAGGGCCTAGGGCGGCTGCCCCTTCTGCCCCCCCTTAAGGATGGCCCTGCCCATGCCACCCAGTGGCTATATATATGGCTGCCTCCTGACCCCTCCCCAGTTCCTAGGAATTGCCAACTCCAGATGCGGGGATGGAGAGGAGGGACCTGAATAGATCCGAGCAGCCCATCTCGAAGAAGGACTGCTACTGGTAAGTAACCCATGGTTCTTCTTCGAACGCTGCTCAGATGCATTCAGTAATAGGTGACTACTAGCCACGCTGTTGGACAGCAGGTGGAGTTGGCTCTTCTGCCTTCAGCACAGCATAACCCCAGATGGATGTAGGCCCAGCGAGCAAGGTCCTTACAGGGACTAGGAGATGAACTAGGGCTATTGACCTGGCAATGGAAACCTTCAATTTTAGGGCCAACCCCGAGCAGGGGGTAGGTCCAATCCACCCAAGCCAAGTAGCATGCGTGGGCTGGACGGACTAAAGTCACCTTACACCAGAATTTGTATCAACACAATGCGACTAATGTGGAGGAAAATTGCTTTTGGTTGCTCTACCTGAGGGGTATAGCTCAAGGTATGAGGGCCAGAGGGTTAATCTTCTGACCACAGAACACTTCAGCATAAACCCAATGAGAGAAATCTGGAAGCCTTAGGGTTACCAGACTGGCCATGATGGTTACAGCCTATGCAGATAGCAATAGAAGGGGATAAAACGTTATCCCTCCAACCAGCAACACATCACATGCCCAAAGGGTGTGTGCATTTGGTATACCTGGCAACCCACAAGGGAAAAAGGGGCTACTGAAATTAGATCAGAAGAATCTAAGAGAAAATACTTCAAGCTGATTAAGGGGAAAGTAAAAATGCCAAGGGTGGTGCGATTGGTGCCACATAGCATATCAGCCATGTAGTTCCTGGGCCGGGCGGGGAGGATGTGACGCCAGACCTCCAGCAATGTATTGACCTGGAAGACTTCTTATGGTTTCAGGAGAAATATTCCAGACCCACTAGGTGCTCACAAGGCAGCATGGTGCGCCTTTTAGGGAGTACTGTTGGTCGTGGTATTCCTATGAAGACTCAAGGAAGTGAACCTTCCTGTTGTCCCATCCTGTTCTACACTAGGATCCCACTACCAGGAAGACTACCTGGCAAGGATACAATACTCACAAGGTACAGTCGGTGATTCCGCAGGTGTACCTTGGATATTTGGAGAATCTGACAAGGGCAACCTATCCCTCTTATCTGATCTTACCTAGGATAGGATTCCACCATGGGGAAAAAGAAAAGAAACTTTTTCCTGAGTTTCCATGCAGATCAGAAATCGGGGTTTGGTTGACTTAAGCTCCAGCAAGTACACAGGAGAAAAAGGCCCTTAGCAGTTGCCTATGGCAGAAGTATCATGCAAATACTACCAAATGGTTTTCGGACCTTCAGGTACTATAGAGGAAGAAGAAATCTTACCCACCAGGCGCCTGGGTGACAGTGCCCTGGGGCTAGACCTGGATGACCATGGTTCTCTGGTCGTCCCAGGGAATGAACCATTAAGGTATAGCCCGGTTGGGTGACGGCTATGTGTGGAGCGCACCGGTGTGCAGCAAGTCTGTCAATGAGCTATCGCCGTGCATTGACTAAGGGTTAATTGGGAGGCATAGGGTGAGTTTCCCCCCACCTCTGTCCAAATGGCTGTGTGGGGGGTGTAGTATTGCGTCTTCTTCTGTAGATCTCACTGACCTGGTTGGTTCCAGGTCGAGTATACAGAAGCTGCCGCTTCAGGAATGGGAAGAGGGGAGGGGTAGAGAGGCACCACCACCTTCCTGGGAGAGTGGAGCCTAAATAGGGACTCCCGATCAGATATATTCTGGGTAGATATGAAGCAGTCCTGGAGAAGCAGGATGAACTCCTGTCTGCTACTGGTTGTTTTCTCCATAAAGAGAGAAGGGGAAACCCGAGGAGCAAGGTAGAGATTCGTGAACACGGCTCTGCGTTAGCATCCCCCTGGGGCATATAACAGCAAGTGGTAGGCTGTGTTCACACACAGGCATTATTTCGATACAAGTTGTGTCAAAACAACTTGTATCGAAATAACGCCTTATCTCGAAATAACTTAATTCTAATTAACAGTTTGTTAATTCGAATTAAGGAAAAAAGCTCAAAGCAAAATAGCAGTTTCAGGCAACAGTTATTTCGAAACAAGTCACTGTTGTTTCGAAACAACATGTTCGGACGGCATTGTTTCGAAACAATCGTTTCAAAACAACATTGCTTCGTCCCCACATGGGGTTTAAGTTGTTTCGAAACAACGCCATTGTTTTGAAACAACGGGTGCTGTTGTTTCGAAACAACCGTGCGTTGTGTGAACAGGGTATTTCTTATTTCAAAACAACCTCTGTTGTTTCGAAATAAGAGTGCTGTGTGAACACAGCCGTAGAAATTACCAAGTATCATACTTCTGCCTAACAGGTAGGAGTAATTAACTACTATTTATAGCACTGGAGAGGTCGCTAAGGACCTACTGGGTCCAACTTAAATGCGCGCACTGGCTGGTTTTGTTGGGGTTGGGAGGTGCCCGGAGGGTCCCTCCCACTTTCGGGGTATAGAAGCAGGTCCTACCTGCTGTGAGGCAGGCAGCAGGCTGGTGAAGGGTTTCCCAGTCACCCGGTTGGGCACATGCATCCCTGCATACTGGAGATGACTGTAACTTTGACTAGAGCTAGTGGGTGATGCCCTTCGGCTTTAGCGAAGATCTCCCTTAACGCCTAGAAGAGCGGAAGGAATCATCGGTTGAAACCTGAAGGGCGGGTGGGAGGCTTTCTTCTCCCTTCTTGTATTCTTTTGCCCATTTTCTTTTCCCTGATGACAGCCCTCAGAGCAGCAATGAATTAAGGATTGTCTGTGGGAATGGAGCTGCAGCCTCGGGTTGAGCCATTGATAACTGAGAAGGGCTTTGGTTACAGGGTCAGTGCCCTCCATAAAATCAGAAGAGCAAGGTTAGGGACTGGATCCCCAAGTCCATGTTACAGAAGTGGGGGGGTGGAGTAGCACGGCTCTAAGAAGTTCCCTTTCTCTCACTAAAGGAAGAAAGGGGAAGAAGTGTTGTCTACCTTCTCTGGAGGTGGACTGGAACTGTGGGTATGTCCCAGCCTGTTCTGGGAATCACGGTAAGGCAGTCACAGATTAATTAGAATAGGCTCCCCTTCCTTGTGGGGAAAGGGAGGAAGGAGGGACCTTCTGAGTGGCCCCCAGAATTCTAACTGAAAGGGTGGTAGAGAGGGACTGAGTCCCTACCCGGAGCTCTTTGGGAATAGCATGGGCGGGGGTGGTCTTCAGGCCATAGGCCTTACATGGCCAGGGGGTGTGGGAGGGGCCCTGATAGGAGGAGGCCGAGGTATGTTACGTCTCCCCTGGGATCACGTGTGGTACCCACTACCGCCAGGGTCTCAGGTAGAAACAAGGCATCACCCCTGAAGGGCAGATCAAGTGCCACCTGTTATGAAGCGGGGGGCACCCTGGCTTCCCTGAGCCAAGCCGCTCGATGGATGGTTACAGCTGAGGCCATGGTATGGGCTGCCGTATCTACCGTGTCCTGGGCTGAAAGAAGGAGGTCTTGGGAGATTATTCTAACCTCCTCGAGGAATGTGTCATAGTCTTCCTCGGCCTCTGGTGTGAGCAAATGTCTGAACTTTGCGAATGACTCCCACACATTCAGTATGTATCTGCTGGTCAGGCCCTCATTGTTTGCGACCTGTAATTGGAAGACCAAGGAGGAGTAGACCTTACGCCCCAGAAGTTCCAACTCTCTTGCCTCCCTCAATGCTGGGAGGGGGTCGCTGGGAGGTTCACCCGGGCCTACCACCAGCTGTACCACATCCCAAGGTGGGATTGGGTGGTTGATGAGAGAGGGGAACTCCAATCCCGGGAATCTGTACTTGAGACTGGCCGTGTCTGACATGGGGGAGATGGAACCCGGGTTCTGCCATCGAGAGAAGACGAGGTCCCAGACACTGGGGCGAAGGGGAAATGTAACTAACTGCTGAGGAAAACACTGGTCCAAAAAGAGTATCCAAGGGGGGCTCAGAGGATTGTACCTCCATTCCCAGATAGGCTGCAGCACAGTGCAAGAGGTCGAAGTGCGCCGATAGATTGTCTGTATACACGCTGGGTACTAGGGACAAAGTGGTACTCGGTGCCCACAGTGGGGCTGATGGTGAAGATGTCTCGTGTGGAGACCATTCATGAAGGTGGAAGCAAAATGGTGATGGTGCCGAAACACAGTGCTAAGGCCACTTGGAGCCCCTTGATGGACCTTCCCTGGGACTTGAGCAAGGGGAAGTATCCTGTGATCCCTGAGGTGGTACCAGAGACAGCAAAGTTATATGCTGCTGCAGGGACGGCTCTATGGTACCAGGGCCCAATGGAGTAATGGGTGGTGGGGTTTGGGTGCCCAGAGTCGTTGGGGGGGGGGGAGGGAAAGCGGTACTGCTCATGATGCACCCAGGCCTTTGATATGAAGGCCGGCTTGCCCCTCCTAACCGGTACTGGGGAGGGAGGTGTGGGCAGCAGGAGGAGTGCCCGTGCAGCCGCCACTGCCTTGGGGGTCGTTGGGATCGGGAGTGACCCTGAACGAACCCGTGGTGAGCCCCTCACAGGAGAGGGTGACTGGTGCCAAGACGGTCCCTGTACTGGCAGTACAGGGCCATGACGGCCCTGCGGTGCTGGAGATGACATGGAGTGGCGCCAAGGCAAGCCCTGTACTATAGGTATGGGGCTATGGGGAGCCTGTGGTGACAGAGGTGACCTTGAGCAGTGCCGAGGTGAGCCCGGTGCCGATGAACTGTGTCGGCCCAGAGGCACCAAAGTCAGTACCGAGCTTGTCCTCCTGTGGCCTCTGTCACCACAGTGCCGGGTGGGTTCTGGAGCTTAGCTGGCTCACGGTGCCGGGTGGGATCCCAAAGCCTTGGGTGAGGAGTGCTGAGCCTGTTCGGAGGTTAGGGCATGGCGCCTTTGCTCCCTATCCTTGATTGTCCTGGGTTTAAAGGACAGGCATATGGAGCAAGCGGTGACCAAGTGGGCTTCGCCTAAGCACCGGAGCCACTTCCTGTGGGGGTCGTCCCGGGGGAAGGCCTTGCCGCACTTGGTGCAGGGTTTAAACCCTGGCATGGCGTGAGGTGGATCTCACTGATCCGGCCCAAAAGCAGAGGTCTTCTTTGGTGGAACTAAGGTGTGAAGCGCATACACGAATGGACAGGCTGCTTGCTTTTGCAAGGAGCGGATGTTCCAGATCTGACGTGCAAGGTAGAAGAAATGAAACTGGGGAGGGGTCGGGAGGTGGCCATATATATAGCCACTGGGTGGCGTGGGGGGGCGGTGGCTGCCTACCCTCTCCTGACAGGCTAGGACAAAAGTTTTTCCGACCAATGTGGCGCTCTGGCATGGAGACATCTATTACTGAATGAATCTGAGCAGCGCTCAAAGAAGAAGGCCTAGTTACGGCCCTGATCTCCCTGCTCAATGAAGCCTCCCTGAGGGTGATGGGGATAGGGAGGCTCCTCTGTGCTGGGATCTCCCAGCTGAATGGGCATAGCTGTTACTTGCAAATGCATGACCCAGCTCCCTCCAGGGCTGCCACATTCAGTGTATGAAGAAAACTGCTTCGTTCACCAGCCATCTTCATCTTTTTGATCCTCAGAATGTGCGGGTAGGAACTGGGTTGCTCAGATCTCAGGGAAATGGATGGGTACATAGACGGAAAACTAGAAAAACACGGGTCAGGGTTAGATACAGAGGAAGGTCTAATCCAGCCAGGGTCCTTGGAAGGGCTGGGAGGTGAGGGGAAGGTGTTTCCAGGCCAAGTTCACCTCAGGAATTAGGAGGTGGTGGAAATTTCTCAAAGGGAAACAGCCTGCAACCCCGCTAGTCACTGATCCTACTGGCTGCACTGGATTGCCCACTGCACGGCTGGGGTAAGGTATGGGAATTGCTCTGGCTCAGCAGCGAGCATCAGCTGGTCAGTCCATGGGGGCTTGAGGCCTTTTCAGAGACCATTCATAGCCTGGAGCTGCAGTGTAGCACTGATCACTCATTTCCTCCCAACCCTGCAGAGATGCCAGAGACCAAGGGGGTAACACTGAATAGAGATGGTGTATAAATGCACCTGGTGGGGGGGTCTTGTCCAGGGCTGAGTGACTCACACCATCCCTGGAGCAGAGTTACGCAGCCACAGAGACTGAAAACAGCAGGGAAAGGGCTCTCACCACCAGTCACTGCTATAGAGACAGGTCGGCTCCTCTCCAAGGGGAACCACTCGCCCAGACACTGTTTTCCAGTACTCACAGCTGTATGCTCCAGCAAGTGATCCGGATAACTTTGACAGCAGAAGTGAGTCTGTGTATCCATCCAGAGACCAGGTTAGCTCCGTGGACCAGATTTTCTGGCCATTCACGAAGAACTGTATCCTGGATAGGATGGATGTGCTGGGAGCTGAGCACGTCAGATTCACAGTCACCCCTTATGAAGACCAGGTGCTGTGGGCTCAGAGTGAGTTTGGGAGCTGATGGACTGGCTGGAAGGGGGGAAGGGAAGGACAGAAAGAATGTTTATTACAAATGGTGTCCTAGTCCAATATATAACACCCCCTTGTGTGATTTGTGAAATAAGTTTCTGCCCTTTCAGTCAGCCCCACCCATTACTTCTCTCAGTCTCTATTACATGTCTTGCAGCCCCAGCCTGTCTATGCAGCCTTTGTGCCCCCTTCCAAAGGTTTCCAGCTGCTAGGGCTGAGGGGACCACGGCCTTGGATACTCCTTCCTCACCCCCAAGGGAGACAAATGAAGCAATACCTCATTAATCTGGAAGGTCAGGATCCATAGGATGGCCTGTGGGGATATCCAAGGCTTGGGGTCACCTGACTGACTGGCACCCACTACTGAAGCCCGGAAATGGTCTGACTGGAAGCCATCCGAACAGCTGTGATGTCCTAATGTTGCATGAGACCCTGCTCTTTGCCTGACTCCTTCCATCTGCCTGATCCCCTGTTCCTGCTTCACTCTCATTCCCGTCCTGGTTCCTGCCTTGCTCCTGCTCTAAGTCCCAGTTCCTGCCCTTGTTAGACAACCAGGCCACAAAGTCTACGTAACTGCTCCAGCAATCAGAGACGGCAGAGGGGTGTCCCCTCAAAGGTTTTCGATAAAGACTGGGTGTCTTTTCTAAACGACTTCCCCTAGACCAAGCAGAGATTAAATCCATGGGGCTGGATGAACTGCATCCGAGAGTGCTGAGTGAGTTGGCTAATGAGCTAGGAGAACCACTGGCCATTATCTCTGAAAACTCATGGCGAATGGGGGAGGTGCCAGAGGACTTGAAAAAAGCAAATATAATACCTATCTTCAAGAAAGGGAAAAAGGAGGATCTGGGGAATTACAGACCTGTCAGTCTCACTTCAATCCCTGGAAAAATCATGGAGCAGGTTCTCAAAGAATCCATCTTGAAACACTTGGAGGAAAACAGACTGATCAGGCACAGTCAGCATGGATTCACCAAGTGTAAATCATGCCTGACCAATCTCATTGCCTTCTATGATGAGATGACTGGATTTGTGGATGTGGGGAGACCCTTTGATGTGATATAACTCAACTTTAGAAAGGCTTTTGATACGGTTTTTCACAGCATTCTTGTTGAGAAGTTAAGGAAGTATGGGTTGGATATGTGGACAGTAAGGTGGATAGAAAACTGGCTAGATCAATGGTTTCAGCAAGTAGGAATCAATAGCTCCATGTCTAGCTGGCAACCAGTAATGAATGGTGTACCCCAGGGGTCGGTCCTGGAGCCAGTTCTGTTCAACATTTTCATTAATGATCTGGAAGATGGGATAGATTGCACACTCAGTAAGTTTGCAGATGACACCAAGCTGGGGGGAACAGTAGACATGCTGGAGGGCAGGGACAGGATTCATGGAGACCTAGACAAATTGGAGCCATGGACCAATAGAAATCTTATGTGGTTCAGCAAGAACAAGTGCAAAGTCCTGCATTTGGGAAGGAAAAACTCCATGCAACTCTACAGGCTGGGGAGTGATCAGTTAAGTAGCAGCATTGTAGAAAAGGAACTGGGGGTCATGGTGGATGGGAAGCTGGATATGAGTCAACGGTGTGCTCTTGCTGCCAAAAAGGCCAGTGGCATACTGGGCTGCATCAGTAGAAGTACTGCCAGCAGATTGAGGGATGTGATTGTTCCCTTCTATTCAGCACTGGTGACACTGCATCTGGAATACTGTGTCCAGTTTTGGGCACCCCACTACAAAAAGGATGTAGACAAATTAGGAAGAGTGCAGCGGAGGGCAACAAAAATGACCAAGGGGCTAGAGCACAAGGCTTATGAAGGGAGACTGATGGAACTAGGCTTATTTACCCTGCAGAAGAGAAGACTGAGGGGGGATTTGATAGCAACCTTCAACTACTTGAAGGGATGCTCCAGGGAGGACAGAGCTCAGCTGTTCACAGTAGTAACAGGACAGGGCAAGGAGCAATGGTTTCAAGTTACAGCGGGGGGGGGGACGACAGAAGCATCGCTGGGGTGGGGAGGGAGCCGGGGCACGGGCCCAGCCCCCACCTCCAGTGGGCAGGCCCCGCCCCCAGCCAGAAGGCCCCGTCCCCTAGCCAGGGATAGGGCCGGGGGGGCCAAGCTGCTGTGGGCAGCTAGGCTGTGGCGCGGCCTGACCAGAAGTGGCCCCTGGAGGCCGTGCCCGTGCCCACTGGTGGCCAGGCCCCCGATCCCCGGCCAGGGACGAGGCCACCGCGGCTGTGGGTGGCCAGCTGGGGCCTGGATCCCTGGCTGGGGATTGGGGGCCTGGCTGCACGCGGCCGCAGGCGTGGGCCCGGCCTCCAGCAGCTGCTTCTGGCCCGGCCCCGCCGCAGCCTAGCCACCTGCGGTGGTGTGGCCTCCCCCCTGGCCCTATCCCTAGGCAGGGGCGGGGCCTGCCGGGCGGTGAACTGGGCTCCAGATCCCTGGCTGGGGACAGGGCTGCCACGGCTGGCCGGGGATTGGGCCCTGGATCCCCAGCCTGATTGGGGGAGAGATCCGGGGCACTGGCGTTGGGACCCGGGGCACGTGCCCTGGGTTGCCCAATGCCAGCGATTCCCCTGGGGGGGGGGTCAAGGTTGAATATTAGGAAAGACTTTTTTACTAGGAGAGTGGTGAAGCATTGGAATGGGCTACCTATGATTCTATGATCTAGGGAAGTGGTAGAATCTCCATCTTTAGAGATATTTAAGACTCAGTTAGACAAAACCCTGGCTGGGATGATTTAGTGAGACTGGTCCTGCTATTTTTTGGCAGGGGGTTGGACTAGATGACCTCATGAGGTCCCTTCTAACCTTATGATTCTATGATTTTCCCTGTCTTGTTTCTACAGGTGTCTGTCTGGATGATCACTCGTCCCTTCTGGCCTGGTACCCATCTTTCTATGATGCTGATGAATTTTACAGTCCTGGCCCTAACTTTCAAATTCAACTGAACATCTTCCAGGTGATAAAATGCTGCCAGAAACTGAAGAAACTTTGTTGGTTGCCTGGGAACCTTCATCTCTTCCCACGTCACTGACAACACCCCCAAACACAACACTCCAAATTACACTTCTGCTCCGGAGACCCAGGGAGTGATACTGACCAGAGATGGGAGGTAGAAATGGATGTGATAGGTGGCCATTTATAAAGATGAGTGACCATGCTGTGTCTCACCCCATCCCTAGAGCAGAGATACCCAGCCATAGGGTGAGTTAACAGCAGGGGAAAGTGGTCTCACTTATCACTGCTATGGAAATACGTTGGTTCCTCTCTGAGGGGATCTCTCACCCAGACGCTTTCTCCCGCTATTGACAGCTCTGTGTTCCAGTGTGGGACCCAGACACTGCCCACAGATGTAAAGAATCACTGTAACTGTCAGGGAGTGCAAAGCCTTCCTTGAAGAAATGTATCCTGGACAAGGTGGTCTTCCTGGTAGCTAAGCACATCAGGGTCACAGCTTCTCCAGTGAGGTATACAGGATGCTCTGGAGACACAGTGAGCTGGGGAGCCATACAGGGGGCTGTAAAAATTATGGTGGATTTGAATGTCAGACAGCAGGCAGGTGTGTGCAAAAATATGTGCATCCACTACCCTAAACTGTTGGGGCTTGTCCCTGCTCTGTGCATGCAACAGTCACCTCATCGACTGCAGGGCCTGGATTGCCCACAGGAAACCTGGCATCTCCATCATGAACAAGGGACAGATAAAGTTGGAAAGACACAGTTCATCTGTTACGGTGACAGAGACTTGGGAAGTCTGCACAGATGGGCTCTCCTGTCCAGACTCACATATCCAGTATACACAGGTATACCACCCTGAGTGCTCTAGCCCCAGTTTTAAGTCCAGGATGCCAGAGCTGTGTTTTCGGGAGGAGGCACCGTATGAGATGCTTCTCCGGACTCTGGAGAACTGAAACCTCATAATATCCCTTTGTCCCCTGGGAGACGTACATGTGAACCGAATCATCTTTGCCTTGAGGAACAGCCAGTGAGGGGACCTCAGGGTGAGTGTGGGGGCTGCAGTAGGGTCTGGGAAAGACTTTTCACAGATTCCAATGTGGGAGAAGGGGTGCAAAAAGCTAGGAGGAGGGTATGCTGGAGAGGATGTTGTGACTGGCTAGTAGGTACGAGGCCGGATTCCCATAGAGGAATCATCCCCCCCCTGCAATCCCACTGCACCCCAATCTGAGACTGCACCTCAGTCTAGCATCACACCCCTTCCCAATATTACACTGCACTGAGACATAGCACCCCACCATCATTATCAGCCAGGACAAGATGAAATTGCAGCTCTAGATGCCATCACACTGACACTTCATCCTAGTGAGTCATCATCATGCCTCCCAATGTACCATGTGACATGTACATGACCTAGGATAGTCTGTAGGTTAACCGCAGGGCTAAATGCAAAGAGAAAGAGGCCTCACCCAGCACTGATATGAAGAGATGATCACTCGGCAAGGATAAGATCACTTCTGTAGGTTGGTGTATTCTGTAATCACATTGGTAGGGCCCTGTTTCAGCCTTGATTGATACCTGGTTATGGTTATTCTGGTTGGGGATTTCATTCAAGTGATGGAAGAACCTGTAATTCATCCCTTGGACAGCGCTAGGAACTGAGCAGATGAGGGTCAGAAGTTCCTCTCGGAGATATACAGGGTGTTGGGGATGCACAGAGAGCATAGGGGCTGGTAGGTAGTCTGGAAAAGAGGAAGCAAGAGAGACCCCCAGGAAGTGGGAAGAGGAGCAGATGTGGAAGCAAGACCCCGCCATCCAGTCAAAACCAGCCCCACCTCCCTGCCTTTTCCCCAATGCCTGTGAAGTATCCCACAGCAGATAGGCCATGTGGGAGCTCTCCAGGGAGCCAGTGGGAAATAGCACAGCCTGACCAGAATCTCTCCCAGTTTCTGAGCCCCATGCCTAACCCACCTGGCCAGGAGGGCGGCCTGGAACACCCAGATCTGTATCCAGTCAAGATATCAAGAGCCCCAGTCCCAACAGGATTCTCCCCTCCTGCTCAGGGGCAACAGTCTCAGCTGGTGTTCAAATCTCCCTAGGCATTTTGGGGACTGGGACCTTACTGCCTCACCACTCCATGCAGGGAGAAGTGGAGTGCATAGAGGCAGTTGAAGGGGAGTAGGGTTGTTGATGCAAATATTTCCACTCATAGTCACCCATTCCCATGTGAGTATTCATTCCTTCCATGCCCTCCTCTCTGCATCTATGGGGCAGGGACAGACCAGGAGGGAGAACCAGGCAGCTGATGACCAGACCCACCCATCAGCAGCTGGAAGGCATCAAAGATGAAAGGAAGTTTGGGCAGATGTGGGGAAGGAGGAGTGAGTTTTCCCATGCTCAGTGTTTCTTCTAGGATCCCTGTTCAACCTGCTACTAAGGTCCTGCTGGGTGCGGCAGGGGAGGTCTGCAACACCCTGACTCTGTAGGACCACAGAAGTAGAGCCAAGTGTACTTCCCTCATGCACAGCTCTTCACCAATGGGTACCAGAGAGCAGGTGAATAAATGAAATTGGGAGGTGAGTGCCCAGTTTCCACGGGCCATCCAGCCCTTGGTCTCTCTGCTGTGGCTGCCCACGTAGGGCCAGGTAGCACTGCAGGGATGGGAGCACCTTCTCCCCATGGCCTCATCTGAGACCCACTAAATGGACCCCACAAGCAGTCATCAGCTGGGGTCACTGTTCTATGCTCCTCCCCAGTGTGGATCTGGAAGGGAGCTGCTGCCTTGCGGGCAGGTGGCAGAGAAGACCCCTGTGCATGGGGTGGTCTGACCCACCCAGGGGTGACACAGAAGTTCCCAGGTATCTCCCCTCCCTTGTAATTAAAAACTTCCCAGTGTGAGAGGAGGGGGATCACCTCTGACCCCACTGATGGCATCTCCTCCAGGATAAGAAATGTCATTACTTGCTATGGATGTCAGAGTGGGGAAAAACTGGTGAGAGAAGAGAAGAGAAGAGGGATCCCAGCTTCCTGTTTGCAGGACCCTACCCCACAGTGAGCATCTCTGCTAGGAGAAGAGATGATCTTACCTGCAAGAGATGCTGGCCTGGGAAGAGGCTGAAGAGACACTAGAAGAGAATAGAGGAGAGGGGGTGAGAGCTCCATGGAAGGGACAGGATGTGGGGGCATGTGGGGAGGGGGGGAGGGCAGATATTCCCAACAGACATACAGAGGGCCAAGGACTGAGGGACATTGGAGGAGAGACAGAATCCCCAAGGAATGGAGGCAGCAGGGACCCTGGGAACAAACTTGGGATGGGATGTGGTGGGCAGGGAAGAGACACAGAATGGGTGTGGTGGGGGATGAATCACAAACTGCAGCAGCTGAGCAGAATCTGAGTCACAGGGCAGCCTGTCTAAAGTGAAACTGCGAGAATGCTGCTGGGGCTGGGCAGAAAGTCCATGTCACTGCCTGCTTGCCTTCCCAGCGGGGAAAGGAACGGGGGGGGGGGGGGGAGGGGGATGGCTCCCTATTCCTACATTACCAACCTCCCATGGCTTCTCCTATGGAGGCCACTTACCCAGTGCATGCAGAAGGAGAGTTACTACCATCCTGAGCTGGGCTCTCCATGTTAGCAGCTGAGTTCTTGATTCAGCCATCCTCAATACTGTTTGGGTTCAGGGAGGAGGTCAGGTCCTTCCCCTCTGATGGAGATAGAGGAAGTCACAGCCTTGTTGCTGTCACTGTCTAGCTCTGTGGCTAGACAGGCAGTGTCATCTCAGTTAAGGGGGAACTGAGAGCAGCTGACCATTTTCCATCACGGTCTCTGGGGCCTGCTCTAGCTTTGGTAATTCAGTGTGGGGCTGGGGGCTGGAATATCCAGGGCTGGGTCGAGGCTCAGCTTGTGTGAATGAGCATCACTTGAATTACACCAATTTACACCCACTGCGGATCTTCCCCATTGACTCAGTGGCACTATGGCCTTTGACCCCAGCTGGGATCTGGCCCATTGATTCCAATGGCGTCAAGGCCCATTGATGCCAGGTGGAGCTCTGACCCATTGACTCAATGAAGTCATTAGATCTGGCCCCTTGAGCCAATGGACTCATTGATCAATGGGGTGAGAGCCCCAGCTGGGGTCAATGGAATGTAGCTCCCACTGCATCTTTGATTTTCATTTGCCCTTTCACTGCCCCTTCCTCTCTTACAGTCTGCCTCTGCATGTTTCCTGCTGGCGTTGTCATTCAGTCTTTCTGTCCCTGACAATCCTTCTTGTGCTTGATCCACAGTGAGTGTCTGCATTGCACACCAAAGTGTACAGCTCTGAACAGTGGAAGACATGTCTGGAGTTCCACCCCCTGCTCTGACTGGAGAACTTGTGTCTCTTCATTTCCTCACTCCTGGGAGCTGAGGAATTGAGGGTGACAGGCTCCCCCCAGATATAGATGGGCTGAAGGGGGTCTAGGCAGAGGATAGGGGGTGGTGGAGGGTATTGTACAGAGATCGAGGGGGCTTTCACAAAGTTGGGGAAGTAGATGAGCATGATGTGCTGCATCCTCCACACACCTGTGATGTGATTTGTGTATCTCCCACGTCTACCCTTTTAATGTAATGATGTGGTTTAATGCAAAATATGTCATCTGAGGTGTTTCGTGGAATGCTCTACATTTCTCTCATGGTAGCCTGTTTACTGCACCATCGTACACGTGTACACGTATGAAACATGTTCCCAAAGATATTTCACATGGCTCAAGTAGTAGCAGGTGCTCAGGAATGCAATCACACATCCAGAGGAAATACATATAAAAATAGACTACCTAATTGTCTGTGGTGCCTTGGCTCAAAAGGGGAGATCATCCGCCCTTTCTGAACAAAGCGAATCAATTGACCACAAGGAGAGAGAAATAGATGTTTGAAGAGAGAAAAGACACAATTTAAACTGGTTAGGGGCTTTTGCCAGAGGTCTCCATCTTGAAGCACTTTAAAAGACTGGTTCCAAAGGAACAGCTGTTAGTCTAGTTCAGCAAAAGAAACAAGGAGTCCTGTGTCACTTAAAGACTAACACATTTATTTATTGCATGAGCTTTTGTGGGAGATGTGTCCAAAATCAAGACACCTTTATTCTGTCTTAGTACAAGCCAGGGAGATGCCTTCAAAAATGGGGGTCTAGACAGGGAAGGTGCAGAACAAGTTAAACAACCAATGGGTTTGTTTGGAGTGAGGAGCAAACAGAGTTGTGCAAAGGTAAAATTGTAATATAAATACTTCTAGTTGAATCACGTACCTTTGGGAGCCCACCTTCTCCCTAAGGCGAATTTAAAACTTGGCCAAATTCAGTGCTGATCAACACAAAGTAATGTACATTGGAAAACATAACCTCAAGTATGCCTGTAAAATGGAGGGGTCTAAGTTATCTGTTCCCACTCAAGAAAAGATTGGGGTTATCATTGTTCTGAAAACAATTAATTGTTCAGAGGCAGTCAAAACAGAGAACAGGATATAAGAAGCATTAAGAAAGGGATAGACAATAAAACAGAAAAATATCACTATACAATTCCATGGCATGCTTACACCTTGAATATTGTGTGCAGAACCAGTCACCCCATATCAAAAAAAAAAAAAAAAAAAGAAGAGAGGGGCAATAAAAATGACTGGGATTTGGAACAGCTGCTATAGAAGGAGAGATTAAAATGACTGGGATTGTTCACATTAGACAAGAGGTGATTAAGAGGGGATAGGATAGACAGCTATAAAATTATGAACAGTATGGGGAAAATGGACAGTGAAGGATTATTTACTTCTTACCATATCACGAGTATGACAGGTTGCGCTATGAAATTAAGCAAAGAGGCCTGTGGAACTTTTAAAGACGAACAAATTTATTTATCACATGAGCATTCATGGGAGAAAATCCCATGTCATCAGACACTTTGAAGACAGGGGAACTTAGAGAATGGGAGGAAAATAAATGCAGGGAAGTATTCATAGACAAAGCAGTTGTTTGCTGTAACAGTCTGACCTGATCCTATGACTTAATGTCTGCATCCACATGTCTTTTTTATTTTGAAATAACACAGGTTATTTCAAAATAAAAAGATTATGTCCAGATGACGTTTTCTTATTTCGAAATGACGGAGTCCTTCATTTCAAAATAAGAGGTGTTCTTTTGGAACACCTTAAACCTTGTTTGTTATCGAAATGGCCCTTATTTCAAAACGGTTGTTTCGAAATAAGGTCATTTGGACATGCTGTTTCGGAAAAAACAGGTTCCGAAACAACATGATTTGACCTTTGAGGGCCACTCCTGAGGTGGGGTGCCAGGGCCCCGGCTTTTCCCTGCCACCAGGGCTGCAGCTGTGGACAGCTGGTCCCGACTCGGCTCCCCAGCGCCCCAGGGGCTGTGCAGCTGCAGCCACGTGGGGAGCTGGGTCCCACCCCGCCGGGGGCTTCAGCCCCCCAAGAAGGGCGCGGGGTGAGCCGCGGGGCTCCCAGCTGCTGCCGCCGCTGAGCCCGGGGGCCTGGGGAGCCAGTGGGACCTGGTTCCCTGTGGCTGCAGCTGCACAGCCCCTGGGGCACTGGGGAGCCGAGTCGGGACTGGCTGCCCACGGCTGCAGCCCTGGTGGCAGGAAAAAGCCGGGGCCCCGGCACCCCACCACGGGGGTTGCCACCAGCCCTGCCGGGGGGGAAAGCCGGGCACCCCCACATCCCTGCCACCGAGTTTGGGAGCAGCCCTGGCAGTGGGGAGAGCCAGGCATCCCAGCACCCCCACCGTGGGGCTTCTCCCTGCCCTGGTGGAGGGAAAAGCGGGGTGCCCTGGGATCCCTGCCGCAAGGCTTGTCCCAGACCCCAGTGGCAGGGAGATCTGGGTGCCCTGGCACCCTGCCCCCGGTCATAGACCATGGTGGGGTGATCCGCCGCAGCTGCGGCTCACACCACCAGGGCTGCGCCCCAGGGACCTGTGCGCAGGGTGAGCCGCCACCGCTGCAGCCACCCTGCGCCCCTTGCAGCCCCCCTGACCTGGGCAGGGGAGCCTGGGGGTGCTGCGGCTCCCGAAGCCACTTGTCCTCTGGGCAAGTGGCTTGGGGAGCCGCAGCACCCGCAGGCTCCTGGCAAGTCCTCTTCCCCCCTCCGCCCTGGTTGGTGGCAACATGGCCCACAAGGAGCCATGTTGCCACACCTCCCAGGGTGCCCCTCTCCTGAAGCGAAATAGCAAGTCCACACATAGGACCTGCTATTTTGCTTTCAGGGTCTCCCTTATTTCGAACTAAATTTTTGTTCGAAATAAGTTGTTTTGAAATAAAGGTTTTATTTCAAAAGAAGTCATTGTGGAATGACTTCTTTCGAAATAAAGGCTTGTGTGTAGACATAGCCAATGAGACTTAATGGCACTTTGTTGCTGAGCTGATTAGTAAAAGGAGAAGAAAATTTGTAGTAGAAGGGGCTGTAGGGGGGAGTCAGAATTTACTTCCTGAGAGTAGAGCAATGGTGCAGGGGGAAACTAAGGCAACAGGAGACTAAGCCTGGTGATCCTGGCCCTGGTAGGCGGGTACAGGCAGAGAGCCTGCTGGGAAGAAAGGATGGGCATGGGAAGAAATCTGGGGAATACGGTGCCAGGGAGTGGGATGGTTGCAGAACTTGGCTGATGGTAGAAGGGGACCAGGTTCTTCATCTAGTGACTGGGATGGTGGGCTTGAAGGCTCTGATTTAATGGGCAAAGCATATTTCTTCATCTGGGTGGATGGGCTGAACACAGCTGTAGGGCTAAAGATAAATTTATACATTGAATTGCTTCACATAGAAATTTCTACATAGACTATACATTGATAAAAATGCCATGCTTATTCATTCACTTGTAACTCCATATTGTAACCAAAACTCCATTTTGAATTGTTTACTTCATTTTGTATTGCTCAGCCCAATTAAGCCTTGCTGAAACTTTGTTTAGAGATGTGAACTTAGTCTGGATGTGTGAATGAGAGTGGTGTGTGTGTGATGGGATCAGTCTCCAGCCACCAGTCTGTCCTGATGACAAGCTGCTGGCACCAGCTTAATGGCTGAAGAACAATGGAGACAAACCCTGCAAAAGCAAGAAGAATCCACCCTAGAAAGAAAAGGACAAAAAGCCCCACCAAGAACAAGACCAAAGTCACATCTGCCATTAATTGATGACTTATGGTTTTATATTTCGCAGAGTCAGCATGGACACAGCATCCATGGACAAAAAAATAGCTTTTGGGCAGGGCCGTAACTGGGTGGGGTGAGCAGGACAAAGCCCCAGGCACTCAATTTTAGAGGGCACTCTGCCTCATGGCCAGCAGCCAGAGCTGCAAGCCCCTACCTGGCCCCAGAGACACATTCCTCTCCAGACACGAGGCTGGATCTGGGTCTGTGGCTGCGTGAGTTTAAAATTTCCCGCCTTGCCTGCTGAGTGTACTCAGCTGCATGGTTGGGGGGAAGGGGAACAGGGAGAAGCCTGTCTGGAGTCACTGCAGCTCTGGGCCTGGGGACTGTGCTAGTGCTATGGACAGGTAAGGGAGCCCCTCCCGTTGCTGGCAGGCCATGGGGATCCAGATCTGTCCCCAGCTGCTGCTGGAGGCAGTGGGGAGCCCCCTGCCACTACCAGCAGGCTGTGGGCATCTGGATCCATCTCTGGCCAGGTCCCCGTGGCCTGCTGGCAGTGGTGGGAGCTTTCTGTTGCCTCCAGCAGGTGATGGATCTGGACCCCTGTGGCCTGCTAGCTGTGGCAGGAGCTCCCCACCTCCTCTTGTGGTAGCTGAGGATGGATTGGGCCCCAGGCTAGATGGGGGTGGGGGCATCTGGGATTGCTTGCCCCCGGTGCCAGAACTTCTAGTTATGGCCTTGCTTTTGGGTAATGTTCTGCACAGCATCCAAGAATGTTGGTGCATATCTGTATGCCTGACAGAGACCCCTCTGTTCCTCATGTCTGACTTCCCTGGCCAGGGAGCTGCCATCAGGTATGAACTCCAACAACAAACTCAAGCTGCAGCGTCAAGCATTGATCATAACTGGTAACTATACCTGATAAACTGTAGAGCATATTCTTGGCGGGGGGGGGGGGCATGTGTGTGTATGCATAGGTACTAGAAAGTTACCAGTTGTGTTTTCTTATAATAAATGTGGCATGTTGCCTTGTCCCCCTGAATAAGGTCCTGCTAGTGTTTCTTTTAAAGTACAACACAGGGGCCGGAGAGTCAACACATGATCTGGAAGTTGCTTTTCTTGCACTTTCAGTTGCCGTGACTTGTTACCGCAAAACAGGCAACTGTGCTAGGGATACAGCAGCTGTCTGGGCATAAGAAGGCACTCTTTTGGTTTGTCATCCCCTTCACACACCAGTTGACAAGGAAAAAGGATGTCCCAGGCACCTCTGTGTAACTCTGGTAAGGTGTGTTGTGCATGTCCCCAGACAATGGCCAAACCAGGGCTGAGGTTGAGTCCCAAAGCCACTTGACTGAGCTGAACAGTCAGGGAAGCTTCAGATTCAGAGATTAGTCACAGAGCACAGTGATTCTCCACTCATGGGGGTCACTTGCTGCTTGTGGCAGAATAAGAAACAAGCTCCCTGCAATATCCAAGTCTTGGCTCACAGCCCCCAGTTCTAACCACTAGACTCTGCTCCCCCCCCAGAGCCAGGGATAGAACCCAGGAGCCCTGGTTCCAAGCCCACTCCTGGGGTCAATCACCCAAGCAGCTGCTAAAGCAAAAAGGAAATGAGCAAGCAGGATGTTGTTTTCTGCTCAGTGCAGCAGCAGGGGAAGCCACAGAAGGGCCAGAAACAAGTAGAGATTGGTTTTGATAATGAAAAGGAAGAGATTCTGCTCTCACACTAAGTATGGTAGTGCGGTGTTTCAGCTAGTTCCCTCTCCCTTGAGCCAAAAGAAGTTTAGAGCTCTGGACAGCACGCTAGAGAACAGGAGAGATCAAGATGCCACCGATTCCTGTGGTCTGTCATGGCAGGGCATTGGACAGATGAGATGCCCGAGGGCGAGGTGAACAATTTCTCCCCCCCCCCCCAAGGTCACTGCCGAATTAGCCTGCAGAGGGGGGTAATAGTCCTTCCTTACCCCAACTCTGGTGTTCTTATGCATGGGACCCAGACCCCCCTCAAACATCTGTCAGGGGGATTCTGGGGACCATCTCAGAACACAGGTTGACCCCAACCCAGCTCCAGCTACCAGAGAATCTGTGGAAGACAAAGGCCTGATACAGGACCTCTCAGAAGGCCAGAGAAGCCCAGGCCACTTCCAGATTTTGAGGCTCCTGGCCATAATAAAAATAAAATATTACGACACATAAAAACAAAATAAGGCATAATTAACAAAAAAATAAACAAGTGTCTAAATTTGAGTCCCCTTTTAGGCTGGGGACCAGGTCAAATGCCATCCTGGCCCTCTCTCTCATTGGCCCTGCCTTGGTAAAATGTCAGCACAGAGGAAATGCATGGTTCATAGATTGGCACATCCAAGGACAATTTAAATGACTGAATACCTAGACCTCCCTTAATCTTAAGACCAGATGCTGAGCCCCACCAGCAAGTGACTAAGAATGACCACAAACAAACAAACCAGCACAGAAGCAGAGGTCAAAGGCGGAAAATCAGGGAGAGAGCACAGAACACCTGAGAGCACCTCAAAGGTTTCTCAGGAGACACCTTCTGGAGGAGTGATGAGACAATAGACAGGGAAAAGGAGCAACTTCTTTATTGACTTTTCCTTCTGAGTTGGGTGAAGGACCAAGTTGTCCAATGTCAAGAATTTGACTGAGGAGCTCTGACCATTTGGCAGAGTGTGTCTGGGCAAACAAGTGAAGCAAGGATTTCAGTGTGAGGTTCTGGAGGAGGGGTTTCAGCTAGACCTAGATGTATGTCACCAAGACACAGAGAGACGCCCTTGATTGAGACATCCAAACTTGCCATTAAAGGGACAGGGGTGCAGACTCCATGACTCATGCTTACTACCCACTGTGAAGGAAATAGCAAGTTGAACAAAATGGAGTTGGTCTAAATAAAATGGAGTATAAAAGGGAGTTAGGGAGTATAAGAGAGAAACTGAGAACGTGACTAATATCAGAGTCTGAAAGCATGACTTAAGGGTGATAAGCTATAGGAATGTGAATTGGAATGTATTTGCTAGTCCCATAAGAAAGTGGACTAAGGCATAATTAGGGTGGAATGGGGAGCTTTAAGATGTACATTAAGTGGTTTGGAAACTGCAATGAAGAAACAATGTGACTGCTAAACCAATCACCCTAGGAATTTTGATGTGTTTTAAGTTGTATCTACCTACAAAAAACAGAAGAAAAGCCTTGTACAGGGTCCTTCTCTTCTGTCACATTTTCAGAGTGGGGCACCTTCTTGATCAAGAATAAAAGATCATTGCTTTGCTACCTTTGCCTGGTTAATTGGATCCCTGCTAGGCAATGAACCTTTTAGGGGGCCAGTTTCCCGCAAGACACCACTGGTGCTGGCAGTTCCAGAGAAGTGCTATCCACTGACAGCTCTGGTAGGCAGTGAGACCAGGGCTTCTTGCCCTTAGTAGGTAGCAACAGGGTGAGCCAGGAAGACAAGGAACAGGTGGCATGGAGCATGAGTGTACACAGATGGGTGAGCGATTTGGTTTGGAGATGGACTGGCTGGGTGGCCTGAGGGGAGTTACTGGGGTAGGAACCTCTGAAGTCACCAAGTAGCAGGAGGTTCCACAAGCAATGGTTGCATGGTGGTGGAAGGTGAGTGTCAAGAGCAACCCTGTCCTCCAGGAGCCCAAAGACAAAAGCAACAACAACTGCAGGTAACATGGTAAAACTGTAGCCACAGGAATTATTAATAGATCACTGTGAACTGCTATAAGCAAGGTCCAAAGCTGTTGGTGACAGAGCTAGGAAGGAAACAACCAGGAGAGAAACACTCCCTTCATACAATACAGGCATCCTGGCCTCCAGCTTCCCTGCTCCAACCACTAGCTCCCACTCCCCCCCAGAGCCAGGGATAAAACCTAGGCGTCCTGGTCCCCAGCCTCCCTGTTCTCATCACTAGACCTCTCTCACCGCCCCCAAACTAGAAGTAGAACCCAGGAGTCTCGACTCTCAGCCCCTTCTCCCACTCTAACCACTAGGGCCTAATCCCACCTCTTACTGGGAATAGAAACCAGGGTTCCTGGCTCCTGGGTCTAAATGTTGGACCTCGCTTTTCTCCTAGAACTGGGGAAAGAACCCTGGAATCCTGGATCCTCCCCATCCATTAGATCTCAAGTCTGTCATAGAGCTAGAAACAAACCCTAAGGCAATCTCAGCCAGGGAGCAAACTGAGCAGTAGCTCTCCAAGTGAGCAGTAGAGGGTCCCTAAGAGGAGATAATTGAACTATTGCCACTCAAAGGTCAAACATGGGGGGAGGATATTTTTACAGCAATTGTAGATTGTCTGAAGGCCAAAGAAATCAATATAAACCACACGGTCCCTGTTGTGACTGATGGAGTGCCGAGTAGGAGGGGCACACATAAAGGTTTTGTGACTCTGCTGCAGGAAATCTGGATCAAAAGGTGATATTGTTTCACTGCATAATCCACCAAGTGGCCCTTTGCGCACAAACATTTCCACCTGAGATCATGGAAGTGATGACCCTGATTGTGCAAGTTGTCAACAAAATAATGGTAAAGGGACCGAACCATAGACAGTTCTACAAACTTCTGGAAGAGGTGAACTCTCAGTTTTTCAGCTTGCTTTTATACAGTAAGATATGTTGGCTATCAACGGGAAAGTTGCTGATGCAATTTGCTGCCTGTCTTGAAGAAGTGAAAGTGTTCTTGCATCCAAAAGGCCAAGAATACACAGAACTTGAAGATCCTCTGTGGCTGCAGAAATTTTACGTCATGGTTGACATCACCTCTCACTTAAACAGCACTGGAACTAGAAATTTCAGTGCCCAGGGCACATCCAGAGCAGAACATGCCCTTAGAATGAGCAGGAACTGGAGTAAGTGGTGCAGAACACACTCTTTGATCGAGCAGCAAAATGGAGCCACTACAGGGTGCCAAGGACAAAGCCCCAGTCACCCCAACCTTGTGTTGGCCCTGCATTTAAATGACCTCAACAGAAAGCTGCAAGGAAAAGGAAACAAAGCTATCTCACTTTTGGAAGAAGTACTTTCATTTGAGCAAAAACGGTGGGTTACTCACCAGTAACTGTCCTTCGAGATGGGCTGCTCAGATCCATTCAGTAATAGGTGTCTCCATGCCGGAGCACTGGATTGGTCAGAAAACTTTTGTCCTAGCCTGTCAGGAGAGGGCAGGCGGCCACCGCCCCCCATGCCACCCAGTGGCTATATATATGGCCGCCTCCCAACTCCTCCTCAGTTCCTCAGAGTCACCAACTCCAGGTGCAGGGATGGAGGGGAGGGAACTGAATGGATCTGAGCAGCCCATTTCGAAGAAGGACAGCTACTGGTGAGTAATCCAACATTCTTCTTCGAGCGCTGCTCGGATGCATTCAGTAATAGGTGACTATTAGCCATGCTGATGGACGGTGGGTGGAGTTGGCTCTTCTGCCTTCAGCACAGCAAACACCCCAGATGAGAAGAAGCCCAGCGAACAAGATTCTAACAGGAACCAAGAGACCAACTAGGCTCTTGGTCTGGCAAAGGAGAACCGACGCTGTGGGCTAACCCAAATAAGGGGTAGGTCCAAACCCTCTGAGGCAAATGTGCGTGGGCATGAGGAACTAAGGTCACCTTAACGAGATTGGATTAACGCAACATGATAACAAGGAAGGATGCGTTTGGTTGCTCTGCCTAAGTGGTATAGTTCAAGGTATGAAGACCAGATGACAAGTGTCTGGCCATACCACACCACTTTTGGCTCTCGGCCTTCATTGTACTGGCTTGAAGTGTCTTCTGCCAGACCCTTCTTGGTTGAACTCAATAGTCCTTACTTCCCAATGCCACTACGTAACTTAACTCCTATTTCCTTCAACCAGGCACCCTTAGGGCTGGTCTTGGCTGGTTCAAGGGATAAGGTTCATCCTTCCTATGGCTATCCGCGTAGACTGTAGCCATCTGAGCTAGGCCTATGATCCCTTGCCTTCTGGCTCGGGCCTTGATGCAATCAGTTCAAGGGATAATATCCATCCCTTCTACCATTATCTAAGCAGGCCACAGCCACCAAGGCTAGCCCCGTACCCCTTTGCAACCGACTCCCACATGTCCAGCAAATACCTGCTAGTTAGGGCCTGATGATTTGTCACCCTTAGTTGGAAGGCTGAGGAGGAGTAGACCTTACGGCCCAGGAGATCCAGTTTCCTGGCTTCCCTGGAAGTCGGGAGAGGGTCGCTAGAAGGCTCACCCAGGCCTAGTGCCATTTGCACCACATCCCTCGGGGGGACTGGGTGATCAACGATGGAAAGGAAGTCTGACTCAGGGACCCGGTACTTAATACTTGCCGTGTCCGAGACTGGGGCAGTAGAACTTGGACTCTGCCACTGGGAGGATGTTAAGTCCCAGATGCTCAGGTGAAGTGGGACTGTCAGAGGCCGAAACTGGAGGGGGACTGGAGGGCTGTACCTCCATCCCTAGATAGGCTGTAGCTCGGCGCAACAAATCAAAATGTGCTGAAAGGTTGCCCGTATAGGAACCCGGTGAAGGAGACAGGGTAGTACTGGGAGTTCATTGCGGGGGAGAAGGGGTGTCCCGGGGGGACCATTACTGTGGGCGAAAGCGGAAAGGCGATGGCGCCGAAGTGCGGCGCTGGGGTCGCTTAGAGCCCCTCGATGGCCCTTCCTCTGGGTTTGAAGTAGGAGAAGTACTTCAAGACTCCATGGATGGTACCGGTGATGGTAGAGTAATATGTTGCCTTGGGGATGGCCCTACGGTACTGGGGCCCACTGGAGTAGAAGATGGAGGGCTACGTGATGAGGGAGAGCGACGATGCCCATGAAGGACCCAGGCCTTGGAAATGAAGGCTGGCTTTCCCTTTCTAACTGGGGGCAGAGAAGGTGGTGTGGGGAGCAGAGGGAGAGTGAGTGGTCTCCACTGTTTCCAGAGCTGAAGGCACCAAGAGTGTCTCTGAGTGAGCCTGAGGCAAGTCCTCTCTCGGGGAAGGGGGACTGCCTGGCTGGGAGGTCTCTTGCTCCATTGGTACCGGGCTGTACCGAGCCTGCAGTGCTGAGGGTGACTGTGGCCAGTGCTGGTTTGAACTCGGCACTGGCGACGCTGGGCTGTAGCAGGCCAATGGCGCTGGAGATGAAAGCTATTGGTGCCAGGGCGAGCCAGGCACGGGTGGTACCGGACTATGCTGGGATTGCGGTGCCGCGGGCGATCTCGAACAGTGCCAAGGTGCTGAGGTGCTGGGTTGGCGCCGAGGTGCCGGGGTTGGCATCGAGGTTGTGTGGCGGTGGCCCCCGGTGGAACGGTTCCATGTGGGCTCCGGTGTCGAGGTGGGTCTCGGCGCTGGGCGGGAACTCGAAGCCTCAGGTGGAGAGTGCCGAGCCTGCTCAGAGGCAGGGCATGGCGCGTTTGTTCCCTCTCCTTGATTGTCTGAGGTTTGAAGGAGAGACACAGGGAAAAGGCTGAGACCAGGTGGTGTTTGCCTAGGCACAGGAGGCACTTCCCGTGGGGATCATCCCGGGGGAAGGCCTTGCCGCAGTTGGAGCAGGGTTTGAACCCTGGCATGTTCGGCGGTATGCGATGTTCCAACCCGATGGTGGAGGACTCTTGCGGTGGAACTATGTCCACAAAGAGGTGCTCCCAGTTGGGCAAAAAGCTCATAGAAGGAGGACAGGCTGCTTGCGTTCGCAAGGAGTGGACGTTCCAGATCCGATGTGCAAGGCGGAAGAAATGAAACTGAGGAGGGGTCGGGAGGCGGCCATATATATAGTCACTGGGTGGTGTGGGGGGCGGTGGCCGTCTGTCCTCTCCTGACAGGCTAGGACAAAAGTTTTCCAACCAATCCGGCGCTGCGGCACGGGGACACCTATTACTGAAAGCATCCGAGCAGCTCTCAAAGAACTAACTCTTTGTGAGAGACCTGGAAACTTGCTCTCTGGTTTATTTCCCATCACTGAAACAATTCAAAGAGCAGAACAATGAGGTTGACAATAAGAATCTCAGAGATGGGATTCTAAACATGCAACAATCATTTGCTGTACCATTTCAGGAATTCAGAGAGGAAAGGGCAACTTTAATGTTTATTTTGAACCCCTTTAATGCTGACACATCTTCACTCAACTTTTCTGCTTTTGTGAGAGTGAAGAAACCAAATTTTGAGCTGGAATTGGGGAAGCTGTGGGCCAAGGAGTTGTGGCATTCAAAATTCAATGGCTTAGCGACAGACATTGAAAATCTAGAAAGGTAGAAGTCTGCCCTGGCACTAAAACACAAGTAAAACGAAATGCACAATCTCCACAAACAGGATCAGCTTGTTTGACATGTGGGATTCCTTACCAGACAGCTACAGCAATCTGAAGATATATGCATCTGGCATTCTTTCCAATTTTGAATAAAAGTACATATGTGAACAAGTGTTCTCAAGCATGAATTACAGCAAAAGCAAACTTAGAAGCTGACTGAATGATAAGAGTTTACAGTCCTGCTCGAAAACGAAGACGTCATACAGGTCTCATATTCAACAGCTCTGCAAAGAGACTGTTAAACAGATATTGCCCTGAACTGGTAAGCTGACTGGAGATTCTTAAGAATTTTTAAAATAACTGTACCAAAGATGTTATAGATACCAAAAAAACCCAAAACAAAACAAAACCCAAAACAACACTCAAACCAACCCACAGTGTCATTGGTGTGAATTCACATTCATAAAAATAGTTTTTTAGAATTGATACTTAACTATTCCTATTTGTACTGAACATATTTCCAGGCATATTCATGTGACTGCTGACGTCCTAAAAGGGAGGGACACGTGGGGGGGGGGGAAGAGGAAGCATCATGCAATGGAGGACTGAGTCATTAAAACACATCATACACCAGTAAAATGTGTAAGAGTAAATTTGTTTATTAACATCATTAAACATCATTTTTTGTTGTTAAAAATCAATATGCATCTCTGTTCTATTAGTCAGTTTCTTAACCAGGAGGCTACCCATTGCAGCTTTCAAAACACTTGGTGATTGAAGGAGTTTTAAAAAACAATTCTTCTTATCTTTTGGGTTGCTCACCCCTGGGCTATGTCTGCATTAGAAAGTTTAGTTCGGACTTGCTTAGTCTAACCTAAGCAGTTCTGGGTTAGTTTGAACTAACCCATGGTAAACTGTGGCTTTTAAGTTGAAACTAGCTGCATTGTTTCGTTCAAATTAAAAAGTTAGTTCGAACTCAAAAAAGTAGTTAATTCAAACTAACTCTTAGTTTGAACTTTTTACGTTCGAATTGAGGCATCTACATCAGTGAGGTGTCTACATCTACTAAAGTTTGAACTAAGTGTTAAGTTCAAACTAACTAAAGTCTTTTTAGTTTGAATTAGCCAAAGGCTAGTGTAGACATGGACCAAATTAGTCCAGACTAAATCTCCTCAGTCCGGACTAATTTGGCAGTGTAGACATAGTTTAAGTGTCTTGACTTCCTGTTGTCTCTAATTTAAACACGAGGGAGGCTGCCTCAGAAGAACACATTCACCCATGGGAGGCTGCAGTTAGGAACACAGAGTATTCTAGGCTCTCAGCATTCACCAAATAAACAGACTGCATCTTGACATGGCAAGACTGAGAATGGTAGGGGAGCTGTTTATTGAGTCCCAGATCCCCTGCTGGAATCTTCCAAGGAGCATCCTGCAGACCCTGGGAACACAAAAGCAAGGAACAATGAGCACTCATTTGCCTTCTTTGTCCCATCACCCAATGAGCTGCAGCTACTGCTCTCCTGCTGAAGCACTGGGGCCTGCTGAGCAGTTGTTAAAGTATAATTTGACAGGCATCACCTCAACCCCTTTTCTAAGTATCCTGTCCTGCCGCTAGATACACCGCGATCCTCCAAGTTGCCTTGACCGCCTACCTAACTCCCCATCCTGCTGCTGGCTCCCTGCCCCCTTTGCCCCCCCCCCACCCCCCCCCCCCACTACCTGGCTACCAATTGCAAAAAGGTGCCATTGTGATGTTTTGGACTACCTAGAGTCATCGAGGTTGTCATAGTGATAAATGGGAGGGTCGTTTAGGTGCTAGGGAAACCTGTCTGTCGGGTCCTCTCTCTCTCAGTTCTCTTTCAGTAACGACTCCTTACACAGCTCTGAATATGCTGTCTCTCATTATTGGATTATAATTTCCTCTAAAACTCTACATCTGCTGACAAGGATGAGATATGTGATGGAGTTGGCTGTCCTCAACAATCCTGGCAACTGTGGAAAACCGGAATGCAATGTAAGGAGCAAAACAGTGGGTTACGCACCAGTAACCATCCTCCTTCAAGATGGGCTGCTCAGATCCATTCAATAATAGGTGTCTCCATGCTGGAGCGCTGGATTGGTAGAAAAATTCTGTTCTAGCCTGTCAAGAGAGGGTAGGCAGCCTCCGCCCCTCGCGCCTCCCCATGGCTATATATATGGCCGCCTCCCGACCCCTCCTCAGTTCCTTTGAGTTGCCAACTCCAGATGTGGGGATGGAAGGAAGGGATCTGAATGGATCCGAGCAGCCCATCTCGAAGAAGGACGGTTATAGGTGAGTAACCCACTGTTCTTCTTCGAGCGCTGCTTGGATGCATTCAGTAATAGGTGACTACTAGCCATGCTGATGGATGGCGGGTAGAGTTGGGTCTTCTGCCTTCAGCACAGCAATACAACCCAAATGGGAAGAAGTCCAGAAAACCAGAATCTAACCAGAGTCAAGAGACGAATAGGCTCTTGACGTAGCACAGAAAATCGACAAGTGAGGGCCAACCCAAGACAGGGGCAGGGCCGAACCTGCCAAGACATAAGAGAGTGGCAGGATGGACAAAGGTCTCCACAATGAGCATGAAGAACGCAACATGAAAACATAGAGGGTTGCATTGGATGTTCCACCTAAGTGGCAGAACAGAAAGGTATGAAGGCCAGAAGAAAAGTGTCTGGCCATAGGACCTTCCCACGTGGGCTCATCAGGAAACGCTGGAGGCCAACAAGAACAAGGTTAACTATAATGGCTGTGGCCTGCACAGGAAGTAATGGAGGGAATGAATACTATCCCATGGATTGAGTACCTTGAAGCCCAAGCCGGGAACCAAAGAGTCACGGTCTCGCCTGGATGCTTGGTGGCTGCACAGGCAGCTGCGGGAGGGATGAACCTTATCCCCTGGACTGGGCACGGTCAGTGCTAGTGGGTTCTGATTGACAAAGGTAGTAATAAAATACGTATTTGTGCTGGGGAAAAAAGGGATCCTGCGAATGATCGAGAATGGTCTGGCAAGGTACTACAAGCCTGTACACTGAAGGGAAAGGCCTAAAGTGAAACGGTGAGAGGCACAGGTATGCCCGCTACAGGATCTCAAGTTAGTGTGCAAAGCGCACTCTTCCAACTAAGAATGGTACCAAACCCCGGGCTTCTTGCTGGAGAGGCACTCCAGGACACTAGCAGCCACAAGGCGATGTAATGGACTGGACAGTGCTGATGGATTGGTACCTATAATAACCTTGATAGTGTGAGAACTCACAGAGAAAGAGAGGGAGCTCACTTGGCCTGTAATCCTGTGGGATTCCAGCAACACGAGACTTGTACGCAAAGGGGCAGGGGAAGGTGGGGAGAATGCCAACTACCCCTCGCCCACTGAGTCGAGGTGGCCCAAGGGCTTGAAGGGATGCCGAATGAAGAATTTGGTCTTGCGTGTCTAGGGCACCACCAAAAAGGATAGTGTCACGGCTACATTGTAAGATGTGACACCAGGGGAAAGGATATGTTGATGCAGAGATACCCCTGGAAATACGGTTGACAGGGACAGGAGAGATTATCTCCTGACCACCTAGGAAGAGAAGCCCCCCGCGGAGTATCAACCGCGGTATCGTGGAGGTACCTTGAGGTTAGAGAACCCAATACAGAGGGTTATCACCAGTTGGGAAAAACAGACTGCCACCCCCATGCTGGGGGGCAAGCCTCTGAATTTCTGGCAGCATATATTATCAGGTCCCAAAGGGAGGTGAGGGAAACAATGGTCCTGGTGAGGTCACCACCAACATCACATGGAGGTGTGCCCCTGATTGAACTGTAGATTCCTGAGCAGATAGGTGGGTCGATGCACGCCCAAGGGGCAGTGTCCTCTGCCAGGTTACGCATGACCCAATGGCAGGCAGGTTAGGGTAGCTAGTTATAACCAACTCGTTGAGGACCTTTATGCTCGGAGTGCGGCCTTCTGCCTGGCTATGCCAGGGGACTGATGCCGTGAAGGTGGACACTAGTGTGTAAGGCCCAAGATACGGTATTCCGCTGCTGTTCCCCTCCTATAGGAAAATGATGATGGCACTGTCCCCAAGTGAAAGGGGGAAAGGGAGGGGCCATATTGGGGGGCTGGCCACTGCTTCTAGTAGGGTGGGGTCTATGATAAGGACTCCTAGGATAGGCGTCTTGATATAACTGAGGTTGCCCGCAAGGAAAGAGGCTGTAAGGGGCCTCAGCTTCTGTGAAGAAGGAGAGTATATGAGGGCAGGGATGGACTGCTCTGCCTTGGCCTTCTGCAGAGGCTAAGAGCTGCCAAGACCATACGAATGCGTCTCGTGTGATGAGTGGGATGGAGGGTCCCATCGAGCTGTCAGGGCCACAATAGGGCTGGTTACTTGTTGTGAGCGAACAAAGGCATCCCTCCCCCTGCCAGGAATCGAAAGGGCTTACCTGATGGAGAGCATCAGGGTAACAGGGATGGTCCTGCTTCAGAGTAAATGCTGCAAATGCACATCTCGGAGCCTCTGCAGCAAAGCTGGGGCTACTACAAGATGCGCTCCTTGTCCCCAGAAAAGATTTGACACGACAGCACAGGGTTGAGGGATACCAGAGGAAGGAAGGGGGGAGGCAGATTCCCCACGAGTGCCCAAGATAGCTGCGGAGAAAGTGCAGGCAGGGAGTTTGTGCCTTGAGGAGGCCCATTCCACCCAAGGGCAGGGGAAAAGCCCCTGGTAGGGATACTGTGGGCATGAGTAGCAAAAGAAGATCGGGGGGGTATGGTTCCCACCCAGCACCATTCCCTGCAAGGGGGGTGGGGTGGCTCCCACTGTCTACTGTGGCAATGTCATGAAGTGCTTGCTCCCTGTTGCCCAAGAGTGGGTGGCGGTGAGTTAGGTAGGCCCCTTCCCTGTAGGAGGGAACAGAAGGGGATCTCAGCCCTTGCAGTGGATCATAGCGGTGGAAGGAAGTTTCCTGTGATCCCAAGATGATAGGGATAACAGGGAGTTAGGGGAAAAGCGTAGAGCCTCAGATGCCTATGTGGGAGGGGTGGGCCCGGGAGGGAGCAGGCCCAAGTATTTGACCTCTCCCCTGGGATCTTGAGTGGTGCCCACCACCGATAATGTTTCTGGGGGAAACAAAGCATCCCCTTCAAAAGGCAGGTTGAGAACCGCCTTCTGCACATTAGGGGGCGCGCTAGCCTTCCTAAGCCAGGCCACCCGGCAAATGGTTACTGCCGAGGCCATGATGTGAGCAGCTGTGTCCACCACGTCGCAGGCCGAAAGGAGGAGATTGTGAGAAATTATGTTACCCTCCTCTAGAAAGGCATCATATTCCAACCTGGTCTTGGGTGGGAGCAAGCGTCAGAATTTCATGACTGACTCCCACATGTCCAGCAAGTATCTGCTGGTAATGGCTTGGTTGTTCACCACACACAATTGAAAGGCCGCTGAGGAATATACCTTACGGCCCAAGAGGTCCAGTCCCCTAGCTTCCCTGGAGGATGGAAGGGGGTCGCTGGGGGGGTTCCCAGGGCCTAGCACCATCTGTACCACTTCCTTCAGGGGAACCAGGTGACCAGCGAGAGAGGGGAAATCCAATTCGGAAACCCGATATTTAACGCCCGCCGTGTCTGAAACTGGGCCTATAGAGCTTGGGCTCTGCCTCTGGGAATGGGCGAGGTCCCAGATACTTGGGTAGGGTGGGACTGTCAGGGGTTCTGTGGCGGCAAAGGCTGGCCCAAAGAGGGCATCAGGAGGGGGACCCAAGGGCTGCACCTCCATTCCTAGGTGGGCCGTGGCCCGGCACAACAGATTGAAGTGCGCCAACAGATTTCCCATATAGGACTCAGGTGCTGGGAAGAGGGCGGTACCGGGAGCTTGCCGAGGTGGAGAGGGAGTCTCCTGAGGGGACCATTCCTGTAGCTGGTAGCGAAATGGCGACGGAGATGAAGTGCAGCGCTGGGGCTGCTTAGAGCCCCTTGAAGGACCTTCCTCTGGACTGGAGGCAGGAGGAGGGGACTGAGACTCCTGGGGTGGTACTGGCAATGGCAGAGTGATGTGCTGTCACGGGGATGGCTCCATGGCACCAGACCCCAGTGGAGCGGAAGATGGGGGTGGCGAGGGCGAATGCCCCTGGTAGACCCAGGCCTCGGATATGAAAGCTGGTTTGCCCCTTCTGGCTGGGAGCGGGGCAGGAGGTGTGGGGAGCAAGAAGAGGGCTCGTGCAGCCTCTGCTGCTTCCGGGGTGGATGGCACAAGAAGCGACTCCGTGTGGCTCTGTGGTAAGTCCTCACCCGGGGAAGGGGGACTGCCTGGGTGGGTAAGCTCCCATTCCTGCAGCACCGGGCTCTGTGATGCCGAGGGTGAATGCAGCCGGCGCCGAGGTGAGCTTGGTGCTGGCAAGGCCGGGCTGCCCAAAGGTGATCTCAAGTGGTGCCAAGGTGCTGGGGCACTGGGTCAGTGCCGTAGTGGCACCGGAGATGATGGCGAGTGGTGCTGGGGTGATCTGGGTACCAGCGGTACTGGGCTGCCTGAAGGTCACCTCGAGTGGTGCCGAGGCGCCGGGGCACCGGGTTGGTGCCGGGGTGCCGGGGTTGGCACTGAGATTGTGAGGCAGTGGCAGCTACCGGTAGTGTGGTGCTGCATTGGCTCCAGGGCCGAGCTGCGTCTCAGTGCTGGGCAGGAGCCCGAAGCCGCAGGTGAAGAGTGCCGAGCCTCCTCAGAGGCTAGGGCACAGCACCGTTGTTCCCTCTCCTTGATGGTTCACGGTTTGAAGGAGAGACAGCTGGAAGAGGCTGATCCCATGTGGTCTTTGCCCAGGCACCTGAGGCACTTCCCATGAAGGTCATCCCTGGGGAAGGCCTTGCCGCACTCGGCACAAGGTTTAAATCCTAGCATGATTGTAGGATGTTCTGGCCCAACGGTGGGAGGCTCCCGTGGCAGAATTATATCCATGAAGAGATGTTCCCAGTCGGGCAAAAAGCTCATAGATGACAGGCAGGCTGCTTGCAATCACAAGGAGTCGACGTTCCAGATCCGACACGCAAGGCGGAAGAAATGAAACTGAGGAGGGGTTGGGAGGCGGCTGTATATATAGCCACGGGGTGGCGCGAGGGGTGGAGGCCGCCTACCCTTTCTAGGACAGGCTAGAACAAAAGTTTTCCCACCAATCTGGTGCTCCGGCACGGAGACACCTATTACTAAATGCATCCGAGCAGTGCTCGAAGAACTTTATTTACTGCTTGCATGGGGGTTGGGTTGTAGCTGTGAAAGCTGATCTGTTTGCCTAAGGGCTAGCTGGCTATTCTGAAAGCTGATCTGCCTGTTGTTAAATACAAGGAAGAGATAAGGCTGGCTGGCTATTCTGAAAGTTGATCTGCCTGCTGTTAAGTGAAGAGACAAACAATAACCACAAGAGGGCATCATGACTTTACTTACTAAAACCCTTGAAGCATTTGATCATTCGGTAGATTCGTGGCAGCCATATACAGCCCGATTTCAAAATTTTGTAATAACAAACAATATAATTAATGAGAAGAAGGTACCAGTTTTTCTAATGGTCATTGGAGTTAAGACTTATAATTTACTGTGTGATTTGCTTTATCCGGAGAAGCCAGAGCAGAAACCTTACAGGGACCTAGTGGAAGTTCTGGGAGCACATTTTCCCCCAAAGCCACTAGTAATTGCAGAGAGGTATAGGTTCTACCAAAGGAACCAAGGTGAAGGTAAATCAGTTGCACAGTTTGTAGCAGCTCTGCAGAAGCTGGCAGCATACTGTGACTTCAAGAACATGTTAGAGGAAATGCTGTGTGACAGGCTGGTGTGTGGCCTGCACAGTGAATCAACACGGAAACACCTATTGACTGAAGGTGAACTCATGTTGCAGAAGGCTGTGGAAATAGCAGTCTACATGGAATGTGTCACCCAAGACATGCGACAGATTGGGGTCAGTGTATGTAAAGTATCCCTACAACCTGCCCATAGGGCCCCGGGGAGACAGGAATGTTACCAGTGTGAGAAGCAGGATCACCTCGCATCAGAGTGCCGGTTTAAAGAACTACTGTGTCAACAATGTGGTAAGAGAGGGCACATTGAACATGCATGCAAACAAAGGAAGGATGAGCCAAACAGAAGAGGCAGACCTGAGAAAAATGGGCCATTGGTTTGGTGGACTCAGAGGGCAATTCTGCATGCAGAAGAGCAGAATACAGGTGATCATAGTGACACCCAATCAGAAGATGAAGATTCCCTCCATGTTTTGTCTATAACAGCTGGCCCAAGTAAATTCTGGGTAACACCTGTGTTGGAAGGCAAACCTGTACTCATGGACTGGACACTGGTGCAGCAGTTTCATTAGTTTCTAACATTGTGTATGAGAAGGACTTTAGACAGCTGCCACTTAAGCCAACAGTAGTTGTTTTGAAGACATATACTAGGGAGACTGTTCCCCTGTTGGATACTATTGATGTGAAAGTAGAAGTCAATGGACAGACCACAAAGCTACCACTGTTTGTGGTGAAGGGGAATTACCCAGCCCTAATGGGAAGATCTTGGATCAGGAAAATCCAACTCGATTGGTCACAAGTGCATCAACTGACTAAAGAAGAAATGAATCTAGCAGCGGTACTAACGAAACATGCTGCTGTTTTCAGTGAAGACTTAGGCAGCACAAAGGGAATCACTGTGAAATTAAATATAAAGCCCTAATTGCCAACCAAAATGTTTGAAGGCCAGGATGGTGCCATTTGCCATCAGACCCAAGGTGGAAGAAAACTTGGAGCAGTTAGTCAAGGAGGGAGTCTTAGTGCCAGTTACTCACAGCCAGTGGGCGACACCCATTGTCCCAATAGTGAAGAAGGATGGCTCCATTTGGATTTCTGGAGATTTCAAGGTCACTATCAACGCAGAGTTATGTGCAGAACAATATCCTTTTCCCCGCATTGAGGACATCTTTGTAGGTTTGGCTGGAGGACAAAAATTTAGCAAGATTGATTTGAGTCAACCGTACTTACAGATGCATGTCGAAGAAGAATCTCAAGAGTTGTTGACAATTGTAACACATAAGGGGTTGTACAGATACTATCGTTTACCTTTTGGCACTACTTCGGCCCCAGCTTTGTACCAAAGGGCAATGGATCAGATTTTGAGTGGTTTATCAGGAGTACAGCGCTATCTGGATGACATCCTGGTCTCTGGCAAAAATGAGGAGGAACACCTTACGAACGTGGAAGCTAACCTGTAAAGACTGGAAGAGCATGGTCTATGTATTCACAGAGATAAATGTAAGTTTTTCCAGCCCTCAGTTGAATATTTAGGACATATAATTGATGTTGATGGTCTCCATAAGTCTCTGGCCAAGTTTAAGGCTATCGTGGATGCTCCACTAGCTCTGAACGTAAGCCAACTTCGCTCTTTTTTAGGGTTATTGAACTATTATGGCAAGTTTATTCCACAATTAGCAATGCTCCTGAAACCCCTACATGAGCTTCTGGGGCCAAAAAAGGCCTGGAACTGGACTGAAGGCTGTGATTTTGCATTTAATGAAGCTAAACGCTCACTGGTAAACTCTAGGGTTCTGACACATTTTGATCCATCTTTGCCCCTACAGTTGGCTTGCGATGCCTCCCCTTATGGAGTTGGGGCTGTATTGTCACATATTATGCCTTCTGGTGGAGAGAGGCCTATTGCTTTTGCTTCATGCTCTCTGACCAAGGCAGAAACTAACTATGCCCAAATTGAACACGAAGCACTGGGCATTGTTTTTGGCTTTCGGAAATTTCATCAGTACCTGTGGGGAAAGAAGTTCACACTTGTCACTGACCATCGACCCCTGACATCAATTTTGGGGCCACACAGGCATCTCACATTTGGCTGCTAGTTGGATGCAATGATGGGCATTGATACTTTCTGTATACACATATGAAATCAAGTATAGGCAATCCTCTTTGCATTGCAATGCCAATGGTCTTTCAAGGCTACCCTTACCAGCACACCATCAAGATCAGGGTCAGGAAGGAATCTTTTACTTTGAACAGGTGGAAAACACACCTGTCACAGCTACTCAAGTGAAGAAAGCAACACGGGTTGAACCGGAACTCTCACAAGTTATGGATTTTGTGATGCATGGAACATTCTTACTTGACTCTAATGTCTCTCCTGACCTCCACCCCTACATGTCTAGGAGAATAGAGTTATCGACCCAATCTGGGTGTTTGTTGTGGGGTATGTGTGTCATTATCCCACCTTCATTAAGACCACATTTTTTGGAACAGCTCCATTCAAGTCACTGCGGCATAGTACACATGAAAGAAATTGCACGGAGCTATTTCTGGTGGCTGGGCTTGGACAGGGCCATCAAAGAAACACCTAGAGCTTGTACCTCATACCAGAGCATTCGGAACGCACCTCAGTTGGCACCTCGTCATCTGTGGGATTAGCTTGAAACGCCATGGCAAAGTATCCATGTTGATTTTGCTGGCCCATTTGAAGGATGTATGTAGTTGTTATGGTCTTCCAGAACAGCTGGTGAGTGACAATGGACTGCAATTCATTTATCAGGATTTTGAAACTTTTATGAAGGCCAATGGAATACATCACATCAGGTCAGCACCGTATCATCCTTCCACCAACGGACTTGCTGAAAGGTTTGTACAGACTATGAAGCAAGCTCTAAAATCTGCAAAGGGACGTTCACCCTTCAAAAGCGTCTGGACAACTTCTTGTTGTCCTACAAAAACACTCTGCAGGCTACGACTAAGGCATCTCCAGCTTTTCTTATGATGGGACGGCAGTTGCGCTCTTGCTTTGATTTGTTGAAACCACAAGACACACGACAAGTGGTTCAACACCAACAGCAGGACCAGGTCAGCAGACATTCACCAAGAACAAAGGACTGCACCGTCAGTATTGGACAGCCTGTTCTCGCTCGAAAGTATGCTTCAGGAGCTAAATGGGTTCCAGTAATGGTCATTGCCCAGACAGGACCTGTTTCCTACTCTGTCCAGACAGCGAGTGGTCTAGTTTGGCGTGGCATGTAGATCAGTTGCTTCTCCATCATATCCATCCAGAAGATGCATCTCCAGTGGACGTACCTTACTTCACCCTTACTGATGATACAACATCAGAGCATGAAACTACTGTTTCTGTCTCTCCTGCTCCAGCAACCCCTTCAATGCCTTCAGCCTCCCTGGACCAGCTGGACACAACATACTGTCCGGTTCCAGCTACTTCCCCGGTACCTGTGGTCACACCACCACCAATACCACCTTGTGGTGTAGGCACACCAGAAGTTCACCGTAATCCACCTCGAGACAGAAGGCCTCCTAATTGGCTGGATCTTTAGCTAGTGGTGACCCCCTCTTCATGAGGCAGAATAATTCCCCGGGGTTTCGCTGGAGATGGGGCAGTCTAGCCTCATCTCCTAGTTTAGTTCTTATTCTTTCCGGGGGGGGGGGAAGGGCTTTATTCTTGGGAGGGAGGGGGCTTTTTCATTAGAGGGGGAGGAATATGTGGTGTTTTGGACTACCTAGAATCATTGGGGTTGCCATAATGATAAATGGAAGGGTCATTTAGGTGCTAGGGAAACCTGTCTGTTGGGTCCTCTCTCTCTCAGTTCTCTTTCAATAAAGACTCCTTACACAGCTCTGAATATGCTGCCTCTCATTACTGGATTATAATTTCACCTAAAACTCTACAGCCATGGGATCTTTAAGGGATTCAAGGGCCTTGATCATCAAGAAACATCCCTTGGCCTAGAGGGGGTCTTGCTGGAGCACAGCATTAAGATGAGTTGGCTAGTCTTGATCTTCAGCACCCTCTGTGTATTCTGCTCATGAGGGGCCCTTGTGCCATAGAAATCCCACAGCTGCAGGGGCCCTCTGCTCCCAGTTCCCTTGCCTCTGAATTCAGTGGGACACTCTCGAACCACCAGGGCCAACAGAAGGACACCACAGCACCCCTAAACAGCAACTGCTCTTGCAGCAGGGGGTGAGTGGTGCCTGCTTGTTGGCTGGCTGGACTTCTGGCCCGGGGGTGTGATCTTCCACTCAGCTGTGCTAACGAGGTTTGTCACAAGTGGGCTGAGTGGGAAGGGTGGGCATAGGTGCCTGCAGCCTCTTTCCTCTCACTAGAGGAGCCACTGCTGGGCTGGCTGGAAGTGGCCGCACCACCTGGTATATTGAAGCTGGTGGGGCTGGGCACAAAGGTATGCTGGCTGCAGAAGCTGCTTCCCAGCTGGTCACTGCCACAGCTTAGCTGTGGAGGGGATAGCCAAGGCTGCTCCCCGACATATCCCTGGGCCAAAGGGGAAGCAGGGGGGAAGGGTCCCCGACCCCATCTCCCACATGACAATGAGATGGCCATGCTCTATTCCTGACTTTGACTGCCCTTACATGGGTACTTACTTTGGCTGCCAGTTCCTGAAGCCTGCTGTGACCATTGCGTTCAACCACCCACATCCCATTACTGATACTGTCAGAGATGTCTAAAAGGTTGCAGACTTCCCCTGCAAATGCGCTGCTCTGAGCTGAGAATGGGGGATGAGGGGCACTGTTGAGACCTCTTAAGGGTTCTTTTGTACAGCACAGTCCATGATGTGTTTGGGCATCAGAGCCTGGCCTGAACCAGTTACCTGTGTGCTACAAGAAGCAGTGGGAGATGAGGAAGATGAAGCCGTTGATGAAGAAGAAGGAGCCACCCACTACCAGGAACCGGAGCAGGAAAACTTGGTCAGCTGGAGAGACAGAAGCCATGGTGTAGCTACAGGTGGGCTTTGCAAACAGGCCCACCCAGTCAGATTTTAAGCAATTCATCCTGCATTTTTATCAGCCTCTGTTTCAGTTGAGATACAAGGCTTGTACCCAGCCAATTTGACCACAGGCCCTGCCTAAAAGAAATCAGTTCTCGCTATGCTTCTGGATGGAAGAGAAAGAATTCCCTCATTAAATGAGGCAACTAATCAGGCATACATCTATATCTGCTGTCCTTTTGCAGTGCAGACTCCAGACACCCACTCAATACTAATGCTTCTTCAGTGATAATAGATACATTTGTGTATACCATGGGAGGGGTCTGTGCCCTGGCTCTGTGTGTGTGATAGGTCATACCCCTGATACTTCACACTTCCCAGCATCCTAATGTCATGCTGTGCCTTCCCTTTGCATTATGTGGTGTTGAGAGGGAAGTCTTTATCTGGCTAGTTAGAAGAGGAGTTAGTATCCTTACCTGTCACGGAAACATTCACAGCCAGGCTCCTGGGGGACAGGACCCACCTCTGGCACACTTTCTCCTCATAGCTGCAGGTAAATTCCCCAATGCTGTCGGCACCAGCCCGTGGGATGCTGAGGATAGAGCCTTTTGTGGAGTTGGTCCTGGATTCTGTGGTGTTGATCTGAAACCACGTGTTCCCAGGGATGAGCATGGCCCCATCCTTATAGAAGTAGAACCTGTGCTTGCCAACTTCCCTGGGGGCCGTGCAAGTGAGGAGCAAGGGGAGCCATTCCTTAATCCCACCAGATGGGGGGTCCACAGTCAGTGTTGGTGGGGGAGGGGGATCTGCAGGAAGCAGCAAACAGGCAGGGTTAGCAGAGGCTGGTTTCATAGTGTGGGGCCCCAAGCTAGTGGGTGAGGCTAAAAATGTAAAATTATTTTTTTAGAAGAAAATAAAACCTCAAAATAAATGACCAGCCCTCCCAAGTCACTGACTTTCCATGTTCAGCATGGGGTCAGTGACGTCATCTGGATTATGGAGACCATTTAGGATATTATTTCACATCAATATGTCAAAATTGAAATGATTAATTTGAGATAGACCAGGGGTCTGCAACCTGCGGCTCCAGAGCCACATGTATCTCTTTGGCTGCCTCCTTGTGGCTCTGGACTCCAGACACTCGACCCTCCCCCTGCTGCCATCAAGTTGACCCCACAAGTGGTCCATTCCTGCCTTTGGTCTGCACCCCTGCCGCTGGAGGATCCATTCCTCTTTCTCAGCTCTCCGTCTCCCACCAGGGGCCCTGAAGCAGTGCCCTGGCCCAGCTCCCACCCACCCTCTACCAGGAAGTTACACCCATTGTGGCTCTCAAAACACTTGGTTATTGAAGGAATTTTTAAAAATGGCTCTTATACAACCATAGGGTTGGACGGGACCTCATGAGGTCATCTAGTCCAACCCCCTGCTAAAAGCAGAGCCACTCCCACTAAATCATCCCAGCCAGGGTTTTGTTCAGCTGGGCCTTAAATATCTCCAAAAATGGAGATTCCACTACCTCTTTCTTCTTATCTTTTGGGTTGCCAACCTCTGAGATAGACCATGCCAGGTACTATCACAAGAATTATAATTTGCTAAGTATGTTGATATTGTGTATGCATTATCTGTATTGGGAGTTATGGATATGTTTGATAGATTTGTATTTTAACTTGTGCTGTTTCTGGGCCAGACTCCAGACTGCATGACTACAGCCACAGACTGCTTAATGGTCCATTAGGAAAACTCTCAGGTAGAATGGGCTCAGGGAGAGATCAGATGAGTCACAAGGACTTGCCTTATGTGACTTTGGACTCCATCTTTTTAATGTAAATTTCCATGGGCATCATGAAAAAGGCCAGAGGACAAAAAAGGCAGCTGCAAAACAACCGTTTTGTCTTCGGCCTTCTTCAGTTCAGTCCTTCAATCTACAACCAACACTTACCTGTGGATCTATTTATCTACAACCAAAACTGTGAACAAAGGACTGAGACCAATCCATGTACTGGATGTAACCAGAGGAACCATACAAGTCTGCAAACTCAACATTTTGCCAAGGACTTGATGTATATGGATTTTCAGTGACTTCTATGTATCTGATTGCTTGAACCCTTTAATAGTTCTATAATAGTTTTATTTCTTTGCTTGAATAACAAACTTTTAGTTTGGTTACTAAAGGACTGGCTGGCAGCATGGTAGTTTGGTTTAGATACAAACTTATAGGGTGTGTTCAGACAGCAGTCTTATTTTGAAACAACAGAGGTTGTTTCGAAATAAGAAACGCTATGTTCACACGACGTACCATTGTTTTGAAACAACTTAAACCCCATTTGGTGACGAAACAACGTTGTTTCAAAATGATTGTTTTGAAACAATCCTGTCAGAACGTGTTATTTCGAAACAACAGTGACTCGTTTCAAAATAACTGTTGTCCGAACAGGCTCTTTCGCTTTGATCTTTTTTCCTTAATTCGAATTAACATTTTCTTAATTCGAATTAACTTATTTCAAAATAATGCCTTATTTCGATACAAGTTGTTTCAAAACAGCTTGTATCGAAATAACCCCCTGTGTGTGAACATAGCCATAGTGATCTAGTAATGTGGCTGATACTTTGGGGTCAGGAGAACTTCTTTGGTACTATCGCAGACCATGTTGCTAGCCATTGGCAACCACATAGATCTGACACTTTGCTGGAAATTGGCAAGTCATGTTGTTCCCTGGCACCCATCTTGGGCTGCTTGGTTTTGGCCATTGTCACAATTTGTCAGCCATATTGTTGGCTGTTGGACCAACATATAGGCAGCTGAGTTGCTAAGGTAAGTGGCTCACATTTTGGTCTTTGGTTACATTGGGAGGCTATCTCAGAAAGTCATATTGTTGGCTGTTGTGCGGCCATGATGACAATTGGGTTGTCATGCTGAGTGGATTGGCCATATGGAGAAATTATGTTTGGCAGCCATATTGTTGATTTCTGAGGTAGTATTGATCATGATTGTCTATTTTGTTCTCAGTTTGGTATGGTGAGAGACTCATTAGAGAATGAACAAAGAAGAAAAAAAAATACAGATGAGAAATGAATTCTTACCAGATTTGAAAGAGGAAACAGAAGAAACTAGCATTCATTCTGTAAGGAGAGTGGCTAAGTAACAGAAAATGACTTCTGCAGAGTCAGCTTCACCCCAAAAGCATGGTCTCACCCTATAAAGCTACAGAAGTGGGCTCATTGCACCTGGATGAGATGTGCCCACAACTTAGTAACACTCCTGCAGCTGGTTGTAAGAATTCCCACTAACCAGATGTTACATTGCAATCTACTGATTTGTTACACTTGAAATGTTTCCTGGAGATTGTTAGGTTTCAACAAAGTTCTGATGGAACCCGGGGTAAATTACACAATAAACCACATGGGTTCCTTCCAGCTAGCCCAACCAGCCTGGAATCCATGCTTCCTGGAAAATAAGGAGTGGAGGTCTTAGAAGACTTAACTCACAGAGCTTCTGGGATCCCCTAGTGCAGGGGTTCCCAACCTTTTTGGCTCAAGGGAAACAAATATAATTTTTTAAACCCTGAAGGGCCACCACTCTATTTAATTAAAATTACATTAAAATTAATTAATTAAATTCAAATTCTCTTTTAACTACAATTGATTAAGATTTAAGTAATTACTTTTAAATTAATTTTTAATTTCTTTTTTTTAAGGATTGGATGCCCTCCTTTAGCTTGTCTGCCCAGCCGCTGGACAAGTTTCTCACCAGCCAATCCAGGGGCAGAGCAGAAGTACCAGCCTCTTGTTACTTGGTAGCTCTGTGTTCTTGGAGCCACTGAGACTC
>ML682134.1:2109097-2167838 GCA_007922195.1 Podocnemis expansa
TGCAGGTACTGGCGGAGTGAGGCGCAGCCCTGCGCCTGACTCCGCCGGTGCCTGCAGCCCTCTGCAGGCACCCATGGGATGCAGTGCCCCTCTGCACTGCACCCTGTGGGTGCCTGCAGTCCCCTCCCCAGGCGAAATAGCAGGTCCACACTGTGGACCTGCTATTTCACTCCCTTATTTCGCAGACATGGTTTTTGTCCAGTGAAATAAGTTGTTTCGAAATAACATATTATTTCGAAACAGCTTGTTTCGAAACGTGTTGTTTCGAAACAAGCACTCCCCGTGTAGACATAGCCCAACTGATAGCCAACATACTGATTCTGCCTGATTGCATTGTAAGCTCTCCCAGAGGAATGCCACCCATCACCAGGAATGACCAGCGCCTATTGTCCACCTAAAAAAACACCTCTGTTATACTCCCTTATTTACCCCAAAACAACCTAGTGTTCTTCCTTGAACCATTGTTTCTTCCCTACAAAAACCCCTACCAGAGTTAGTGAGAGAGAATCTGCTCTGAGTCTGTTCTGATGCTTGATCTGTTGCCCGGACCTACGAGCTGCCTCAGGTCCACTGGAACTTCACTTTCTCCTTGCTGATCGTGGTGGAGGTTCTGCCTGTTTACAGCACGCCAGACCCTAAGCTGAACAGCCTGGTTCCTGGGTACCTTTGAGTTGCACTGAGTGGTGAGACATTCTTCCCCCTGCTTGTGTCTCTGTTTTTCCCTAGTCCAACTATAACTCTCTAAACCTGATCTTTTGTAATCCACTTGGGCTAGCTTTCCCCAATACTATAATTGAAACTGGGTAATATTGTAACTGTTTGATCATTTTCCTCTTTTGTATGGTTATCAATATTGTAAGTGTTTGGGCATTTTTCTTTCCTTTTATAATTATTCATAAGTTTTATGTACCTGGCAATATTGTAAGTGTTTGGGCATTTTTCTTTCCTTTTATAATTATTCATAAGTTTTATGTACCTGGCAATATTGTAACTGTTTGGGCATTTTTCTTTCCTTTTATAATTATTCATAAGTTTTATGTACCTGGCAATAAAGTAACTTTCCTAATCAAGCTGGTTGCCAGACTTCCTCAGTATTGCTGTGCAGCAACACTCCTTTTACCTAGCCAAAGATCCCTGTGATGCCCAATTCCTTGTAAGGTTTGCTCATTAAGGGGTTACCAGTATGCTGAACTTGTGGCATATAAGGGTGACAGCTGAAAGTGCTGTTTTGACCCAGCTTGACTGAGTCTAGGGGCATATAAGGGTGGCAGCTGAAAGTGCTGTTTCGACCAGCTTGATTGAGTCCAGGGGCATATAAGGGTGGCAGCTGAAAGTGCTGCTTTAACCCACCCTGCTCAGATGCATACTCCAGTCTAGTCCGGTGCGGTACAGGGGCACATAAGGGTAGCAGCAGACCAGTGCTGTGTAACCCGGCTTGCTGAGTTCAGGGACACATAAGGGTCAGCTGAGAGGGCTGATAGACTCGGTCTGCTCAGTCGCACTTAGGAACCTAGTCTTGGGAAATTTAGGTCCTGCAAGGGTGGCTCTATTGGGAGGGATTTGCAGAAGGGAGAAGTAAGCTCCACACAGACACAAGTGACACAAGCAGTACACTAACAGAATTGCAACCCCCCCCCCCCCAGAGGAAGTAACCCTAATAAATGAGCAGACCTCAAGTTGATGGGCAAAGCTGGTAACACTCTAGCCCCCCGGTGCCTCCCACAACAGGATCAATATGTGGGCCAGCTTGTGAGCCCCCTGCAGCAGTGTGACCCCCCCTTGTAGCACCACATTCCTGTTCCACAGTCCCCTGTAGCCACACTGCCCCAGTCCACAGCCCCCTCACAGCCCCTGCAGCCATACCACTTTTGTCTGCAGTTCTCCACAGCTGTGTCACTCCAGCCCATGAGCTGATCCTGGGTGGGCAGCCATATCCCGGCTCCCAGCTAGCAGCAGGGGAGAGTGGGCCACTTTAGAAAGTCCCACTGGCCACTTTTAGCCTGTGAGCCAGGGGTTGGGAACCCCTGCCCTAGTAGATTGCTCCAGAGCCAGGCTCTATTCACATCAATGGAGACTTTCAAAATCTGTGAGTTTCATTCCAAATTGGGATGAAACCAGATTTTGAACAATGGAAATCCTCTATGAAAAGGCACCAGCTTTACCCATCCTTCATCCAACTCTGTCAAAGAGAAACATGACTAGAGACCTCACCCAGGACAGAGACAGAGACTGATCGGCTTCCCACTGACAGTATCTCTTGTTCAAATTCCTCTCTCCAATATTTGCATGTGTAGGGTCCAGCATCGGTCATGAGAAGCTGAAGGAAAACCAGTTTGGCTCCCCCACCTGGTTCAGGTTCATGGATGGAGGTCTCCCCACTTCTTTCATTGCAGAATCTGTATCTTGTCACTGCCCCAATTTTGGGATCCAAACAGCTGAGTGTCACTTGTTCTCCCATGAGGTATGTGGGGCAGGCGGGGTCCAGAGAGAGCAAGGGGGGTGGGGGTCGATCTGGAAAAGTGGCAGCGAGCATACGGTAAGTCTAGATGATACCCAATACACTGCTACAAACAACCCCATGTCTCTATTCCCACTCCTTGTCCCCTAAGAAATAAATCTTCTGATAGCTCAACAAGAATTATATTCTCTCCAAAAGATGTTCCTGAGGGGTAGCTGTGTTAGTCAAGTTCAGCTGCACAAACTAGGAGCCCTGTGGCACTTTTAAAGGCTAACAAACTTATTTATCACATGAGCTTTCATGGGCAGAATCCCACTTCATCAGAAAACATCTGATGAAATTGGATTCTACCCATGCAAGCTCAAGTGATAAATAAATTTATTAGTCTTTAAAAGTGCTACAGGATTCCTTGTTTCTTTTTCTCCGAGAAGTATCTCAAGAGAAATAATGACTGGGGGAGCATGAAGTTGTCTCTAAAAAAAATAAATGTTCATCTCCCTTTCCTGCCATGGAGTGCTCCGTATCTGGAGATTTTGCCATTTAACTGAAACGGTTAATTAACTTGAGCACCATCTGGCACCATTAGATGGCGCTCAAGAATATATTGCATGGTTCTTGCTTAGTAGAACATTTTCGACTGAATGGATTTTTTTCCGATTGGAAAACAGGTTGCTGCTTTGTGTTTTTTAATGGGAAAGAAAATAATTTCCAATGATTATTTTTATTTTCTGAAATTGTTTGTTTGTTTGTTTGTTTGTTTGTTTAGTTATAAGGAAAAATTGAAAAGAAAAACCTGTTTTTCCTGAATGTGGAAAGAACACCTGATTATTTTTAAAGAATTGCTTCAAAACCACTGAGTTTCTCTCCACATTTTCTTAACTTTCTTCCAACTTCTTTTGCCTAATAGGAAAAAAAAACAATGTAACAAAGTTTTCCAGGTACAAATTAATACTTTTGTTTGTAAGTATTGAGAGAGATGGTGGGTGAGGCAATGCTGTTTATTGGACCTGTTTTCTGCTGCTGAAAGAGATGAAGAAGAGCTCTGTGTATCTTGAAAGCTTGTCTCTTCTCAGCAACATAATATTACTTCACCCACCTTGTCTAAAGCCCTGGGATCAACAGGATTGGTAGTACTGGTGCAGACAAAGAACTATGATACAACTGGGATAACAGAGACGTGGTGGGATAGTTTGCAAGACTGGAACTCTGCAATGGATGGGTATAAACTGTTCAGGAAGGACAGGCAGGGAAGGAAAGGGGGAGGAGTAGCACTATATGTAAAAGAGATCTATGACTGCTCAGAGCTTCATTATGAAAGTGGAAACAAGCCAGTTGAAAGTCTGTGGGTTAGATTTAGAGGGGAGGGCAACAAGAGGGATGTTGTGGTGGGTGTCTGCTATAGACCACCAGACCAGAAGGAGGAAGTGGATAAGGCATTCTATGGACAACTGGCAGAAGTTTCCAGATCACAGGCCCTGGTTCTCATGAGGGACTTCAATTACCTTGACATGTGCTGGGAGGCTACCACAGCAATGCACAGGCAATTCAGGGAGTTTTTGGAGAGTGTTGAGGACAACTTCCTGGTACAAATGCTGGAGGAACCAACTACGGGCCTTGCACGTCTTGACCTGCTGCTCACAAATAGAGAAGAATTGATCAGGGAAGTAGAAGTGAATGGCAGCCTGGGTAGCAGTGACCATGAGATGATTGAGTTCAAGATGCTGATTGAAGAAAAGAAGGAAAGAAGCAAAACGCAGACCCTGGACTTCAGAAAAGCAGATTTTGTCTCCCTCAGGGAACTGATGGGCAGGATCCCTTGGGAGGCTGATATGAAGGGGAAATGTGTCCAAGAGAGTTGGCTGCATTTTAAAGAAACCATGCTAAGGGCACAGGAAGATACCATTCTGATAAAGAGAAAGTACAGCAAATGTGGAAGGCACCCAGAGTGGCTTAACAGAGAGCTCTGAATTGAGCTGAAGCATAAAAAGGAAGCTTACAGGAAGTGGAAGCTAGGACAGATGACTAAGGAGGCATATAAAGACATTGCTCAGGACTGCAGGGATAAAATCAGAAAGGCCAAAGGACAAATGGAGTTGCGGCTAGCAAGGGATGTGAAGGATAACAGGAAGGGGTTCTACAAGTATATCGATAACAAGAAGAGGATCAGGGATGGTGTAGGTCCCTTACTGAATGGGGCAGGTATTCTCGTGACAGAGGATGAGGAAAAAGCTGAAGTGCTCAATGCTTTTTTTATTTCAGTTTTCACAGGCAGGGTCAGCTCCCAGCTCACTACACTAGGTACGGTAGATTGGAGAGAAGAAGAGAGGCCCTTAGTGGCAGAAGGTCAGGTTAGGGACTGCTTAAAGAAGCTAGATGTGCACAAGTCCATGGGGCCGGATGAACAGCATCAGAGGGTGCTGAGGGAGCTGGCTGATGAGATAGCAGTACCACTGGCCATTATCTTTGAAAACTCATGGTGAATGGAGGAGGTGCCAGAGGACTGGAAAAAAGCAAATATAGTGCCGATCTTCAAGAAAGAGAAAAAGGAGGATCCAGGGAATTACAGACCTGTCAGCCTCACCTCAATCCCTGGAAAAATCATGGAGCAGATTCTCAAAGAAACCATCCTGAAACACTTGAAGGAAAATAGAGTAATCAGGAACAGTCAGCATGGATTCACCAAGGGTGAATCATGCCTGACCAACCTCATCACCTTCTATGATGAGATGACTGGATTTGTGGATGCAGGAAGAGCCATTGATGTGATATACCTCGACTTTAGCAAGGCTTTTGATACAGTTTCCCACACCATTCTCATTGGCAAATTAAGGAAGTATGGGTTGGATGTGTGGACTGTAAGGTGGATAGAAAACTGGCTAGATCAACGGTTTCAGTGTGTAGGAATCAATGGCTCCATGTCAAGCTGGTAACCAGTAATGAGTGGTGTGCCCCAAGGGTCGGTCCTGCAGCCAGTTCTGTTCAACATCTTCATTAATGATCTGGATGATGGGATAGATTGCACACTTAGTAAGTTTGCGGATGATACCAAACTGGGGGGAACGGTAGACATCCTGGGGGGCAGGGACAGGATTCAGGGAGACCTAGACAAATTGGAGGAGTGGGCCAAGAGAAATCTCATGAGGTTCAACAAGGACAAGTGCAAAATCCTGCACCTGGTATGAAAAACCCCATGTACTGCTACAGTCTGGGGAGTGATCAGCTAAATAGCAGCAGTGTAGAAAAGGACCTGGGGGTCATTGTGGATGGGAAGCTGGATATGAGTCAGCAGTGTGCTCTTGCTGCCAAAAAGGCCAATGGCATACTTGGCTGCATCAGAAGAAGTGTTGCCAGCAGATCGAGGGATATGATCATTCCCCTCTAGTCTGCACTGGTGAGGCCACATCTGGAATACTGTGTCCAGTTTTGGGCTCCTCACTACAAAAAGGATATGGACAAATTAGAGAGAGTCCAGCAGAGGGCAACAAAAATGATCAAAGGGCTGGAGCCCTATGAAGAAAGACTGAAGGAACTAGGCCTGTTTAGCCTGCAGAAGAGAAGACTGAGGGGGGATTTGATAGCAACCTTCAACTACTTGAAGGGTTGCTCCAAGGAGGATGGAGCTCTACTGTTCTCAATAGTAACAGAGGACAGAGCGAGGAGCAATGGTTTCAAGTTACAGCTGGGGAGGTCCAGACTGAATATTAGGAAATACTTTCTTACTAGGTGAGTGGTGAAGCATTGGAATACGCTACCTAGGGAGGTGGTGGAATCTCTGTCTTCGGAGGTGTTCAAGGCCCAGCTGGACAAAACCCTGGCTGGGATAATCTAGTGGGAGTGGTCCTGATTTTTTGGCAGGGGGTTGAACTAGATGACCTCATGGGGTCCCTTCCAACCCTATGATTCTATGATTCCAACAACATTGCATACAATTACTGAAATGAAACATTTAATAGAATGCTCTAAATCATGGGTGTCAAACTTATGGCCTGCAGGCTGGATCCAGCCTACCAAGGGCACTGATCCGACCCATGAAGCTGCTGCCTGGATTGTGCCTGGGAGCTCTCTGCAGTAGCAGTGAACAGCAGAGATAGGCTGCCTCTGGCAGAGCAGGGGTAGACTTACTTTGGGTTCACTCATATGATCTGAGTCACAGCACAAGGGACCAAAGGAAGTGTTTCTGCCAATCCCAACTCAGCTCTGCTGTGGTCTGCCAACTAGTCAGAGTCTCAGTCTCAAGAAGCTGGGCTGGGCTCCAGGGGATCACCTGCACTGCCCCCTACCCCAACTGTTCACTGTCTGTCAGTCAGTATGCTGATCTGATTGACAGCACATTGCATAAGTCAAATAAGAAAGGAAAAAGTAGCAGCGGCCCGTGTGGGAACGAGCCAATCAAAGGCCAGCAGGGACTGAGACCAACAAAAAGTCAGTATGTTGAATGCCTGACAGTGAGTGGGTGGGGGAGGAGGCAGGAGCCCAGCCTGTCTGTGTCTGTGACTGTGACAGACTGATTTCCTGCTGCCACACAGTAGGGGAAGTGGAAAGGGAAGGGGAAGGCAGGGGTGCCTGGGCAGCAGGTGAGGGTATGGGAGTCACTGTGGGGAAGGAGAGCCCACAGTGCAGGGCAAAGGGAACATGTCAGCATTTATGAGGCAGAGGATGGGAAAGGGGTTCCTATGCTGCTCTGGATGTGGCAGGGGAAAGGGTTGAGGAGCCCATGCAGATACATGGCCCACGTCAGGTGTCCTGCCCTCCAGTGTGGCCCCACATTGAATGAGTTTGACACCACCCTGCATTGACTTCTCATGTTTCTCATGAAATTTGAGAAGTCATCAAATCCAGCCTCCCACACTGAGGTGAAACCAAATAAACCAAGAATATTCAAGATGGATGATTGTTCAGCTTAGCCTTCAAAACCTCCAGTGACAGGGATTTTATAACCTCCCTTGGAAGCTGATTCCAGAACTTAACTCTCTCTTGAGTTAGTAAATTTTCCCTGGTATCTAATCTCAAGCTCCTTTGCTGAAGATTAAGTCTGGTACTTAAGAACATAAGAACAGCCATTTTGGGTCTGACCAATGGTCCATCTAGTCCAATGTCCTGTTTTCTGAGAGCGCCCAGTGAGGGAAAGAATAGAACAGATAATCATCAAGTGATCAATCCCATTGGCTGTTCTTGTCCTACCTTCAGTGGTCATGGAGAATAGATGATCCTGTCCATTTTATAAAACAAGCAAGGAGTTCTGTGGCACTTAAAAACTAACAAATTTCTTTATCATATAAGCTTTCATGGGAGAAAATCCCACTTGTCAGATGCTTTGAAGATGAAGGAACTTACAAAATGGGAGCAAAATAAATGCAGTGAGCGTAAGTCATGGGACCAGGTCATGCTGTAACAGCAAATCAAAGCAGTTATTAAGATTTTGCTCCCATTCTGTATTTTTCTTGCTCTGGTCTGGATTTGTTCCAATATGTCTGCATTTGTTGTAAAGCATAGTGCCTAAAACAGGAGACAGTGCTCCATTTGAGGTCTGAACAGTGCTGAGTAGACTGGGATAATCACTCCCCATATCTTACACATGGCACGTCTTTCATAATAGACTTACTCAGTTGCATCATACTGCTAACTTATCATCAATGTGTGACCCACTATAACACCCAGGTCCTTTCCCACAGTGCAGTAGCACCTCAAGATATGAACACCTTGGGAATGGGGGCTGTACCTAATTCTGAAACGCCGGCAACTCTGAACAAAACATCATGGTTATTCTTTCAAAAATTTACAAATAAACATTGACTTAGTACAACTCTGAAATACTGCTATGAAGAAGAAAAATGCTGCTCTTTTTTTTAGTAGTTTATATTTAACACTGTACTGTAGTGTACTGTATTTGCTCTCTCTGTCTCTCAGTCTCTCTCTCTCTCTCTCTCTCTCTCTGTGGCTGTCTGATTGTGTACATCTGGTTCCAAATGAGCTGCGTGGTTGGCTGGTCACTTTGTAACTTTGATATTGATAGGTCTGAGGATCTATCATATTGCCACCCGGCCCATTATTACTCAATTGTAGTGGTGCCTTTCATTTTCTTCCCTTATCTGTATGTAGCATTTGACACTTGTTTTTGTTGAATTTCACTGTGTTGATTTCAGATCAGTGCTCCAGTTGGTCAATGTCCATTTTACATCTAACTGCAACAATGTGTTACAAATTTTTGACTACCAGTATTTCCTCTGACTTTTGTTGAGATGAAGAGTTTCCCACATGGTGTTTTGATTTTGAGAAAACCAGCTACTTTGATGGAAAAACTGCTTTGGTGGAAACTTTCCAACCAACCCTGTGAATAGCTTACTTTTGGTACCTTTCATCAGCTCTTAACGGCTCCTCCCTGAAATCTTTCCTTCCCCTGTTTATAGATTCATACATTATAAGGTCAGATGGGACCATCTGTGATCATCTAGCCTGACCTCCTGTAGAATATGTCAAGACAGAGTGTTCACCCTGTCATTTGCCCACTGAGCCAATGTGTTGTGGCTGTGGTAGAGCATAAAATACTCTTCCAAGCCCCAATGAAAAATGAATAGGTAACTTCTCATTTATAAGAGAAGGGCTCTAGCTGCTGAAGTATGGTCCCATTGTAGGTGGAAAAGTCTTCACCTGAACATGTGGACTCACCGTAAACATTTATGATGATAGGATCACTGAGTTTGGACATGTTCTTTTGCCCAGCTATGAAGTATCCACACTGGTAGGACCCGGAATCATGCACGTTTAGACTAGGCAGATGGTAGCTCTGGGAAACCTGTCTTTTGGTTGGTGGAAAGTCCACTTCAACTCCATCCCTTAAAAACTGGAATTGTGTGGCCTGCTGCCCCATGGGTCTTAAACATGTGAAAATAATGGAGTCACCAACACGGTAGGTTGAATATTTTGGGCTCACAGTCAGCGATGGTGCCAGGGAAGCAACATCTGAAAGCAGGAAGTGGTTTAACAATAATTATATTACCTAGTGCTTTTTGTCTTTTGATCTACAAAGGCAAGACTCATTAGCCCCGCTTTACAGAAGAGGAAACTGAAGTGGGGGCAGGGAAATTATTAGTCCTGCGTCATACAAAAGACCAACAGTAGCTCTGTCCATTGGGCCACAATACCTACAAGTAAGCAAAGCTGCAACAAGTAGAGCATGATAGAGATTAGATACCCACGCCCATCATACCATCCCAAAGTGAGGTCTACAGGCTCATCTTGCAAACTGCCCAGGAACAGTATGCCTTTCGCTGATTCAAGGGCACATTCCCAGAGCAACATAAGGATTGCTAGCTGAATCACAACCCAGGTCCACCTATTCTGATATCTTGTCTCTGGCACTTTGCAGCTGCAGAAGTTGCAAGAGAAAGAGTATGGGGCCTTGCTGATGTGGGATAATCTCTCCTCTTGATCTCTAAAATGTAAGGACTGGTTTACTCCTAAAAGCAGGGAATTTAATATCACTTCTGGTCTTTCTTGATAGCATTATTCTAACTCTGTCTTTCCTTGTTAAACACCCAATCCTCTCTTTGAACCCTGCTAAATTTGTGACTTCAGTTATGTTTTCTGGCAATGAGTTCCACAGCCTAATGGCATGTTTTGCAAAAATACCAGTATTTCTTTTGGCAGGTTTTGATCACATGGCTTTCCAGATTCCCACCTTTTATTGCGTTATGAGTAGACCTGTTTGGAAATTGGATTTGTTTCATGTTAAGCTGAAGATTTGTGGCACACTGGAAAGTAACATCAACAAATCAGAAAATATTTTGCATTGAAGGAATCATCTAATTCAGGACAAATTGAAAATGTCTTTTTTTTACTTGGAGATTTTTGAACATTTGTGAAAATAAAAAAAAAAGGAAGTTGATTTGGAAAAAAAATCCTTTCATTTAAAAAATAACAAACTTAACAAATATCTATCTGGATTTTGTCCCCTCCGAGCCAGATCCACACATACAGTAAAACCTCATAGTCATGAACACCTTGGGAATGGAGGTTGTTTGTAACACAGAACAAAGCCTTATGTTTCTTCTTTTAGAAGTTTACAGATGAGAAATAACTTAACACAGCTTTGAAACCTTGCTGTGCAGAAGAACATTCAGCTTTCACTTTTTATTTTTAGTAGATTATATTTAATATAGTATTATATTGTATTTGCTTTTTTACCTCTATGGCTACCCAGTTGTGTACTTCTGGTTCCAAATGAGATGTGTGGCTGACCAGACACTTTGTAACTTTGCTGTTTATAACTCTGAGTTTCTACTGTACATGAATAATGTTTTGACAGAAAAAATGTTGTATGTGACAAATGTTTGCCCAGCCCTAGTTATCATAGAATCATAGGCTGGGAAGGGACCTCAAGAGGTCATCTAGTCCAGTCCCCTGCACTCAAGGCAAGGCTAAATATTATCTAGATGGACAGGACAGCAGCTCCTGGCTGAACGGAAAATTACAGTCTCCTGTACAGGCCTATACATCTCTTTTTCAAAAATCCAGCTGTCCCTAAATGACTGGAAAAGCAGGAGCAATGGAACTGTGAAGATGTACTGAGCAGTAGCTTGAACAAGGGAAGTGTAAGTACCTTGAGGTCATGGTGGGTAATCAGCTAAACCACAAGCTTCCTGTGTAACTCTGTGGCCAAAAGGGCTAATGTGATCTTCGGGTACATAAAAAAGAATCTCAGACTGAACTAGAAAGGTAATTTAGGCTCTGTTTTGGGGACAGACTTGAACACTGCTAGAATCCTAATCCATTTCTGGCATTCCTGATTCAGAAAAGATGGCAATAAATTGGACAGGAGTTAGAGAAGACCTCTGAGAAGGACTAAATGATTAGAATGAGAAATGTGAGGAACTCAGTTTATTTAGTTTACCAAAGAGCAGGTTAAGGGGTCATTTGCTTACAGACACAAATGTCTACAGGGGGACCAAAAATATGATATTGGGGCTGTTCACTCTAGAGGGCAATGGTCTAAGAAGACTTAATGGCTAAGGCTAGATCAATTCAACTTAGAAACTAGGCATGAATTTTTAAGGAGAAATGGAGTCCCCTTCTTATTTTGTAGCCTATGAAGAATTCTATAATCCTGAGCTGTTCTCTCCTCCCTTGCCCAGCACACATGAAAAGTTGACTGTGGTGGTTGGCATTAACCTTGATAAACACACTCACAATCCACACAGAGATTCCTTCCCTCGTTGAACTCTTTGTGGCAGTCAACTCAGTTACATCTGGTGGCAGGTAGTTTCACAATCTAACCACTTGACTTTCATGTGTGTGTGTGTGTGTGCACACGTAGGGGAAGGGCCTGCCTCACTCCTGTGGCTCATGTCTCTCAGTGAGGGAGAGTGCTAAGGAATGCATTGTATCAGATTTGTCATTGTTAGTCCTAGCCATGAAGAGAAGGAAAAATGAGGAAACTGCATGCAATGCACAAATCATTTTTTCTTGGTGATTGCAGAATGGGGATGGGTGGCAGTGGCAGCCTGGTTTTAAACCATTTCATACATTTCCTCCACAGGCCACACTAGCAGGCCCTAGGGAACAGTCAAACATCAGCTGTGTGAGTCCTCCATATCCTACCCAGCTAATGTTCCTGTCTTATTCTCAAGAGACCTCCTCCTCCTGCCACAAAGTGAGCAATTACATGACTCATTCTTCAGCCCTTGAACTTGACAGGAAGCATGCTGATATGTGAGGAAATCACAGCGTCTCTTTGCCCAGGGAGGTGGAGGGACAACAGAGGTGTGAGGCACATTTCATATCATGTGAGAATTTTGCACTGCTTTGACAAGAAAGTTTTCAATTCAGCCATCCCAGAACAACTTTCACTCGAAACCTCAAAACTTGTTTAATGCCATTTTTCTTCCCCATAAAATACTTTTGCTTTTGATGAAGTAACTTTTCTAACTGAAAGAAGAAGCACTGGAAAATTCTCAGCGATATCAAATTGCAAGACCCTCCCACTCTTTCTCTTAGTGGCCATCTTGCAAGTCTAGACTGAACCTGACATAAAAGACACACTTGCAGGGTAAGAGGAAAAATTAGCCTGTGTAACTCCCTGTCACATGATGGGGTTGAGGCAAAGGACTTCACAGGATCTAGAAGTGTGGGATATTTATCTAACTGCCAGGAGCTACTAGAGCTAGTGCTCATGGAAATATTTTTAGGGGGATAAAACCTCAAGCTTCCAGCTTTCTCCCGTCTCAACCCACTCAGGATCAAGGTGAGAGATTCAGGTGACAGCAAGGGTGTCGCTGGGTACTGGCCCATGGAGCCCGGGCCTCAGATGTAATGTGGAATGCCTCAAGCCCCAGCTATGGCACTGGCAACCTGCCTGCGTCATCCTGGGACCTGGGGCTGGATTGGGCTGTGGCCTTTTAAAATCTCCTACCCTTGCACATGCTCAGGCACGTGGCCCAGGGCAGGAACTGAATCAGCTCCAGGTGGCCCCAGCCCTGACTAGGAGTGGGTTCTCGTGACAGCTGTGGATTGGCGCTTTGCCCCTGGAAGGGAGAGTGTTCCAGCTCCACTGGGCAAGGTGTGGATGGAGAGGGAAGTAGTGGTGGTGGGGGTATCAAGAGTCTGGCACAGGCTGGGGGCATTGATGTGGCGACCTTGCTTGCAGCTCTGCCTTGCCAGTGCCAGTCGGCTTGCCTGCCACTAGTTCCCCAACTTCTTCCTTCACTCACAAGCATCTGGGAGCTAGGGCAGGGCTGAAGGCTTTTTAAATGTCCCACCCTGCAGTGTGCCAAGGCACATGGCTCAGGGCAAGAACAGCAGTGGGAAATTTAAAATGTCACAGCCCTAGTCACATAGGTGATCAACCACACTGCAGCAGTGTGGTCTGGCCTGGGGCTGCCTGGCACCAGTGCTGCAATCTGTGGAGATGGCCTAGCCCAGCCCAGCTCAGCCACTAGCTGTGTGGCCCAGGCTTGGAGGAAACCAGGCTGGGCTGTTGGCTCTATATGCTGGGCAGACATACTGGGCTCAGCAGGCGGAGGGGGCGAGGGGCTTACCAACCACCTGGTGTCTCCACATTAGGCTCAGCTCCATCTCCAGGCCCCACATTGCAGGGGAATTGCCTGGTCCTGCCACTGCTGGCTCCATCAGCTGACTCAGCACTGGGAGAGCTGCCTGTCCCCACTGCACTCTGCGCCAGGCTGGCATGTGAAGGGGCTGTCTACTGTGTACAGACCCCAAGGCCCATGCCTGAGGAGGGTGGGTTTATGGGCCTGTGCCCCGTATCTTTTTCCTATTTAGCAACACCGCAGAGTGAGAGTCAGTTTACCCCATGTCTTTGGGTACTGCTCCCTGTATGTAACATTTCCCTGTTCCTCTGGGGTCCCTTGAGGTTTGACATGGATAAGAACACCTTCTTGCTCCCAGGAGAAATGAGAGAGCATTACCTGCAGGAGATGCCAGCTGGGGGAGGATCTGGAGCCAGACTGAAAGAGAGAAAAGAGGGGATGGGAGATCCAGATGTGTGAGAAGGGGATGCAATGAGTGCAGGACAGATAGACACAAGTGAGGGTTGAGAGAAGTAACTTACCCAACATTGGCGGAAGGTGAATTAATGCCATGTTGAGCCAGTGGCTCTGAGGGACTGGGTTTTCAGCTCAGCCTCTGGCACTGTCTCCACAGCACAAACTGGAGTTGTGTTCCCTCTGAATCTCCCTGGTGGCAGGAAGTGCAGAAACTAAGCCAACCCCCATGTTTCCCCTCGGAAGTGTCAAAACCCTGGGCAGGCCAGCTGGAGATGATGCACATCTCCCACGAGGCCTTGCAGTGAAGCAATCAGTCTCCGCTGGTTGGACAGATGAAAGCCAGTTTGACTCCAGCTCAGGACTGGAGCTGGGGCATTGTTATCTCCCCCTCTTCCCAGTGTAGCTGGTCAGTCAAAGTGGGGCTGAATTAAAAAAGGGGATAGAACCTGTATCTCATTCCCTAGGTCTGTCCAGGCCCCTGCTGTTCCTGGTAGGAGGGTCACAGCTGGCACCCCCTGGAGGGGAAAGACCCTATACCCCCATTCCTCAGTCCCTGAGCCAGTCAGCCCCTTGTCCCTAGGGGTGAATCAGAAAAGGACATGGCAATTTATGGATTTAAAAACCAAGCAATCTGGCATGTAAATGCAACCAACACTTTGACAGCTGCTGTGCTCTTAATAGGACCCCGTTTAGGTCCTTACAAATTGGGATCGAGTCCTGACCTTAAGTTCTCTTGCATGAGCTACATTGTGTAATGCTACAGAGCTAGGCCCTCCCACTGGAGAAGGGTTTCCAAGCCTGATCCAGGCCATCAACTCTACTGTTTTTACTCCCATGGCGCAGAACTTGACCCTGGATCTGAGATCTACTGCCGTGGACAGCATAGGGATAATCATCAAGGGACTGAATAATGAACCATTGTCATCCACAAATGAGTTTTATGCATGTAAATACTCTTGAGAGCCCCACTGAACTTCTAAAAAACTGGCATGAAATACTCTGAAGTCCTGAATTTATATGCTGGCCCATGGGGCATAACTAAACTTGGAATCCACTCATATTTGCCCCCTACCATCCTAGTATCTGGGGACCTCCCAATCTTCATCCTTACAGGCCCTGTCTTAGGTAGGGCAGGGCTACTGCCACCATTTTTCAGGTGTTAAACTAAGACAAGGGGCAGAACTGACTGGGGATCTCCCAGCTCCTAGGTGAACAGTCTTAGCCCTGGAGCAGTCTTCCCCCTCATCAGTTAAAACTATAAAAATGCTTTTGCAAGACTCCAACTGATCAGCCTCCATTCATCATGGAACAAATGAAATTAAATTATACCCTCTGTGCCCCAGGAGCACTGCAGGCTAATCACTTTGTTCATGGTCCAGGAAGCAGATCCTCAACTTTCTCCCGAGACTCTCTCAGTCTTTTACTGCCCAGCTGGGTACCCAGGGGCTGATTCCAACACGTCAAAGAAGGCAGGACAGAAATGTCATACAGATGGACTGATGAGCAGTGCTAATGGAGTTACCAGCTCTCCAGTCTTGGATGTGGGGATCTGTAGCAAAGTGAAACCCAGGCCCAAGCTCTTGCACTCCCCCTGCTGGCCAGGGAAGGGCACAGACACAGTGTGGGCCGGGAACCAAAGGGGTGGGGCTGGAGGAAGGGAGGACTATTTAAGAGAGCAGACCGAGCAGCCACAGGGGAGAGGGAGGAGAAGGTGTACCAGGCTGAAGGTGGAGCTCCCTGACCAGGGAGAGCAAGGGTGTAACCAGAACCTCGACGACCCCACCTACCCTGCCCAAGGAGAGAACCTGGATGAGTTACCTGAGGCTGAGGAACCACCCGAGGGAGGAGGCAAGCAGGGTCCACAGGACCTGGATGAGCTGCCCTCCGCAGAGAACGTGGCTGACCCGGGGCCGACCAACGCCTGTGACCTGGAGGAACTGCCGCTGGCTGAAGGTACAGAGGGAGGTCCGGACCCACCCGCGGTGAAGGCTGAAGGCCTGACAGGCATACCGTGGGGAAGGTACCTGGGGGTTTGGTAGGGAGGAAGTAGCCCAGGGGAGGGGTGCGGACTAGCCCTGTACAACCAAGTGTGTTTCGGCAGGCACACCACTGACTCTCGGGTGGCCTGTGGCCACCCAATAGGGCCCTGGGCTGAGATGCAGTGGAGTGGGCGGGCCTGCGTCTCCCTCCCCCTCATCCCTCACAACTGCGAACCCCCAATGCTGAACCTTACCCTGTGAACACTGACTGCTTGAGGAACTTTATAACGGTGCTTGCCCGGTGGAGGGCTGAAGCCTAGCTTACCTTACCTGCCTAACCCCCTTGGGCTAGAAGGCAGGGACTTTATAACTGTGCTTGCCCGGTGGAGGGCCGAAGCCTAGGTTACCTTATCTGCCTCACCCCGCTGGGCTAGAAGGCAGGGACTCGGGGTGCTGGATGCGCCCAGCGGCCGTGACCACAGACGGCCACCACTAGATAGCTGGAACAGCCGCCTGATAGGCGATCCGATTTACAATTTTTGGCGATGAGTGGGATTTCCGGACTAGACCTCTGCCAAAAGAGGGGACAATGGACGTCAACAAGTTTGTGACGTGGTGGGTGGATACACAATGCCACTTGCTACAGGAGCTGGGAACTCAGCAGCAACAGTTGGTCCATGAGATGGGGGCCCAGAATGCAGAACAGCAGAGACAGTTAGTTTAGGAGCTCAAGACGCTGCAGCAGGTGGCTCCCACGCAGGGCTGTTCCAGGACTGGCGAGCCTGGGAGGAACCCCGGCCCTGTTCACCTGACCAAATTAGGACCTGACAATGACCCAGAGGCATTCCTGGCTACCTTAGAGCGGGTGGCGATGGTTGCTGGCTGGGCAAGAGGACAGTGGGCCACACTGTTAGGCCTCTACATGACGGGGCTGGCCCAGGCCACTTACCGCAGTTTATCCAACGAGGCGGCCCCGGACTATGAGCAGGTAAAAGCAGCCGTTCTTGATGCCTTGGACATCAGCACAGAGACCTTCTGACAGCGACTGCGGGAAGTGGCGTACACCTCAGACACCAGACCGCGGGCCTTCGCCCGACATTTGAAAGAGGCTGCCCCCCCCGTCTACAGCCGGAAAAGCAGTCAGCCCAGGACATAGTGGACCATGTGGCTCTCAAGCAGTTTTTGCATGCCCTCCCACCATGAGGAAGAAACTGGGTGATGCGTCACCGACCTGATATGCTCGAGAAGGCTGTTGGTCTGTTAGAAGACTTCCTTGTGGCTGATGTACCAGCCCCTCTGGGGACCTCGCTCCCAAAAAGGGGGTCCCCACGTGCCGGGAGCCAGACGGGGGCCTGACCCCAAGATTCAGGGCCCTGAGCAGTGATGGGTCGACAGGCACCTCCCCCTGAGGTGCCGGGGGGCCGGGGCCGAGACACCCCGAGCCCCAGCCCGAGAGTCATGGACGGCGGCGTCTGCTCAACAGGGGCCCTGCTTCAACTGTGGACAGTATGGACACATTAGACGGCAGTGTCCCCAGTGGGAATGCGCCTTTGGTAGTGTTTACGCCGGGAAGGGCTGGGCACGAAAGCAGGGGTGCCCTATGCTGACGATCCCAGTGCGCCTGGGCGGCAGGAATGTAGAGGCCCTGCTAGACTCAGGGTGCGGCCAGACCCTGGTGCGGAAGGACCTCCTGCCTTTGGCAGCATGCCCCACAGGGCTAGGGAGTCTGCAATACATCCACGGAGATTTAAAAGCCTATGCCACCCTCCCCGTGATGCTGACGGTAGCAGGTTGCCCTCGCTGTTTGACCATGGGAATAGCGGACCGGCTCCCTTACCCCGTCATCCTGGGTAGGGATTGGCCAGACTTCGGATGCCTTCTGCAGAGCAGGACCCTTACAGATGAGAACAGCGAGGCCCTGGGAGAGCCGGAGGCCCCGATCCAGTCCGAAGGGGGACCCTCGCGAAATCTCCCTGTGGACCCTCCAGGAGAGCCAGTGCCACAAAGTCCCCCTGAGGCCAAAGGTGCCGACTCTGTGGGAGGAGAGACCTCAGACTTCTGTAGGGATCAGCGGGAGGATGAGACCCTCCAACGGGCCTACGAACAGATCAAGGCAGTGGATGGCGTACCCACGGACCCTTAGCAGGGGCTACCTTGGCCCCGGTTTGAGCTGTGTCAGGATCGCCTCTATAGGCTAAACTGGGACCCAAAGATGGGGGAAGTCCAAAGACAATTATTAGTTCCTCATTCCCACTGAAGGGCGGTGCTAAGGCTGGCCCATGACATCCTGGCCACTGGCCACTTGGGTACGGACAAGACGTTAGCCAGAATTATCGCCTGGTTTTATTGGCCCGAGATCCATGAGGAGGTACGGAAGAACTGCTTGTCCTGCCTGGAGTGCCAGAGAACCGCACCTGCTGCCGTGCCATGGGCCCCTCTGGTGCCACTACAGCTAGTGGAGGCCCCTTTTGAGCGGGTTGTGGTGGATCTGGTAGGTCCCTTACCAGCAAGCTCGGCTGGTTTCCGACACCTGCTGGTACTGGTGGACTACGCCACTAGGCTCCCGGAGGCCATACCCCTGCGAAGTACCTCGGCGCAAACCATCGCCAGAGAACTCCTACAAATCTTCGCCCGGGTAGGCCTTCCTCAGGAGCTCCTCACCAATCAGGGCTCTAATTTCGCATCTCGGCTCCTCTGGGAAGTGTGCACAATTCTGGGGATTAAAAAGATTCGCACCTCCGTCTACCACCCTCAAACCGATGGCCTAGTGGAATGCTTCAATAGAACCCTCAAGGGGATGATGTGGAAGTTTTCCCCGGAGGAGCTAAAATGCTGGGACCAGCTCATTCCGCCCTTACTGATGGCCATTAGGGAGGTCCCCCAGGTGTCGACCCACTTCTTTCCATTCTAACTCCTCTATGGCCAGCGACCCCAGGGAGTCTTAGACTTAGTTAGAGAGACCTGGGAGTGGACGCCATCCCCTTCGCAAGGCCTTCTCCAATACGTCAGCACCCTGAGACACCACCTCCAGCAAGTTGGACAAATGGCTCAACAAAATCTACAGAAGGCACAGCAGGCCCAGGCCCAGGCGTATAACCGAGGTACCCACCTCCATAGCTTTGAGCTGAGGGACCACCTCCTGGTGCTGTTGCCCTCTTCTGACTCCAAATTGTTGGCCCATTGGCAGGGGCCTTATGAGGTCATCCGACAAGCGGGCCCTGTCAACTATGAAATTCATCAACCCGACTGACGGCGCAAAAAGCAAATATATCACGTCAACCTCCTAAAACCCTGGAGAGAACAAGAGCACATGCTGATAACACCCTATCCTCCGGACCCGGAGTTGGGGCCTCACGTCCCCCGTGCCGAGGGTTAAGGGAGCCCCCGACTGGGTCCAGACTTGACTGAAGAACAACACCGCCAGGCCCAACACTTGGTCGAGACATTTGCATCCACCTTTACAGCAGTGCCAGGCCGAACTGACCAGGTCCAGCATTGCATTGAAATGCCACCGGGGACAGTAGTCCAGGTGGGAGCCAGACCACTCCCTTGGAGTCTACGCCACATGGTGGAACAGGAGGTGCGAGATATGCTAGAACTTGGGGGTGATCGAGCCCTCTACCAGTGAGTGGCGTAGCCCCATCGTATTAGTCCCGAAGCCAGACGGGTCAACACGTTTTTGCATCGACTTCCGCCGTGTGAATGCTGTCTCCAAATTTGATGCATACCTGATGCCCTGGGTGGATGAGCTCCTCAACCGACTAGGGGAAGCATGGTATTTCACAACATTGGATCTCTCAAAGGGCTATTGGCAAATCCCGCTAGAAGTCACCGCCCGAGAGAAGATAGCTTTTGCCGCCCCTAGCAGTCTATACCAGTTTGTCCGGATGCCCTTCAGTCTTCATGGTGCCCCCGCTATGTTCCAGAGACTGATGGACTGCTTATTATAGCCCCACCATGCTTATGCCGCCATGTACCTAGATGATGTGGTGATTCACAGCTCCTGCTGGGAGGATCATCTAGTTCAGGTGGTGGCGGTGCTCCGGACCCTTCGACACGTGGGCCTAATGGCCAACCCCCGCAAGTGCAAGGTGACATGGGAGGAGGCCACCTACCTCGGATACACCATCGGCCGAGGCCAGGCAAGGCCTCTTGTCGACAAAGTCCAGGCTGTGCAGGAATATCCACGACCTACAACCAAGCGTGAAGTCTGCCAGTTCCTAGGCCTGGTGGGATACTATCGCCACTTCGTCCCTGACTTTGCATCCCTTGCTGCCCCCCTGAGTGACCTTCTTCAGAAGGCTCAACCAACATGAATACGCTGGATAGAAGTCTGTGAGAGGGCCTTTCAGGCCCTGAAGATGGCGCTCTGCTCCAAGCCAGTACTGTACAGCCCTGACTTCCAGAGGCCCTTCTACCTACAGACCGATGCCTCCGCCACGGGCCTCGGGGCTGTCCTTATCCAAGTGGTAGATGGCGAGGAACAGCCAGTACTATACATCAGCCAGAAACTATTCCCCAGGGAGCAGAAATATGCCATGGTGGAACGCGAAGCACTGGCCATCAAATGGGCTGTGGAGGCACTTCGCTATTATCTGCTAGGGAACGCCGTAACCATCATCACAGACCACGGGCCCCTTCAGTGGCTTCAATGGATGAAAGATAACAACAGTCGGCTCCTCCATTGGTACTTGACCCTGCGGCTCTACTATTATACCATTCAGCATAGAGAGGGGAAACACCATGCCAACACTGATGCCTTGTCCTGCATTGGTAAGGGTTCATGGCCCAGCTCTGAAGCCCAGGAGCTGGACTTGAGGGGGGGAGGGGTGTAGCAAAGTGAAACCCAGGCCCAAGCTCTTGCACTCCCCCTGCTGGCCAGGGAAGGGCACAGACCCAGTGTGGGCTGGGAGCCAAAGGGGTGGGGCTGGAGGAAGGGAGGACTATTTAAGAGAGCAGACCGAGCAGCCAAAGAGAAGGAGGTGAAGGCGCACCAGGCTGAAGGTGGAGCTCCCTGACCAGGGAGAGCGAAAGTGTAACCAGAACCTCAACGACCCCACATACCCTGACCAAGGCAAAGACCTAGAGGAGTTACCTGCGGCTGAGGAACCACCCGAGGGAGGAGGTGAGCAGAGTCCACAGGACCTGGATGAGCTGCCCTCCGCAGAGGACGTGGCTGACCCGGGGCCGACCAACGCCTGTGACCTGGAGGAACTGCCGCTGGCTGAAGGTACAGAGGGAGGTCCGGACCCACCCATGGTGAAGGCTGAAGGCCTGACGGGCATACCGTGGGGAAGGTACCTGGGGGTTTGGTAGGGAGGAAGTAGCCCAGGGGAGGGGTGTGGACTAGCTCCATACAACCAAGTGTGTTTCAGTAGGTGCACCACTGACTCTCGGGTGGCCTGTGGCCACCCAATAGGGCCCTGGGCTGAGATGCAGTGGAGTGGGCGGGCCTGTGTCTCCCTCCCCCTCATAATTGCGAACCCCCAGTGCCGAACCTTACCCCGTGAACACTGACTGCTTGAGGAACTTTGTAACAGTGCTTGCCCGGTGGAGGGCCGAAGCCTAGCTTACCTTATCTGCCTCACCCCACTGGGCTAGAAGGCAGGGACTTTAAAACTGTGCTTGCCCGGTAGAGGGCTGAGCCTAGTTCACTTTGTCTGCCTTGCCCCGCTGGGCTAGAAGGCGGGGATTTGGGGTGCTGGATGCGCCCAGCGGTCGTGACCACAGACGGCCACCACTAGATAGCTGGAACAGCCGCCCTATAGGCGACCCGAATTAGAGGCTCAAACAAATAAATACAAAGCGTAGAGAAGATGCCCACCCACAGAGAATTCTTCTGTCTCCATATCTGTCTATGGTAAGTGGGTAGTCTAAGACAAGGCACAGGGGTGTAAGGGGTGATGGATATAACAGTATTCTGGGCAAACCTGCTGGAGTTCAGATAAACTTTAGAAAATGCAGAGTTGTCCTGTCCAGCTTCCAATAATCAGAGATTTAGGGTCTTCCAAAGCCTGAAACTGAAACATGGAGTCATAGAATATTAGGATTAGAAAGGACCTTAGGAGGTATCTAGTCCTATGCCCTGCTAAAACAAGGATGAACTCCAGCTAAATCATCCCAACCAGTGCTTTGTCAAGCCAGGCATGTCACAGGATGCACATCCATGCACCTCTAGGTTATGATCTATGTAACTTTTCTGTTCACTTTTGCACTGTGATTGTATGATTTAATGCCAATTATGACATGCAAGGTTCCTTTATGAATGCTCATAACATATTCTACATGATTGTTATGGTATCATGTTCCCTGCACCGTCGTGTGTGTGCATATGTGAACCATGTTACAGCATTCAGCCTATCTCTAGCACAGATACTGGAGAGTTACATGACAAAGGTGATGAAAATTGGCTCAGGTAGGAAGAAGATGGGGTGAGGGGGAAAGAAAAGATAATGCACTCTGAGAGATTGAAAAGCTGGGCGCTTTTGGCCATGGACACTCCATTTTGAAACATCTACAGGAAGGACTGTGCCTTGCCTTTAAAGAGGCAGAGATGGCTGCAATACATCTCAACCAGACTTGAATGGTGAGAGGAGCATATTTCTCATAGTGTTATAGGGCAGTAGGTGTACTATATCTTTTATTTATTCATGGTTACTTCTGACTGCTTTATTAAGTGCTTGTGCATTGATTTGCTATATACTCACTTAAAATCATAGCCTAATAGATAAACTTGTGTTTGTTTTACCTAAAGCTGTACAGGCTCAAAGCCAGTGGTTCCTGATCTGCAGTCTGTGGACCACTGGTAGCTTGTGAGGGTACTGCAGGTGGTCCGTGAGGAGGGGAAAATGATAATTACTGCAGGTAAAGGTTCCGTGTTGAATGCAATATAGTTTGTGACTGAGCATAATAAATTATTAGAAATAGCTATGTTTTAAATACTCCTTGATATACAAGTGTGGCTCCCATCAGCAATAGGCTATGTTAAAAAGAATTTTTAAATTGGCTTGCTTATGTTGTGGTCCACAAAAGTTTTCAATGAAGATTGTAGTATTCCGCATATAGGATAATACTGGGAACTTCTGCTCTAGATCAGTTGTTTTCAAACCTTTTTCCTTAGGACCCAGTTGGAAAAAAAAAAAAGATTTATGCCTGCAACCCAACAAATCCATCTTTCAGCAATGCATTTCAGTCTTTCAGCAGCTGGAGTATGGGGCACCGCAATCCAGTACCTGAGGGTCTGTGATCCAGAACTGGGTCACAACCCACGGTTTGAAAACCACTGATCTAGATGGTAGGAGTGAGTGAGGCTGGGCATGGTCCATTTCTTTGTCAAATGGATGGACATGAGTGTATGGTGGTTGGAGAAGGATCCCAATCCCTGTAAAACAAATGTTTCCACTGTGGTACCTGGGCTTGGGAGTGCTCACTAGCAGACTTTTGCCTGAGTGGCCAGGGGGGATGAATTTACTGCCTGGGACCAATTACTTGCATGAGGCTGGTGTGGACTGTCTCAGAAGTGAGTAGTCACCTGGCAAAGTGGGGTGAGTTGTGGTATAGGAATAGAGATTGGAGGGTCACAGCAGCACCCCTGATTCGATCTGAGGAGCAGCCTGTCACAGCACCAAACCTGAGGGTCAAGTCAGAAGGAGTTATAGAATCATAGAATCATAGGGTTGGAAGGGACCTCATAGGTCATCTAGTCCAACCCCCTGCCAGAGGCAGGACCACTCCCACTTAAACCATCCCAGTCAGGGTTTTGTCCAGCCGGGCCTTAAACACCTCCAAAGATGGAGACTCCACCATCTCCCTCGGCAGCTCATTCCAAGACTTCACCACTCTCCTGGTAAAAAAGTTTTTTCTAATATCCAGCCTTGACCTTCCTAACCGCAACTTGAGACCATTGCTCCTCGTTCTGTCCTCCATTACTACCGAGAACAGTCGAGCTCCATCTTCCTTAGAGCATCCCTTCAAGTAGTTGAAGGTTGCTATCAAATCCCCCCTCAATCTTCTCTTCTGCAGACTAAATAAGCCTAATGCTTCCAGTCTTTCCTCATAGGGCTTGTGCTCTAGCCCTTTAATCATTTTGGTTGCCCTCCTCTGAACTCTCTCTAGCATGTCCCTGTCCTTTTTGTAGTGGGGAGCCCAAAACTGAACACAGTATTCTAGATGTGGCCTCACCAGTGCAGAATAGAGGGGAATGATCACATCCCTCAATCTGCTGGCAATACTTCTTCTGATGCAGCCCAGTATGCCATGGGCCTTTTTGGCAGCAAGAGCACACTGCTGACTCATATCTAGCTTCCCATCCACCATGACCCCCAGGTCCTTTTCTACACTGCTGCTACTTAGCTGAATGTTTCCCAGCCTGTAGCAGTGCATGGGTTTTTTTTGTCCCAAGTGCAGGATTTTACACTTATCCTTATTGAATCTCATAAGATTTCTATTGGCCCACTCTTCCAATTTATCTAGGTCTCCCTGAATCCTGTCCTTGCCCTCCAGCGTGTCTACCGTTCCCCCCAGCTTGGTGTCATCCATAAACTTACTGAGAATGCAGTCTATTCCATCATTCAGATCATTGATGAAAATGTTGAACAGAACCGGCCCGAGGACCGACCCCTGGGGCACACCAGTCGTGACTGGCTGCCAGCTAGACATGGAACCATTGATTCCTACACGCTGAAACCGTTGATCTAGCCAGTTCTCTATCCACCTTATAGTCCACGTATCCAACCCATACTTCCTTAAGTTGCCAATGAGAATGCTGTGGGAAACTGTATCAAAAGCCTTGCTAAAATCAAGGTATATGACATCAGCGGTACTTCCCGCATCCAGAAAACCAGTCATCTGCTCATAGAAGGAAATGAGATTGGTCAGGCATGATTTACCCTTGGTAAATCCATGCTGACTGTTCCTGATCACTTTATTTTCCTCTAAGTGTGTGAGGATGGATTCTTTGAGAATCTGCTCCATAATTTTTCCAGGGATTGAGGTGAGGCTGACTGGTCTGTAATTCCCTGGATCCTCCTTTTTCCCTTTCTTGAAAATAGGCACTACATTTGCTTTTTTCCAGTCCTCTGGCTGATCTTCCAGGGTGGGAGAGGACCCAAATCTCACACCCTGAGGTACAAAGAAATGCTGGAGGTGGGTTGTCAATGGACTGCAACTGTGCAAGTGGGTGAGCTGTGTATATGTCCCTGCGCCAAAGGGTCATTCACCTGCTCACCCACTAATGTGATTTATGCCATCTTGTGCCAGAAATGCCTCCACACCTTATACATTGGACAAACAGGACGGTCCCTACACAGAAGAATAAATGGGCACAAAACTGACATCAGAAATCACAACACAAAGAAAACCAGTTACTGAGCACTTCCATCTTCTTAATCACTCCATTAATGATCTGTTAATGATGGTCCCCAAGAAAATCAATGGGACATCAAGACTTCAAAGAGAAACAGCTGAAATTGAACTTATATGCAAATTAGATTGTGTGAAAGCAGGACTTATTTGTGACTATGGATTCTTTTCACATTATAACAGGTAATTTGACTTCACTCTCCCTCTATGTGTTGTTTCCTATAGTCTGAATCCTTACAAATGCTCTGATTTGGTGTCACAGTATGACCTGATCCCATGTCTTACACTCCCCTGCATTTATTTTCATCCAATTCTGTAACTTTCCCCTCTTCAAAGCATCTGACGAAGTAGGATTTTCTCCCACGAGAGCTCATGTGATAAATAAATCTGTTAGTCTTTAAGTGCCATAAGACTCCTTGGTTTTTTTTTCCCCTGGAGGGGTATTACAGTAAGGATGCTGCTCTTTCACTTTTGCTTCTCAAGGCTGGGGGGGTGCAGCTGTGAGTGGATTATTGGGAATTATCCATGGTCTGTAGTTTATTTGCTAGGGATTATTTTATTCCAGGAAGTGGAGTCCAGCTTGTTCCTGGGCTGGAGGTCCACTCCCCACTTCCTCTGGCTTCTTCTGTTTTGCCAGGAATAACGAGGAGCCCCAAAATGAGGATTCCCGTCTCTCCAGATCACCCTGTCTTCTCAGTAGGAACTGACTCCTGTTGGAGCTGGCTTCCGATTATTGGTGCACAGTGGGAGAATTGATGCCAGGGAGTTGGCCTCAGCCCTGCCCAGCTGCTTGGAGAGTCACTGGATATGTGCCCCCCACACCCAACCATGATTTGCCCCCATTCAGACTTTTAAGAGCTTCTCCCCCCACCACAGCAGCACCTACCACTGTGCTCCCCTCCTCCAGTACTCAAACCCACCCTCCCCCTGGCTCTTTGTGGCCAAAGCGACATGGGGCTGTACCCCCAGCTGCAAATGCCGTGGGCAGACTGGGGCAAGGTTGCCTGTTCACTGTTAGTCCTGCCTGATAGCGGGACCACCCATTACACTAAGCACTATACAGACCCCCACACCCCTGCCCTAGAAAGGGTGCTGGGAGCCAGGACTGCTGTGTTCTTTCCTCACCTCTAGGAGGGCAATGGGAGTCTAGTAGTTTGAACATGGGAGCTGGGATCCAGGACTCCTGGGTTTTCTCCCTGGCTCTGGGAATGGAGTTGAGTCTAGTAGTCAGAGCAGGGGTGTTGGGGGCCACGACTCCTGGATTCTCAGGTACCCTTAGAAAGGAACATATTCTCTTGCCAGTGGCTCATAAGCTTTCCATACCACTGTCCCACTTTCCCAGTCTGCTTTGTCTTGTGTCCCCCAAGTCTTCACCTCTCTTCAAAACACCTTGCTTGCAAAATCAGAAACAAAAAGACAAAAGTGGCGCCACAAACTGCTACTGAAAAGTTACCGACTTTCTCATTTGTACCTCATCATTCTAAAGAAACCAGCTGGAAAATAGATAGTGGGCTTACCTTTCAGTGCACACAGGAGTATAATCCAGCCATGGTCTGCAGGAAAGTTTAGTTCGCACTTTGCTAGTGCCTTTCATGGCACCTATTGTAAAATTTAATTAGGCAAGTATCTAGATGAGTTGATGGAGCCCTAAAAGATCTCTGTGTACCCCTGTTTGAGAACCACAGCTATTGTGACTCTTTTTGCTGTCTACCACAACTACTGAGTGTGGTTCTTTCAGCAACATCACTGCCTCTGTGGACCCTGTGAACAGGAAGGCAGTTACCCTGCTCCACTGTCCACTATGACTCAGCCAGCAATACTTGCAAAATCACCTGTTTGACCAACAAGCTTAAAATGCCTTGGGTGGCAGTGAATCCTCGTGGATCTATGAGCTCATGAGGCATACCCATGACAGGATCTGTGTGTGAGCTGGGCATGGCAGATGCACTGAACTGCAAAGTTGGGTGCCCTCAAGTCAGTCCCTTTCCAGCTCTGCTGCAGCCCCGTGTTGTGGAGGAGGAGTTGGCCAGCACAAAGGAATGGGACATGGTTCATTTTTTGTCCAGGGGATGCTGTCTCTGATGAGCCCCAACAAGGGGACTATGTGGTTCAGTGAAAGAGGATGATCAGCAAAGCAAAAACTCATGTTTACAGGACAGTCCAACTGAGGTTTGAAAATTTTCCCTCTGCTATGCTGCTTTTGCTGTCATTGAAATGTTTAGTAAAATGATCAGTTTTGATACGATTGCACTAAAGAAACCTGCCCCACCCCAAAGGTAAACATACCAGCAACGATCCATTTTGGCAGGAGTACTGCTGCCCCCCAAAAAGGATCAGGGCCTAGGCCCAGGTCCTGACCCCTGCCCCATCCCAGGCCCAATCTGCCCAGGGGCCTGATTTGGCTCCAGAGACTGATCCAGCCCCAGGTGCTGCCAGCAAGAGGCAGACAGCCTGGGCAGGCCCAATCCAGCCCCAGCCACTACCACCAAGTGGCCTGGAGCCGGATCCAGTCCCTGTCACTGCCAGCAAGTGGCCATGCCCTTACCACTCCTCCTGTCGTTGCATTTCTGGCCAGGTAGAGCAAGTGGCTCCAGCCTGGATCTGGCTGCTGCCACTTCTGACAAGTGGCCCAGTTCCAGCTCCAGGTCCTGCCGCTGCCAGAAAGCAGCAGGCGGCCGGGAGCTGGATACAATTCCTACTGCTGCACTGCCGGGCAGGCACGGCAGGTGGCCCCAGCCTGGATTTGGCTTTAGCTGTTGTTGGCCAGCAGCAGGCAGCCAGCGCTGCGTTGGGGCATGGCCAGGGCAGTGCAGGGCCCAGCGGCAGCAACACTCATGTATTTTGATCCCTTCCAGAAATATTTCTGAGTTTTTTCATTTTAAAGCCACTTATTCAAGCAAAATGTCTTCCTCTATGAAAATATTTTTGAAAGTCAAAATCCAAAACAAAACGTTCTGTCCCACTTTTCACTGATGGGTCAACTCTGTGATCTGCTCCACTGTCCATAACTTACTGTGAGCAAGTTAAAAATTACTTGGACAAGCTAGATGTCTTCAAGTCACGGGGGCCTGATGATATGTTTGACCTGGGCCACCTGGGATAACCTTCTGAATGTGCCAAAATCAGGGCAAACTGCAAAACCAGGGGCCAAACCCCCAAACCACTGACAAGTGGTACTTAACTCAGTCTCCCAGTCAGCAAAAAACATGCTTCTGATTCCCCACTCTGGTCATCACCAAGCCTAATAAAATAGAAACAACCCCCTTTATTGCATATCAGCTCCTCTGGTCCCCACCTAGCCTTTGGGTCTCTTAAAGAGAGAGGTTCTCCTGACCCCAAAGGGCCAGCCACATCACCCAGAACAATATAGACTTGAATCTTACCCAAAATACCACACTGCCAGGAAACTCTGTAGTAACCACAACTAGGGGTTTAATATAAAAAGAAACAAAATATGAGAGATGTTAAAGGGTCAAAGTAAATCACATATATACAAAGGATTTAGAGTCCACAGAAAGCAAGTCCGTGAAGAATTTGTAGTTTGCAGGTTAATACGGTTCCTAATTTAGAGTCCATATAAAGCAGGTCCCTGAAGAATTTGCAGTTTGCAGTTTATTCCCATTCCTTTGGTATACACCCAGCACCTGGGTTGGTCTCGGTCCTTTGTTCAGTCCCAGGAGAATAGCTCCAGAAAAGGGTGTTGGTTGCAGACAGACTGAAGACAAAATGGAGAGGTAGTTGCTGCCTTTTGTTACGTCTCACCTTCCCCATTCAGTTACAGGTGACTGCTAGCCACACCAAGGAGGTGGGTGGAGTTACAGCTTACCCACTTTGAGTAAGGCTCTGCCCAATGTGGCATCCTCTCTTGCCTGTTAGATGATAGTGTAGTGCATCATAAAGATATGTACTGATGGCCATGTGGCTGCTCTGTGGATCTCCTGGTTCGGGACCTGTGCGAGGAAGGTCATTGAATAAGCCTGGGCCATTGGTGAGTGTGCCCGGCCTCTCCCCGGAAGGGGTGTACCTGACCTTTTACAGCAGTCTTTAATACAGTTCACAATCCATTTGGAAATGCACTGTGTTGTCACTGGCTGCCCTCTCTTTTGCTCTGCGATGGCAACGAACAGTTGAGGGGATTTGTAAAACAGACGTGTGCATTCAATTTATGTCAGGACCACTTTTCTGACATCCAGTGTGGGCCATTTCCTCTGTTTTTCAATGACTTGAGGTTCTGGAGAAAACACAGGAAAGCAAAGATCTTGGTTCAGGTGGAATGGCATGGCCACCTTTGGAAGGAAGGATGGATGCAGACGTAGCAGCACCTTGTCTGCGAAAAATCTTGTATATGGAGGCTCCGATGACAAGGCTGAGTTCTGAGATCTGTCTCACTGAGGTTATGGACACCAGAACCACTACCTTCCACGAGAGGACTAACAGAGTACACGAGTCCAAGGGTTTGTACAGTGGCTCCGTTAAACAGTGAAGCACCAAGTTTAGGTCACACTGGGGAGCAGGATCCCTAGGATGTGAATAGATCCTTTCAATACCTTTCAGGAACTGAGTGGAGGTGGGGTGGGAGAAGATTGGAGCCTCTTCCACTTTATCATGGAGGGCTGAGATCACTGCTAGGTGCACCTTTAGGGAGGACGTTGATAGGCCCTTATCCTTAAGGGTCAGGAGACAGTCCAGTATAAGGTGGATAGAAGCTGAATCTAGTATCACCCCTTTCCTGGACCACTGGGAGAAACATTTCCTCTTAGCAGTGTAGGAAGCCTTAGTGGAGGGTCTTCTACTGTCCATTAGTACCTCCCTAGCCCTCTCAAAGCAGAGTTTTTCAGAGTCATATAACCATGCAGCCTCCAGGCTGCTAGGTATAGCAATTTTGGATTTGGGTGCCATAACTTGCCCGAGTCCTGTGTTAGCAAGTCCTGCCCTGAGTGGAAGGCGGAACAGCATATTGATTGAAAGGTCCCGTAAGATCAAATACCAGTGTTGTCTGGCCCAGTTTGGAGCGATCAGTATCATCTCCACTCCATCCCTCTTTATCTTTAGAAGGACCCTGTAAACCAGGGGAATTGAGGGAAACGCATACATCAGTGCCCCCCCCCCAGTATTAGGAAGGCGTCTGCAATTGAGCCCCTCTCTCAGCCTCTGAGGGAGCAGAATCGTTGGCATTTCCAATTCTGGCACGTTGCAAACAGGTCCATTTGAGGCATGCCCCATCGGCTGATGATGTGGGACATCACCTCTGTGTGCAGAGACCATTCATGGTGAGACAGGAAGGTTCTGCTCAATGAATCTGCTGTACTGTTTTCCACCTGCAGCAAGTGGGCTGCTATTGGGGTGAAGTTGTGCCTTAGGGCCAGTTCCCATAGACTGGTGGCTTCCACACAGAGGGCTGAGGGAAGCACTTCTTCTTGCCAGTTCATGTAGAACATGGCTGCTGTATTGTCTATTTGGGCCTGGACTGTTTTCCCCTTTATCAAGTCCAGAAAGACCTTGCAGACCTGGTGAATGGCCCTGAGTTCTTTCACGTTTACGTGAAGGGGCCTGTCCTTGAAGGCCCATGTCCGTTGGGTTGAAAGTCCCTCTGAGATGTGTTCCCCCCAAACTGCATCTGATGAACTGGCGATAAAGGTCACCGTGGGATTTGAGGTCTTGAAGGCGATCCCGCCCCTGGAAAAAAGCAGGTCCCACCATATTTCCAGGATTTCCAGGATGCTGTGGGGAACTGAAAGAACCTTGTTCGGAAGGAGTTTCTGGGGATGGAAGACTGTGGCTAGCCAGAGCTGGAACCTCCTCATTCTCAGCTGGGCTGTTCTTATCATCGGGGTAGAGGCTGCCCTGTGGCTCAGTAGCTGCAGGTACCATCTGGCTGTGGTGATTGGGGCCTGCTGGAGCTCTGAAATGATGGTACATATGGACTGAAACCTTGACTGGGGAAGTGATGCTTTCCATTTTATGGAGTCCAGTAGGGTTCCTGTGAATTCTATCCTGTGGGCTGGGGTGAGTTTTGCTTTTTCCTGATTTTTGCAAAGCCCCAGGTATGCACACAGTTTTTACAATGCTGATGCTATGGTGAACCTGGTACTTGGACCTTCCTTTTATTAACCAGTCATCAAGGTAGGGGTAGATTTTTATGCCCTGCCTTTGTAGGTGTGCCACCACTGCCACCATATGTTTTGTGAACACCCTGGGGGCTAAGGCAAGCCTGAAAGGGAGGTATGCAATTTGAAAGTGGCTCCCTCCCACCACGAATCTGAGGAATCTCCTGTGTTTGGGTCTTATTGCTATGTGAAAATAAGTGTCCTTTGGGTCAAGGGCTGTGAATCAGTCCTGCTGATCTAGAGCTGGGATGATTTGCGAGAGGGAAATCATGCAGAATTTTATTTTCCTTAGGTGTTCGTTTAGAGCCCTGAGGTCTAAGATAGGTCTCAAGTTGCCATTTGGTTTGGGAACTAGGAAGTATCGGGAGTAGAATCCTCTCCCCATTGTGTCCTTGGGACCTTCTTTATGGCCCTTAGGGAAAGTAGCTTTTTGCATTCCCTTTGCAGCAGAAGATCAAGCTCTGGATTCCTGAGATGCAAGCGAGGGGGTGGATTCTTGTCTTGGGGCATAGATTTGAACTGAATGGAGTACCCTTTGGATATTGTGTCCAATATCCAATGGCCAGTTGTGATGTTGGCCGAATGAAGTAGGAACTGGGTCAGTTGGTTGTTGAATAACAGGGGTTTGGTGGGGGAATGGAGGATCCCTAGCTGCTTGTCAAAAATGCTGCTTTTGGCCAGCCAGTCGGGAGTTACTGTTCCCCTGGTGGGTTGCTTGGGCTGAGGATTGGGATTTTGAATCCTTTCCCACTTGGTTCCTTTCCCTATCCCCCATATTAATGCTGAGGCTGTTGGTAAGACCTCTGGCGTGACCCCTGTGCTTGATTTTGATGCTGCAGCTGTTGGGATTGTTGCTGTGTCTGTTGGGGCCTGAAAGAAGGTCTAACTTCCTGAGGTGCATACATGCCCAGAGATTTTAGAGTAGCCCTAGAATCCTTCATCCCATGCAGTTTAGAATCTGTAGATTCTGCAAACAGGGCTGGACCTTCAAAAGGGGGGTCCTGAATGACCAGCTGCATCTATTGTGATAATCCAGAGCTTTGTAGCCAAGCTGATCGACGCATTGACACTGCGGAGGCTATGTTCCGGGAGGCAGTGTCAGATGCGTCCCATGATGTCATTAGTATGTCGCAGGAGGCTAATACATCCTCATCTACCAGAGTCTCATAGTCCCTGAGATGTTCCTTGGGAATCCAGTGACAAAATCTTTCTAGTGCCCTCCGGAGACTGAATACATGTGTAACACCCACGTGGCCAGATTGAGTCTGCCTTGCAGGCGGCTCTGACCAGAGAAGGGTGCGCGTGGGAACACAGCAAGGAGAGCCCCTTTGTCTCCAGGGGCACCTGTTCCAAACCCCCAGAGTGACCACACACGCACTGGGATAACGTAGGGATTAGGGGATTGGGGAAGGTTTATTTACAGACGTGCAAAGGGGAAACCAACAGGGGAGATGGGGCAGCAGTAACACAGAGTAACAGCTAACACAGGGCCCTGCAAGGCTCAACAATAGACCAGGCTGGAGGCAGACGTGACCTCGTTCTGCACCATGAGTTCAGGAGTCCCAGCACAGTTCCAGTCCAGAAACTCCTAGTCTTTGGCGCCAGCACTTTCCCAGCAAAAGAAAACCCTCTGATGCCTCTTCTGCCGCTCTCTGCGAACCCAGAGCGACACCCTCCCCACTTAACTAACTACAACCTCCCCCCTGAGTTCCAGGTGCTGTACTCACGGCCCCACAGCTCCAGATGGCCAGTCACTGGATGCTGCTCTGTCCTTGGGTGATTCTCCCCAGTACAGTGTCCTTCTGTGGGTGCTAGCCTGGCATCTCAGGTCACCTGCTCTGTCTTCCCTGGCTTCAGGCAGGGCCTCTCCCCCTGCTTCCTTCCCAGGCCTCTGGCTGCAGCTCTAGCCCCCCTCCTCCGCTCCACAAACCCTCTCCCACAGGGCAAAGATTTAAAGGAACCACATTCCTTAAAACCCCAGGGGGATTACACATGTCTCCCCACGAGGGCCTGGTGGTTTGCTATATGCAGCTGGAGGGCTGAGGTGGAATGAACTTTCCTACTGAAGAGATTAAGTTTCTTTGCCTTCTTATTTTTGGGAGTGGAGCTTGGTTGGCCCTGTCTCTTCCTATGGTTAACAGCATCCACTACCAGAGAGCCTGGCGTGGGATTGTTCAAGAGGAAGCTGAATTTATTGGCCGGGACATGGTACCTCTGGTCCACAGCACTGGACATGGGGAAAATGGGGATGGGGTTTACCACTGCGCCTTCGCAATGCTGTATACCCCATTATGCAGGGGAACTGAGACCTTAGCAGGTTGGGCCGCATCCTCTATGTCAAATAGAAGGTTGCACTGTTCCTTGAGAACCTCAAGATCTAAGTTTAAATTTGATGCAATGCACCTAAGCAAGTCCTGCTGGGCACGAGGGTTGTCCCTGTATGCCAAAGGTCATTGGTAAGTCGCTTCATCTGGGGAAGAAGATGAAGGGATCCACGATCTACAGTGCCATGTGATGCTGCAGTCGGGTTCATCTTCTGAGGCCTCCGAGGAGCAAGGGGTCCTAGCTGACGGCATTGCCAAGGGTTGCGATGATGCAGGTTCATCCTCTGAAGAGTAGTTGAGCCATCTGCTAGACCATTCTTGGAATGAGTGTGGTGTTGAGTTGTGGTGTGCCCTGGAGAGGCCTCTTTCCTTTCAGGGGCTGCTATCACTATATTGGCTAATCTGGGTTTTGCTCCATGTCCCCACCGGTGCCGATGGGGTCAGTGATGAGGGGGACAGTGCCACAAGTGTTCGTGCTTGGGTACCGAGGGACAAATCATTTGGTGGCTGGGAGTTGGGGAGCGCTTACAATGGCACTTACCTGCAGGCTTCTCTCCTGCTGGGGTTGGTACCAGTGATGATGGGGACTGATGGTGCCGGGATTCATCGTCAGATGGCGCTGAGGAACAGAAGTTGATCTCGCCCATCTAGATCCTTGCAAGCATGGTACTGAAGGTTCACGTAAGGATCCAGGTGAGGAGAGGTACCCATTAGCCGACTCCTGTTCTGGTCCCGAGGCAGTGCCATTTTCTGGTGCCAGGAGGGAACCCACCATCAACTCTGATACCAGTACCGACTCTGCTGTGGAGGTCCACTCCTTGGCTGAGAGGGCTGGTTTTCCTCTTGACTGTACCAACCTATGTGGTGCCAAAGATGTCAGTTCAGGCAGAATCTTCACCGCCGCTAATGCCTCTGGTGTTGAAGGGATGGGGATGCACTCCGGATCCTTTCCTTGAGGCGGACTTGCCGGAGGAGAAGTGGAACAGTGCCGAGGCAGTCCCAAGGCAGAGGCTGATCACGGCTTTTTACTAACAGCCAGAGAGCAGAGCTGGTTTTATTCTGCTGCCGATCTGGCACACAGTGCCAATGAGTCCTTAGGTGTAGCAGGCGTATCCACTGTTGGTTGTGCTGCCCAATCCTGGGTGATATTGTGGAGCCTTTGCTCCCTGTCTTTGCATGTTCTCTGCTTAAAAGACTTGCATATGGGACATTTGTCCACTTGGTGTGACTCACCCAGGCAAGAGAGGCATCTCTCGTGGGGATTGGTGATTGGGAATGCCTTGCAGCAGACTGCACAGGGCTTAAATCCTAGTATAGCTAAGTCATAAAATAATAAAGAGAAGACAGGCACTTGCTCAACAGCAAGGGCAGGCTGTTCCAGTATTGTTGCTGAGGGCAGAAAGAAGGAACGGGGAGGGTCAGGCTCAAGGTTACATATATAGCTGCGGTCGTGGCACAGAGGGGCATTGGCAGTTGACCCTGACCTGACAGGCTAAGGCTAAAAGACTTTCCGGATTAGATACCTGTTACTGAATGATGTGAGCAGCACTCAAAGAAGAATTCTGGTGTTTTGGATTACTAGGGTCCTTGGGGTTGCCATAGTGATAGATGGGAGGGTTGTTTTAGTCCTTGGGAAACCTGTCTCTCAGGTTCCGTCCACTCTCAGTTCTCTTTCAGTAAAGATTCCATAGGAGCTCTGAGTATGCTGCCTCTCATTATTAGAGTTTAATTTACCAAGATATAGACACGAATCATTTGTTCTGCCTTTTAACAGTGGGAGAAAATAGTTAAACGGTCCTTGAGCGTAGCCCTTAGTCAGGTCTAGTACAGCCTCAGCAGAAATATGATACCACTCCTCCTTGCTTCCTTTAACAGGCTAATAGACTCCTAGTCTCTGCCATAGAAATGCTTCCTTTGCTGAGATCTGGTGGGAGGAGAGTGAACAGATGGAGCACAGTTCTGCTGCCATTTGTTTGTGCAACAGGGGGCAATGGTTGGTTACTCATTGCAACCGTCCTTCTTCGAGATGGGCTGCTCACATACATTCAGTTACAGGTGTCTACGTGCCGCAGCGCACGGTAGCTCAGAAAGTCTTTAGCGTTAGCCTGTCAGGTCAGGGCGCACGGCCAATGCCCCCTACATGCTGCGGCCACGGCTATATAGGTGACCGTGACCCTGACCCTCCCAGTCCCATATACCTTTGCCAACTCCGTTAGCGGGGATGGTGGGAGGGACCTGAATGTATGTGAGCAGCCTGTCTCAAAGAAGGACGATTATGGTGCGTAACCAACCGTTCTTCTTTGAGCGCTCTTCACATCATTCAGTTACAGGTGACTGCTAGCCATACCCAAGGATGGTGGGAGAAGTTACAGTCTACCCACACTGAGTACAGCTCTGCCCACAGTGGCATCATCTCTAGCCTGTTGGGCAATGGCGTAGTGCGTTGTGAAGGTATATATCAATGACCACGTAGTGGCCCTGCAGATCTCTTGGATCGGGACCTTAGCGAGGAAGGCTGTGGAAGACACCTGAACTCTAGTAGAGTGGGCTCACACAGTCTCTGGGAGAGGTGTGTTTCTTTAATGCAGTTCACAATCCATTTGGAGATGCATTGGGAGGATACCGGAGAACCTCTCATGTGTTCCGCGACCGCCACAAACAGTTGGGAGGTCTTGCAGAAGGATCGTTTGCGCTCAATGTGGATTAGGAGCGCTTTTCTCCCATCCAGGGTGTACCACCATCTCTGGTTTTCTGTCACCTGTGGGTCTGGATAGAGGACCGGCAGGCAGATCTTTTGATTCATGTGGAAGGGGGTGGCGACCTTGAGCAAGAACGAGGGGTGGTGATGCAGGACCACCTTGTCTGGGAAGAAAACCATATATGGGGGTTCAGAGGATAGGACTCGCAGCTCTGAGACCCTTCTGGCTGAGGTAACAGCCACCAGGAAAGCCACCTTCCAGGACAGCACTAGCAGGGTGGCTGAGTCTAAGGGCTCGTACAGCAGCTCTGTCAGATCCCGTAGCACCACATTCAAGTCCCACTGTGGAGTGGGGTTATGGATGTGGGGAAAAAGTTTTTCCACTCCTTTCAGGAATCTATGGCAGATGGGTGTGAGAAGAGTGGGACGCCATCTATTGTTTGGAGAAAGGCCAAGATTGCTCCCAAATACACTTTCAATGAGGACAGAGATAGGCCTTTCTCCCTTAGGTCAAGAAGGTAATCAAAAGTTTTCTGAATTGGTGCAGAGATAGGGTCTATGTTTTTATCACGGCACCAAGTGGAGAAGTGATTCCATTTTGCCATGTAGGTGGACCTGGTGGAGGGTTTTCTGCTACCAACCAGGACCTTTTTAACCCTATCCAAGCAGTGTCTCTCTGGCTCGGTGAGCCAGAGAGCATCCAGGCTGTCAGGTGCAGGAGGCCCAGGTTGGGGTGCTGAAGGTGTCCTGAGTCCTATGTCAGAAGGTCCACCCACCGTCGGAGGTGGAGCGGGGTCCTCACTGACATGTCTTGAAGGAGAGGGAAACAGTGTTGCCTGGGCCAGTCCAGAGCTATCAAGATGATGAGTGCCTTGTCTGCGAGGGCCTTCAGAAGCACCCTGTGAATGAAGGGAATTGGTGGGAAGGCATACATTAGGGCACCTGGCCTGTTGAGGAGGAAGGTATCACTGAGAGACCCTTTGTCCCAACCTTGGAGGGAGCAGAACCAGGGGCATTTGTGGTTCTGTGCCAGGACAAAGAGGTCAATCTGAGGGGTTCCCTGAAGGGGATAACATGAACCTGCAAACTCCATTTTGGGCCTTAAGACACCATTTCAGGGATCCAGGGTGGTCACGTCTCACCTGTCCCCCTCCCTGAGGTCAGTCACCTGGGCCATGGATCAACAGATGAGGTAATGCCCCATATAAGGAAACAGCTCACACTTAGCCCAGGTGGGGTGACATGCCATGTAAGGTAAACAACCCGAAATCCAGACTGTAATTGGCGCTGTGCCAGCCCTCACCCCCTTCTCCTAAACTGTACTATATAACTCATGTTATTGTTACTCTTGGGGAGCCAGCTTCCTTAGGGAACTGCTCCACCAGATCTGGTAGGTAAATAAAAGCATATGTTTGTGTGACCTCCTCTGCCTCTGTGTGTCTTGGGGCCACTCGGGTCGACTCAGGAAGCGCAAGGGCTTTGGGCTCTTACAATTGGGGGCTCGTCCGGGATCCCGAGGCGAGAGCCACGAGAAGCCGAACGCCCACTGCTGGCAAACAGTCCCGCTTCGCACCATCGGGTCTTTTGCTTCTCCTGGCTGCTAGCTAAGGGCCCCTGCTGGAAAAATCGGATTCTGGAGCAGAGGACGTCACAGGAACAGGTAAGATAGAGTGAGTCTTCGGGCGAGATCTCTTGAACCTGAGAGTTCGTACTGGGTAAGATAGAGTGAGCCTTCGGGCGAGATCTCTTGAACCTGAAAGTTTGTACCATGTAAATGTAACCCCCCCTGGGGTTTTAAAGAGCGTGGTTCCTTTAAATCTTTGCCCTGTGGGAGAGGGTTTGTGGAGCAGAGGAGGGGGCTGGAGCTGCAGCCAGAGGCCTGGGAAGGAAGCAGGGGGGAGGCCCTGCCTGAAGCCAGGGAAGACAGAGCGGCTGACCTGGGATGCCAGGCCAGCACCCACAGAAGGACACTGTGCTGGGGAGAGTCGCCCAAGGACAGAGCAGCATCCAGTGACTGGCCATCTGGAGCTGTGGGGCCGTGAGTACAGCACCTGGGACTCAGGGGGGAGGTTGTAGTCAGTTAAGTGGGGAGGGTGTCGCTCTGGGTTCACAGAGAGCGGCAGAAGAGGCATCAGAGGGTTTTCTTTTGCTGGGAAAGTGCTGGCGCCAGAGACCAGGAGTTGCTGGACTGAACTCTGGACTGGAACTGTGCTGGGACTCCTGAACTCATGGTGCAGAACGAGGTCACGTCTGCCTCCAGCCTGGTCTATTGTTGGGCCTTGCAGGGCCCTGTGTTAGCTGTTACTCTGTGTTACTGCTGCCCCAAAACTCTGTTACATGTTAGCTCTGTGTTCTTGAGGAATCAGAGCATAGTATCCAGCCTGTGCCTCCCCCCGACTCCACATCCCCCAACCTCTGCTTGAACTGAAAACCAAGAACAGTAGGAAATGGGAAACATCCTTATCTACCCATATCCAAAAGCCATCAGCACAGTAAATGGTGCTTCATTTGCACTGACTATGGAAAGCCAGGCTCCAAAGCAAGAACTGCACTGAACCCTGGGATTGAAGAAGCAGGAACCACACTGAACTCTGGGATTGAAGAAGCAGGGAAGCATTGCCTGATGGGGAATCTCACACCAAAACGAACAAACTGAGCAATTATCAGACCATTCTAGTCACAGACATGATAATTGATACCCAAAATACTGAGTCTGCCTGACTGTATTGTGAGATTCTCTGAATCATTACACCCAGCCAGGAGTGTGTATTGGCCACTTAAACAAGTCTTTATAAAAAACTTTACATCCAGCAGTACAGTAGTGTGTGTAGTGTGTGTCCTGTGCAAGTCCTGATTGGATCCTTTCTGAATCCTGTGTGAGTCTGGATTGAGTCCTGACTCCTGATGCTTGGATCTAAAGCTGTAGCATTTCCACTGGGATTTGGCTTTTCTTCCTTGCTGATTGCTGTGGGAGCTTTGTTTCCATCCAGCCTCTGACCCTAATCTGCACAACCTGGAAACCTTTCTGCTACACAGAGTGGTGACACCCCCCCCCAAACTTCCCTCTCTCTCTCTCTCCCCCCCCCCAACCTCTCTCCCTCTTTGTTAATTATGACTCTCTCTCTCTAGGCCTGATACAGTAGAAGCTAGGTAATATTGTAGCTGGGTGTTTTTCTTTCCTTGTATGTTTATCAATGCTGTAACTGGGTATTTTGGGGTATTCTTCTCTCCTTTGTATTTATTATTATTATTGCAAGTTTTAGATACCTAGCAATAAAATGCCTTTTGTTATCAAGTCAGTTTCCAGACTCTTCTAAGACGTCATTTGTGGTCTTGGTTTCTTTATATCGCTTTGCAGCAATGCTTCTATTACCTAGCCAAAGATCCCTGTAATACCCACAACCCTGTAAGGTTTGCTCATTGATAGGGATAGTAGCCTGATTGACTCCAGGGGCATATAAGGGTGACAGCTGACAAGTGCTGTTTTGACCCAGCCTGATTGAGTCCAGGGGCATATAAGGGTAGCAGCTGAGAAGTGCTGTGTGACCCAGCCTACTGAGTTCAGGGACACATAAGGGGTCAGCTGAGAGTGCTGATAGACCCGGTCCACTCAGATGCACCTATATAGAAACACAAGTGACACAAGCAGCACACTAAGGCTATGTTCACACATGGAGGGTTATTTCGATAAAGTTGTTCCGAAACAACTTCTATTGAAATAACACCTTATTTCGAAATACCTTAGTTTGAATTAACAAACTGTTAATTCAAAATAAGGAAAAAAGTGGGAAATGAAAAAGTGGGAAACGAAAAAGCATGGCTCGGGCTGCAGCCCCAGAAAGGGGGCTGCAGCCCCAAAAAGGGGGCTGCAGCCTCCAGCGGGGTGGGGTCGGGTGAACCCCTGCTGGGTGGCCCAGCCCACAGCCCGGCCTGCCCCCCCGACTCCGCCAGCAGGTCAGGGGCGCCAGGCTCAGCCCACAGCCCGGGCTGCGGGCTGAGATGCCCAGCAGGGGTTCACCCCCCCACCCCGCCGGAGGCTGCAGCCCCCTTTCTGGGGCTGAGGGACAGCCCTCAGCACCCTAGCCAAGGTCCTGAGGGTTCCCTGGCCAGGATGGTGAGGATCCAATGTTGTTTCGGAACACTTTGTTCCGAAACAACATGTTCACACTGCCTTATTTCAAAACAACAGTTGCGAAACAACATTGTTTTTCCTAGAAACAAGGTTTAACAATGCTGTTGTTTTGAAACAACAGGTTCCCGTTGTTTTGAAACAACTGTGCGTTGTGTGAACAACAGAATTCTTATTTCAAAACAACCTCTGTTGTTTCAAAATAAGAGTGCTGTGTGAACACAGCCTAATAGAATTAGCATCTTCCCCAAAGAGAAAGCAACCCTAATAAATGAGCATACCCTGAGTTGGTGGGCAAAGTTGGTAACAACTCGTGATTCTCCAGTGGCTTTCTGCTGAGTGATTCTGCTATGCCATTGTCCACCCTGGGAAGATGGGCGGCAGTTGGTGTGAAGTGATGGTCTATCGCTAGTTGCCAGAGCTTGGTCGCTTCCTCGCATAGTGCTGAGGAGCAGACTCCCCCTTGGCTGTTCGTGTAGAACACGGCTGCTGTGTTGTCTGAGAGGATTTGGACCACTCTGCCCTGGATCTGGTCTAGGAAGGTCATGCAGGCCAGTCTGAAGGCCCTGAGCTCATTCACATTTATGTGGAGGAAACTGTCCTTGGGGCTCCAGGCACCTTGCGTAGAGAGGCCCCCGGACAGGTAGGCACCCCACCACAAGTTGGAGGCGTCCGTTATCAGGGTCACTGCAGGCTTGGACTCCCTGAATGGGATTCCCCCCATCGTGAAGTTGGGATCCCTCCAAATTTGGAGGGACTGCAGGGCATGTTGAGGTACCAAGATTACCTTGTCTAGATGGTCCCTTTCTGATCAGAAGCTTGTGGCGAACCAGAGCTGGAATGATCGCATCCTCAGGCGGGCTGTTCAGGCTAGCGATGTACCCGCTGCCGTGTGCCCCAGGAGCTGCATGCATCTGCACGCTGTGGTCAGCCCGGGCGCTTGGAGTTCCATGATGATGGTGCAGATGGGCCGAAATCTTGAGAGGGGCAAGGATGCAATGCCTTGCTGGGCGTTTAAGCGTGCCCCAATGAACTCTATGTCCTGAGTGGGGCAAAGTTTGGACTTTTCCAAGTTTATGCGGAAGCCCAGAAACTCGCACAGGTTCATTACCACTTTGACATGGTCTTGTACTTGTCGACTTGACTTGCCCACTATGAGCCAATCATCTAGGTGGGGTAAATCCTTACACCCCTCCTGCATAGGAACACTGCGAATTGTGTGACACACTTTCTGAACACCCTGGGGGCTAGCGATAACCCAAAGGGGAGGGTGGTGAACTGGTAGTGGTGTCATGCCACTACAAACCTGAGGAACTGCCTATGGTGGGGCCAAATGGCTATGTGGAAGTAAGCGTTCTTTAGGTCAAGGGCTGTGAACCACACTCCTGGGGACAGGGACGGGATGATCTGTGGTAGGGAGATCATGCAGAATTTTATTTTCTTTATGTTTTTGTTGAGAGCTCTGAGCTCTAGGTCCCCGTTGGGTTTGGGGACCAGGAAGTAGCGGGAATAGAACGCTTTGCCATGTTCCCCCTTGGAAACCCTATCGATGGCTCCGAGGGAGAGTAACTTCTGGCATTCGGCCTCGAGCTTGCCTAGCAGATCAGGTTCTCTGGGATCATGGGAAGGGATGGTTTCCTGTCCTGGGGGGTTTAGAGGAACTGAATGCAGTATCCTCTGGCCACTGTGTCAGGGACTCACTGGTCCGATGTGACCTGGGTCCATTGTGGGGCGAAGTGGCGGAGGTGGTGGGGGAAGAACAGGGGCTGTGGAATGCTGCCCTCGGGGGGACCATCAAAAACGCTCTTTGTGGCCTGACGAATGGTGCGACCCCTGTCCGCGCCGCCCCAACTGGATGGCGCCCAGCTTACCCCCTTTACCTGATCGGCCTTTATCCTTGTCCAGGTGGCGCTGGGGAAACTGGAGAGATCTCAGAAACTGGGTCTGCAGTTGCAGCTGTTGTTTCAGTTGCTGTAGCTGCTGTTGTAGCTGGTGCGATCTCAAGGAACACCTAAGAGGTTGTGGGGTGTAGATCCTGAGAGACCTCAGAGTAGCCCTTGAGTCCTTCATACCATGCAGCTTCACATCTGTGGAAGGTGCAAAGAGGTTGGGACCTTCGAAGGGAAGGTCCCGAATAATTTGTTGCTTCTGCGTGGAGAGACTGGAGTTCTGGTGCCAGGCCAATCGGCACATCACCATTGCCGATGGCATTGTGCATGCTGCTGTGTCCACCGCATCCCAGGTTGCCTCAAGCGCATCCCTGGACGCTCTCTCGCCCTCATCTAGCATCGCTTCAAAGTCTCTCAGGCGATCCTTGGGGATGACCAGCCGGAGATTTTGTAGAGGTTCCCACAGGTTGAAGATGTAGCGCATCATCAAGGCTGAATGGTTTGAGATGCGCAGCTGGAGGGCGGCAGAGGAATAAACTTTCCTGCCCAGCACATCGAGCCTCCTTGCCTCCTTGTTCTTGGTCATGGTGCTAGGTTGGCCTTGTTTCTCCCTTTGGTTAACCGTGTCGTCCACCAGGGACCCTGGGGCTGGGTGATGAAACAGGAAGGGAAGTCCTTCCAGGGAGATGGAATATTTCTTGTCCACTACTTTGGACACTGGTGGAATCGAGGAAGGTGTTTGCCAGAGGTCCTGGACAATGCAGAACACCCTGGCATGCAAGGGGATTCCGACCTTAGCCAGCGAGATTCGACGACACATCAAAGAGAGAATCATCCTCCACCTGGATCACCCCTAGCTTGAGCTTCAGGTTCACCACCATGCGGCGGAGAAGGTCCTGCTCAACATGAGGATCTCCTTTGCGGTCGGCGGACATGTCGATTAATCACTCATTGGGCGACGAAGATGATGGGGCCCGTGATCTTCTTCGTTGGGTAGAATCAGGGTCCGGCTGTTTGTCGGAGAAATCTGAAGACTCCAGTGCAGGTGAGCGGGCATAGCGGGAGGAGGTGTCATCTGCTGTCATGTTCAACCAGTTGAGGGCCCATTCGTTGTGCAGGGACATCTACGGTGGCATATGTGTCATGAGGGGGTCAGGTACTTCCCTCGATGGGTGCCTTCGCCGCGAGCTCAGCGACACGGAGCTTTTCCGGGCTCGCTTTCTTGGGTGCTCCTCCTGGGGAGGAAGAAAGGGATCTTCCGAGGATGACCTGGATGACCTCCCCCCCGACAGTCAGCAATCTGGTACTGAGAATTCCTCGGAGAAGCGGTGAGATGCAGCTGTAGAACTTGGGCCTGGTACTGGGTTTGACGGTGCCGGGTCAGAGAGGGGTGAGGAGGCCCGGGACAGTGCCGGAATCAGTGCAGGTGTTGCCAGTGCCGAATCTGACAGTACTGGAAGTGACAGTACTGGAAGCAGGCTTATCGGCGATGGTGCCAGGTGCAGCGGTACCGGGCTTGGTGGCGGAGCTGGGCTTGCCGGCGGTGCTGGACTTGTGGGCGGTGCCAGACCTGTGGGAGGTGCCATGTCAAGCTGCGCTGAGGGAGGCAGTGCCATTGTGGCCGGTTGCCTCTTGTTCTTCACTGAAGCCAGATTTAAATGCCCTTGGCAAGCCGGTGCCTGAGTCGGGACCCTACCCGGGGCGGCTGGAAGGCTACCAGGAGACCAGCAAGGTCAGTGACTAGGAGGTACCGTGGAAGGCCGAGATCTTGGGTCCGGTACTGGGAATCGGTGGGAAGCTTGAGCCCGGGTCGATCGAGGATCCAGCGGAGCACTAGTGGCTCAGCTGCTTTCGAGCTGAGTGGCTCCAGTCCCCAAAATTAGGCGGAGGCATTGGTCCCTTTCCAGCTGAGTCCTCCGCTTGAAGGATCGGCAAATGGGGCAGTCCGCTGTGAGGTGGGACTCACCCAAACAAGCAAGGCACTTCTCGTGCGGATCATCCATTGGGAAAGCCTTGCAGCATCCTAAGCATGGCTTGAATCCTGGCATTTCGAGTTTTGTGTGAAAAGACAGGTCCTTGCGTTTCTCAAGATAACGCTGATCCAAACCGACGCTGATGGTGGAAAAAGGAACTGGGAGGGTCAGGGTCACGGTCACCGATATAGCCGCGGCTGTGGTGTGCAGGGGGCGTTGGCCGTGCGTCCTGACCTGACAGGCTAACGCTAAAGACTTTCTGAGCTACCATGCACTACGGCACGTAGACACCAGTAACTGAATGATGTGAGCAGCGCTCGAAGAACATTTCATTCCCCCACACAGTTAATGCTCCAGTGACTTGTAACCCAGAACCAGCCAGACTACCAATTCCCATCATGTTCCTCATCACTGAGGTGGGCTTATGCAGCTCTGAGACCATGCAAATAAAGCAGCCCCCTTTTCAACTGGCTGAGCAAGGGGAGGGCCCCTCAGACCCTCAGATTTGCTTACCCTTGCAATTAAATCTCAACCCCCAGCCCCTGTCTTTGCCTCAGTCGCCTTTTCTGAGCAGTTTCCCATTGCTTCTTCAGCTCCTTTGCCAGGGTCCCAGGGGAGTGCTCAACCTGACACCCACCAGAGGCATTTGGTGTTAGAAAGTGGGATTCCAGACCATATCCCCAGTTCCTGGTGGAGTGCTGTGACCAGGGGTGTTGCTGCCACTGGACCGAGGGGCTGCAGGCTCCCCATGTCTCTGGCCTAGCCCCAGCAGTGGCAGGGGTCAGATACAGTCCAGAACCTCCTGCCGCTTGTTGGCAGCAGTCAAATTCAGACGGGGGTCACCTGCTGTCTTTCTGCTGGCAGGCTGTGGCCAGATCTGGGCCGGACTGCTGGTGGAGGGCCCAATACGGCTCCTGGTTTGGGGGCCGGGGCCATATTAGGTAGTAGGCAGGGCCACACAGCAGGGGGCAGGACCCAGGTTCCGACCTTCTTTTCAGGGCAGCGACAGCCCTGGCTGTGGCTATGTGCTTCTTCATCTTTCCTCCTCTTCCTTCTCTTCATGTCTCAGCCAAGAATAATCAGCCATAGGTGGGGTCCAGAACCCCACTCCACTCCCATTCCTCTTGCATCTCTTCTCCAACTTTGGACCCAGGCTAGCAGGCAGTGCCTGTGTGAACAGCTGATTCGTGCCTGTTAGTTTGTTTCGAGACTCAGCCAGGTGTTGGTGTCTGGGCTGAATACAAACCCTGAAGGGCAGCATGTCAATCAGGAAACTGCAGGGAGTTAACCACAGACATTAGAATTTTAGTTTCTTTATGCTTGCAGGTGGTTCTAGGCTAGGGTATGAAACCCAGGGTGGTGCCCACAGAGTTTTGTCCCAGTGTCTGAGTAACATGGGCTGATTTCGTCATGTCAGTGACAGAGTGTGTGTGTGTGCAATATGATTCATCCCCTGGATCAGGGGTATCGTGCGCGTGCACACACACATACAGAGAGAGAAAGAGAGAGAGAGAGAGCAGGTCAACAGGCGCGCGCGCGCGCACACACACACACACACGAGTGCAAGTTCCAAAGGGGTAGCCATGTTAGCCTAGTTCAGCAAAACAAACAAGGAGTCCTGTGGCACTTTTAAAAACTAACACATTTATTCATCATTATCTCCTCCACCAGGGGACAGCAGGGGCATGCACTCCCACACTGTGGGTTGTCAACCTTGAATTTTAGGTTTCACGTGCCATGAAGATCTGGCGTTGATGTTTTTATTATTGACATGGGAAACTTTTTACTCTTGTTTCTAAATATACCACAAACAACACAAGCATGTCCCAAAAGCATGCACTCAGTCATGATATTCTGTGCACAGCAATTCAGAGTTCCATAATTGTTTTAGCTGCAGTTAACTGACCAGTCAGGCTTTTTGAGCATAGGCAAGAACAGAAAACAGGAAACGGATAAGAGCACAGTCAGAGTAGAAGCAGTCTGAGGCAATTATGAGCCCTAGACGAAGGCCCATTGTGGGTCCCCCTAAAGGGCCCATTACAGGACCCCACTGTCACCTTCCCCATGGCACTGGTCCCCTCTGCAGCCCTAATTACTCATGCACGCACGCGCGCGCGCACACACACACACACACACACACACAGGACTCCTTGTGTGTCTAACATGACTATCCCTTTGGAACTTGTAAATTATTCTTGGGTATGATATTTTTTAAGGATCTTTCCATCATGAAGCTTGTAAGTTGATCATCTTTCTCTTAATATAAATGAGTTAATGATGAACTACAAAGTCGAAAGAAACATTTAATTTTTTTTAAAAAAGTGAGTGCATTAATTAACAAATAAAAAGTGGTAAAATTAATGGTGGCTCAAAAATAACTAAAATGCCACATTTAATATTTTGACCATTAAATCTTATAAATTTTTATATGGCCTAGGGTTTATGTGCACTATATGTTTAATACAAATAATTATAATAAATAAAAATAAGTGTAAAGAAGGTGTTTAGTGTGTAGCTATAAATGAAAAACACCAAATTTCAATGAAATTCTCTAAAGTACTCAAGTTTATAAAACTCTGGCCCCCTCAAAAATATTGAATAGTAAATATAAAAGAAACTAAAAAATTGCTTACCTAAAGAAAGACACACAGCACACACAGCTGTAATGATTGCTTGAGGCCAACACTGTATTTATATGTAGCAGCCGATATAGACCTACCTGGTAACCTGAGCTAACCAAAGCCAAAAGAAAAATTGTCACAAAAATAAAGGAAAAGGCAAAAGAAGAACAGGTGGGAAAAAAAAAAAAGCAAAAGAAAAGAAAAAGGCAAAATTTCACAAGTAGAATTAAAAAATAACAGAATAAATGGCCACACTGAGGAACCAAAAGATGAGACCATTGGAAAAGTTCCTGTTATTGTGTGGTTTACTGGTGTCACAAAGAGCTTGCACCTGCTTTTTTAGCATGTCAGTGTATGGGCAGATAACAGCAAAATCTGTAATTCAGACAAAGAACAGATCCTGATGATAGTTTGCCTTGATGAGCCAAGACTGAGGGTGTGTTCACACAGCAGTCTTATTTCGAAACAACAGAGGTTGTTTCGAAATAAGAAAGGCCATGTTCACACGACACACTGTTGTTTCGAAACAATGTGTTCCGTTGTTTCTAAACAATGGCGTTGTTTCGAAGCAACTTAAACCCCATGTGGGGACGAAACAATGCCGTCTGAACATGTTGTTTCGAAACAACGGTGACTCGTTTCGAAATAACTGTTGTCTGAACTTGCTATTTTGATTCCTGCTTTTTTTCCTTAATTCGAATTAACAAACTGTTAATTTGAATTAACTTATTTTAAAATAAGGTGTTATTTCGATACAACTTGTATCGAAACAACTTGTATCGAAATAACCCCCTGTGTGTGAACATAGCCTGAAAGTGCTGAGGCTTCCAGCCCTACTGCCTCTGCTAGTTGGGAACAATTTCTATATTTTCATTTCTGTTCACCAGATTAATGAGGCCTCTTATTGCTCAGGGCCTACTACTTGGCCACCTGCTCCACCTACCCCTAAAGCTGCCACTGGGTCAGAGTAATTTTAAGATACAAAAAGTGATTCTGAATGAAAATGTGAAAGTACAACGTGCCTTATTTGAACCCAGTTTCACGGATATTGCCATTTATTTATGGGTTTACAGACAGGGTCAACACTGTTCATTTTTTATTGGCTCTGTATAAATTGACAGAAAGTTGGCAATCCTTACCATGCAGGTATCATCCCCTCCACCAGGGGCAGCAGAGGCATGCACAAACACACAGGACAGGCCCCATCCCTTTAACACTAACTTAGGCATAGTGCCAATGCTCCTGGGCTTTGTGGCAGACCCAACATGGGAATCAGGGTGCTGAATGACCCCAGACCTGCTGAACCCACTTGTTGCTCAGGCTGTGCCTTGGTGCTTTGCAATTGTGACTTGTTTCCTGTTCACAGTATCAGCGTGATTTGGGGAGAAATGGGACTTCTGTTTTCTGGTTCCCTTATCTTTGATTTAGAAAAAGAAACCCACAAGCAGCATAACCCCCTTGCTCATCAATGTCAAAAATAGATTCCCTGCCCCCACCATACCAGTTTTCATGCATCAGTAAGATTGTGGTGGCTGAAGACAATGTTATATTAGAAAAGGAAAGACTAGCAGGATCTTATTCAGGGGAACAAAGCAATACACCACATTTATTATAAGAAAACGCAATTGATAACTAACAATCTAATACCTGTGCACACACACAGAAACATACATGCGCACGTGCGCACACACACACACACAAGCACATACAAACAAGAGCATGTTCTGCAGTTCATCAAGTATAGTTGCCAGTCCTGACTGTTGCTTGAGAGACCAGCTTGTGTTAATCACTGGAGTTCACAGCTCATGTCAGCTACCTGGCCTGGGAAACCAGGCATGAGGAAGAGCAGGGTCTCTGTCAGGCACACAGCTGTGCATCGACACTCTTGGATGCCGTGCAGAATATTACCCAAAGCTAAGCAGTCTCACCCATGTATTGTGTCTCTTTATCCATGGATGTTGTGTCCATACTGCCTCAGGGTACTGTGTGACCATGAGTCATCAGTTAATGGCAGATGTGACTTTTTGATCCTGTTCTTGATGGGACTATTAGTCCCTTTCTTTCTAGGGTTGATTCTTCTTGCTTTTGCAGGGTTTGTTTGCATTGTTTTTCAGGCATTAAGGTGGTGCCAGCAGTTTGTCATCAGGGCAGGCTGGTGTTGGAGACTGATCCCATCATACACACACACCCTTCATTCAGACTAAGTTCACATATTTCTAAACAAAGTTTCAGAAAAACTTAGCCTGAGCAATACAAAATGAAGTGAACAATTCAAAATGGAGTTTTGGTTACAATATGAAGTTACAAGTGAATGAGCATGGCATTTTTATCAATGAATATTCTATGTAGAAATTTCTGTGTGAAGCAGTTTGATGATGTAAATTCATCTTTAGCCCTACAACTGGACCACCAGGAAGCTGGGTTGTGGAGACTGAAAACCAGACATCATCCTTGTTCCAGGTAGGCTGGTCCTCACTGCACTAGTGCTATATGATTGCCTATGGAGGGACAGTGCCTGCCTCCTAGGAGCTGACAGAGAAAGATGCAAAAAAGGAGGGATCCTGGGGGCAGGGCCGTGGGGGATGCCCCAGCCCCACCCCCAGCAGGAGCAGCGCCGCGGGGGATGCCCCGGCCACACCTCCCACAGGAGCGTTGTGCCAGGGACTCCGGGCCGGCGCTCACTCTGGCCCCAGCAGCAGCAGGCTCCAGCCACGCACCGGGGCCACGCCGCCAGGTTTGGCGGCAGCTGGGGCTTTAAAGCCACTGGGGTGAGGCGCGGGGCTGCGCCACACTCCACCCCTGGCTGCCGGGCCCCGGCCGGCCCCGGGGGGGGGGCGGCGCCCCCCGGGCCCCCCCCCCCCGCGGACACCCCTCAGCACCCTGGCCAGGGTGCTGAGGGGGGGCTGCCCTTCCTCCCAGGGTGTTTAGCGCCCTGGGAGGAAGGTGACTTGTTTTGGAACACTTTGTTCCGAAACAACATGTCCGAACAGGGCTTTTTCGAAACCTCTGGTTTTGAAACAACCCTGTTTCGAAAGCAAATGAGGTTTAGGTTATTGTGGAAGAACCATGGCCATTTCGAAACAAGCTGTTTGCTTGTTTCGAAATGGCTGTGCGTTGTGTGGCCATGGCACTTCTTATTTCGAAACAACCCCTGTATAAGAAGTGTGTGTGGCCATACCCAAAGACTACCAGGTCCGAAGGGAACAATATGATCATCTACTCTGGCTTTCTGCATGATGCAGGCCACAAAACCTCACTCACCTGCTCCTTAAGTATACTCCCAACCTCTGATAGAGTTATGGATGTCCTCAGATCATGATTTAAAGATGTAAGGGAGGTCTAGAGCCACATCACTTCTTGTGCTGTGCTTGCAGTTTAGCTGATAGGGGGCATCTGATCTGTATGGGTTCTGTATTAGCATGAGCACAAAGAGCACAATTAAGTTATTAGCATAGTGGGTGCAGGACATGATAGTTAATGGTATTTAGGTTGATTTGGTCGCAAAGATGTCAATACCTGTAATTTTACTGAAAAGAAGCATGAAATACTGTCTTTTGTAATATGCTACTCTTTTAATTGTTCAAACTTTGTTTAGGTTAGTTTAAGGGTGAAAAGCCACCATTAGCTACAAGGAACTTGAAAGAGGGATGAATTCCCTGTTTTCAGCCTGAGAAAAGCTGAAGGGGAGTAGCACTAGTGCAAGCTGAAGCTGTACCTGAGGCACTGCTTCACATCTGCACTCCTATCAAAGGACAGATCAATTGCTTAGCTTTCTATGGAGTATGTCTTTTATTTTGATCAGAGAAGCTGTTTGCAGTATTTAGGAGCTGAAATTACTGAGAGAGGAAACTCTTCCTCTCTCTCCGAGTTGAAATTACTGAAGACTGAACAGTGAGAGCAACCAGTGGGTAGTGCTACCAGACAGTAGGCAGAGCCAACAGATGGAGTGAGTAGGCAGCAGAAAGCCAGACAGCAGGCACAATCAGTGGGTGGAACTAGCAGATGACTGGACAGTGGGAGTGACCAGTGGGCGGTGCCAGAGGCTGGTGTGAGCGGCAGTATGAGTGACCAGTGGATGGTGCGGGCAGACAGTTGGTATGAGGGACCTTCCCTACCAATGTTCCCTCTAAGAGGCGCTGGCAGCTGAGCAACTCATGTTGCTCGCTGCGCTGGCCCCTCCCCCCACGGGCTTGCTGCGGTGCCCCCCCACGGGCCTGCTTCTGGCCGCCCCCAGCTGCCCCCGCACCCCTGCGGGCCTGCTCCCGACCACCCCCCCACTCCCAGCGGCCCCCACGGGCCTGCTCCTGGCTGCCCCCCACGCTCCCCGCCCCCAGTGGCCCTCCCACTCCCAGCGACCCCCCCTCCCCCACAGGCCCACTCCCGGTGGCCTCCACATCCCCACAGGCCTGCTCCCAGCTGCCCCCCCCACTCCCAGCGGCCCCCACGGGCCTGCTCCTGGCTGCCTGGCTGCCTCCCCCGCTCCCTGCCCCCGGCAGCCCCCCCGCCCCCGCAGGCCCACTCCTGGCAGCTCCCCCACCCTCGTTCCCAGCAGCCCTCCCACTCTCAGCTGCCCCCCCCGCGGGCCTGCTCCCGGTGGCCCTCCCACTCCTGGCTGCCCCCCCTCCATGGGCCCGCTCCCCGCCGCTCCCACAAACTTACCTCGTGGCTGGAGCCGGACGGCCCAGCCACAGCTCCTGGGGCAGAGAAGCTCTACGGAGCATGCCCAGATTTTCTGGGCATGCTCCGTTAGAGCTTCTCTGGGTGGGAGTTTTCAAAACTCCCTGGTCCACAGGAGCTCTATGGAGAGCCTTTGGCTGCCGGCAGTGCGCTGCTGGCTGCCTTCCCTGCGCTGGCGGCTGTGGTGGACTGCGCTGCAGCGCGCCAGCGCAGCTTAGAGGGAACATTGTTCCCTACTTACCTTGGGATTTTGTTGGGAACCCTGTTCTGCACTGACTCTTCGGATCAATGTTGGTTTGCTATTGAGTTTATATGTGCTGTTGTGCTATGTGGGGTTTAGGTGGAAATCTCTACATGCATTGAACTTCCAAATCAGTGCTGATTTTGCTATTGTGTCTTTATAGTCTTTTTGATTACTATTAAAGCTCTGTATATTACACTCAGACTCGTGCGTGCGAGTGGGGAAGCATTACTCCTTTGGGGTCCCCAGGGAAAAGAGCAGAATTTCCCAGAAGACTGGGTGGGGGCTCGAGCTGGTTGGTGCTGATGATTATTTGGAAACCCCTAGATATAGAACCCAGCCCTTGTTCAGCCATCTCACCCTGGCAGAAGGGTTACAAAGATTTTAAGGTGCAGAGAATCCACCTGCAAGTGACCCACGTGCACCCCATGCTGCAGAGGAAGGCAACATCCCCCCAGGGTCTCTAGCAATAATCTGGGGTAAATGCCTTCCCAACCTGTTACCTGTCAGCTCTTGGGAACCCAGGATGCAGCACTCAGCCAGTCTGATTCACAAATGCCCCCTCCCCCCTCCACACCTACACGTCTGCTTGAACCAGAACTGATCAGAAGAAAGACTTTTAAAAAGCCATGGATAGGCACTGGACGCATTCCTAAACTCCTCTGGAAAAGGGTGATAGGATTAAGATGACTCTCTTAGCCTCATCTACATTGAAAATATGACAGGGAAGCAGCTCCATTAGCATTCAGAGCAGCCAACAGAGATTCTGGGAATGTCTACACTAGCAAATTAGTCCAGACTAAGGAGTCTTAATCCAGCCTAATTTGATCCCTGCCTACACTAGGCTTTGCCTAGTTCGAACTAAAAAAAAAAAAATCATAGCCAGGAATGATCAGTTCCTTTTGTTCAGCAAAACCAAAACGCTATAGTGCCCTGAGTCATTGTTTACTTATAAACAAACCTAGTGTTCTCCTGTGGTCCACTGTTGTTTCCCTGCAAAACCTCTGCCCAAATTCAAAACTCTGCCTGGATGTCTGGGCCCAGAAGCTGCATCAGTTCCACTGGGACTTCACCTTTTACTGACTGACTCTGTTGGAGCTCTCCCTGTTTCCAGACCTTCATCTAAAACAACCCCCTGGGAACCTCAGCTCGCTGAAGACTCAGACTCTCCATTTTTTAATGCAAGTAGGGCTTTCCTAAACTGACTTTTGTCATCAAATTTCAATGACTGTTCTGCTTGTTTGGCTGTTCTCCTTGTTTGGCTCTCTTTGTAGGGCTAGCATTACAACATAGACACCTGGAAATAAACTACTTTTTATGGTTACAGCTAGGTCTCTCTTGCTTGATCTCTGGACTGCATTACCCCTTTTCGGTTTTGGGCTTCCTTGTTTTCCTCTGTAGCGGCACTGCTCTCATCTAAGCCAAGGATCCCTGGAGCGCCCAACTGTCCTCTGGGCTCTGCTCATCAAGGGGGTTACTACCAGAATAATTGTAACATGGAAGTGGTGATAGGGACATGCTGAACCGGTGGCATATGAAGGTGACAGCTTTTAAGTGCTGTTTGACCCACTGGAGTCCAGGGCTCACTTGGGAATGCTGATTGTCCCAGTCTACTCAGACATCCTCTGTCAATCTGAAAATGTGTGCATATAGGTGGGTGTTCATTTGAGTGTGGGGCTGGAGGGACCCAGCCTTGGAAAACTTAGGTCCTGCAGGGTACCTCCATTGGGAGAAGACTTACAGATAGGAGTAGTAAAGCACCCTATGAAAACACACGAGACACAAGCAGTATATTGATAGAATTACAGCACCTCCCCCAGGAAAGTAACCCTAATGAATGAGAAAGTGTCAAGATAATGGGCAAATCTGGGAACAGATCGCAAATATGGTGATCTAACCAGCCACATACCTAGGAAAGAATTCTCTGTAGTAACTCAGAGTCCACTGCATCTAATGTCCTATCACAGGCACTGGGCATATTTACCCTAGTAGTCACAGATCAATTAATTGCCAAACTAGGTTGCCCCATCATCCATCTCCTTCATAAACTTATCAAGCTCTGTCTTGAAGCCAGCTAGGGTCCATTGAAAGGCTTTTCCAGAACTTGCCTCCCCTGGTGGTTAGAAGTCGTCATCTAATTTTAACTCTAAATTTCCTGATGGCCAGTTTATAGCCATTCGTTTCTGAGTCCACACTGGCACTGAACTTAACTTGCTCCTTTCCCTCCCTGGTATTTATCCTTCTGATGTACTCACATAGCAAAACAATATCTTCCCTCAGTCTTCTTTGGTTAGGATAAACAAGCCAAGCTCTTTGCTTATGTCTACTCTGGGGGGCTCAGTTAAATTGAATTAGCAAGGTCAACTTTAAGTCTGCTTCTGGGCCCCACAATCTGGCTCCAGGGCCCCTATCCAGCTCCTGCCACTTCTGGTAGGCAGCTGGGAGCCTGATCTGGACCTGAGCCACTTGCCGCAGCCAGCTAGATGCCTGATCTGGCCCTGAGCTGCTTGCCACATGTGACAGGGGGCTTGGAGCTGGCTCCTGCTGCCCCTGGCAGGTGGCTTGGAGCCTGATCCTACTCTGAGCTGCTTGCTGCAAGTGGCTTGGGCTGGATTGGGCTCTGAGCTGCCTGCCGCCTGCAGCAAGCAGCTTGGGGCCAGATAAGGCTCCCAGCTGCTTAGTGGCAGCAGCCGGGGTCAGATTGTGCCCCCAGAGCTGGATTGGGACTTGGGGAGTGGTCGGGGGTGAGGCCTGGACACTTTCTGCCTAGTAAAGTCAACTTAAAATTTAAGTTGACTTTCAGGGCATGTGTTATTAAGTCCACTTAAGCAAGTGCTTATGTCGACTTAATAAATTCTAAAGTTGGCCAGGGAGTTCCTTAAGTCAATTTAAGAAGGGTTAAGTCGATCTAAGGCTCCAATGTAAACATACCCTTTGAATCTTCTCTTCTCATTAGGCATGTATTCCATTCCACAGATCACCCTTGTAACCCTTCTCTGCATCTGTTCCAGTTTGAATTAATCTTTCTTAAACATGGAGGGCCAAAATTGCACACAATATTCCAAAGGAAGTCTCACCAGTGCCTTATATAATGGCATTAACACTTTCCTATTTCTGCTGGAAATACCTCATCTGAGGCATTCTGGGACCACGTTAGCTTTTTTAACAGACACATCACATTGGTGGCTCATAGACTATGTCTATATTAGAGGGCTCAGTTAAGTCAACTTAACAAGGTCGACTTAAAGTCTGCTTTATTAAGTCAAATAAGAGAGTCCCCATTTGTTTAAGTTGACTTTATAAAGATGAATTAAGCCAGGGGACCCATTTAAAGTCTACTTTATTAAGTCGGGTACCCTGGCTTAAATTGACTTAATAAAGTCGACTTTAAATGGCTATCCTGCCTTTAGTTGACTTTATTTAGTTGACTTTAATGGGCACATTTTGTTAAATTGGCTTATTAAAGTTAACTTAGCTCTTAAAGTCGACTTTAAGGGTGAGAATTATTAAGTCAACTTAAGCAAGTGCTTAAGTTAACTTAACGAACTCCAAATGTGGCCATGGAGTGGCTTAAGTCAATTTAAGCCTCCAGTGTAGAAATAGCCATAGTCATCCTGTGATCAACAAATATCCCCAGGTCCTTCTCCTCCTCTGTCACTTCCAACTGATGGCTATGTCTACATGGGGGGAGGGGGACTTTGAAGTTGGCTTAGTAAAGTCGACTTTAAGTTGACCTTGTTAAGTCAATTTCAGGGTATGCCTGCACTGGACACAGGGTATGTCTGCACTGGACTTAAATCTGCTTAAGTAGATTTAAGCCATTAGTGTAGACATAGCCGATGTGTCCCCAACTTATAGCAGAAATTCTAGTTATTAGTCTCTAAGGGTATGTCTACACACAGGCTTAAATTCAACCTAATAAACATAAAAATAGAGCTGTTTACACAGTACTTGGGTGATTCAACCTAAGGCTTCCCTTAGGTCGAATCCAAGAGAGGTCCCTTTGAAGTTACAAAACCTCCTGTAACTTGGAAGGGATTGTCAATTCGAACACTGAAGTTCAAATTGATGCTGTGTAGACATATGAATTCAAACTAAAATTAGTTTGAATTCATATGTTTGACCTTCCTCCCAGGGTGCATAGCACCTGGAAGGAAGACCAGTGCCAGCCCTGCAGGGGGCTGTCTAAAGCAGCCCCCCACTGCACTGTGAAACCCTGCTTCCGGCAGGGAGCAGAGGTAGCCCTGTGCAGGGCAGTCAAACCCAGCTGTCTAAAGCAGCTCCCCGGGGGGCTGTCAAACCCCACTGGCAGCAGGGAGCAGAGGCAGCCCCCTGCGCAGGGCTGTCAAACAGCTGCTAGGGGGCCATGTTGCCACACCTCCTATGATGCCCCTCTTCCAGTTCGAACTAGCAAGTCCTGTCTATGGACATGCTAATTCAAATTGGTTTTCCTAGTGTGGTCATGTTAGTTCAAATTGACTCAATTCGAACTAATCATAATTAGTTCAACTTGATTAGTTCAAACTGAGTCAATTCGAACTAACAGCCTAAGTGTAGACATACCCTAAATGCTTGACCTTGCACTTTCCACTAACAAATCGCATTCTATTTGTGTTACTCCATTTTAAGAGGTTGTCCATATATTCCTTCTTGACATCCCAATCCTTCTCTGTATCAGCAACACCTCCCAATTTGGTGCAATACGCAAACTTTATCAGCATGTTCCATTTTTTGTGTCAAGGCCAGTAATAAAAAATCATTAAATAATATTGGTCCCAAGACCAATCCATGAGGAACTCCGCTAGTAACTTCTCTCCAGGTTGGCAGTTCACCTTTCAGTATGACCCATTACAGTCTCCCCTTTAACCAATTCCTTATCCACTTTTGAATTCTCACATTGATCTCCATTTTTTCCAATTTAATTAATAGTTCCCCATGGGGAACAGCATCATATGCCCTACTGAAATCTAGGCAAATTAGATTCACTGAATTCCCGTTGCATAAAAAATCTATTATCTTCTCGAAAATAGAAGATCAGGTTGGCCTGGCATGATCTATCTTTTGTAAAACCATGTTGTGTTTTGTCCCAATTTCTGGTAACTTTCATATCCTTAACTACTTTTTCTTTCAAAAATTTTTTCCAAGACCTTGCATAAGCTATGATCAACCTATCAGGCCTATAGTTGTCTGGATCACTTTCTTTCACTTTCTGAGAAAGAGTAACTAACCTGGCAATTCTCTAGTCATTTGGTACAGCTCCTCAGTCTACAGATTCTTTAATAATTCTTGCTAACAGCCTGGTATTTTAAAATCTTAGTTCATTTAATATACTTGCATGGATATTAACCAGTCCCGCTGATTTAGTTCCCTTAATCTGTTCAAGGGTGGCTTCTATCTTAAATGTAGTAATTTCTGCCTTGCCATCGTCAGTCCCGTTAGTCCACCTTACAATATCCCCAAGCTCATAATTAACCTCATTAAAAATAAGCAAGGAGTCCTGTGGCACTTAAAAACTAACTTGACCTTTAAAAAGCATCTGATGAAGTGAAATTTTCGACCAAGGAGTCCTGTGGCACTTAAAAACTAACAAATTTATTTATTGTATGAGCTTCTGTGGGAGAAAATTTCACTTCATCAGATGCTTTTTAAAGATGAAGTTAGTTTTTAAGTGTCACAGGACTCCTTGGTCATTTTGCTGAACCAGACTAACACCACTGCCCCCTTGAAACTCATTAAAAATGAAGGCAGAGTATTTGTTTAGATAGTGGTCTATGCCTAGATTATTTTAAATTTCCACCCCACTCTCAGTGCTTCACTGTCCCACTTCTTTCTTTCTTTACTTGCAGTTTATATGACTACAAGTCCTTATACTTTTTGGTTTGACCTGCCTTTGCAATGCCCAACTCTTCTTGGTTTTTGACCTTTCTCACTTTATCTTTACACATTCTGGGCTGCAAGAGGTAGCTTTCCTTGTTGATCCCTCCCACCTTCCACGCTTTGTGGACTTTCTGCTTTCTCTTACTCATCTGTCTGAGATGATTACTCATCCAGGTGGGTCTACAACTCTTACCTATGAATTTTTCCCCCTTCCTTGGCATGCAGGCTTCAGATAGTTCCTGCAACTTTGACATAGAGTAATTCCAAGCCTCGTGCACCTTTAAATCCTGGAGTTCTTCAGTTCAGTCCATTTTCCTAATGAATTCCCTTTATTTTTTTTAAAGTTAGCCCTTTTGAAGTCCAAGATCCTAGTCACAGATCTATTTTTCTTCATCATTCCATTTCATTTGACCTGAATTAGCTTACGGTAGCCAGTGTGTTGAAGAGCTCTCTGGGATGTACCCAGCTTTTAAATAGAAGTTGAAGTAAGTGAAAGTGTTGGTTTCACTTTTATTTAAAGTCACTTTTTAGTCTAGTAGTCTTTGTAAAAGAAAGAAAGAAAGAAAGATCTCTAGAGCTGCATGCGGTGCAGCAGACTGGCCCATGACTAAATCTGAGATGTACCCAAGGTTAGGCTGGGAAATCTGTCAGCTCGGGGTGTTGTGCGACTGGTTGGCTAGTGGAGGGGAAGTAATTCGTTTATCTCAAGCAGGACACGGGATTGGTGGGTGGGCAGAGAACCTGGCTTCAGCAAATGAAGAACCAGATCAACATGGAATTAAATCTCCTTCTGCCTGTTCTTGGTGAGAGATCCTGGGTATATTTTTGAACAGCAAGCACCCCTTCCCTTCCCTTTTCTTTCTTTCTTTCTTTCTTTCTTTCTTTCTTTCTTTCTTTCTTTCTTTCT